>MNCI01023672.1:501563-576671 GCA_015680685.1 Gnetum montanum | reverse complement strand
AAGTGCCATAAAACAAAAATCACTCCTCCCTTTTACTAAACGCCAAGTGATCGTACGCCTTGTTGTTATGGTACTCCTATAGTTGTTCACCATGGGATGAAGCAATGCGATGTCACTGATTAGAAGGATGGACTTGGTCCTAATCTTGGAACGACGGGTTAATGACACCTTAATCATGCTTTTCACGCAGGATTCATTGTACCCTGCGATAGTTACCTCATGTCCCGACCTCTACGATCCCTTTCTCTCTTTCGTCTCATCTCACTGTTCGTGTAATTGTAGCTCGTGTCCCGTGTAACATAAAATTTTCATCTCATTCCGATGATATTTACATGTGTGTGTTTTGTGGAGTTAGTGCAGATTACAATTAACCCTTCTAGTGCCCACGGACACTTTAAGTGTGATTACACAAGGGCATGATAGGTTGAAACCTGCTTTGGGGAGGATCCACTTGTGTAATTTTGTTGTAATCATCATTAATTCTCTGCTCCAACACACCATTTCTTACCCTCAACTTAGTTTTCTATAATTTTCTTTCCCATTTATTAACCCTCAAACTTTAACGTTCCAATGTACCATTAAATTCCCTTTTCTTCATAACCACCAAAGTTTAATTGTTAAATTCACACAAATCTCATTCAAAGTGCCTCTCGAATTCATGTAATTACCCTTGAATACATTCATCCTTGTTAATGTCCTCATTTTACATATTAATTTCAAGAAAAATCATTAAAAATTCAGTGTTTGCCAGTCGTCTCACTTTGGTTGGGCTGAGATATCGCGTACGCAATATCGCGTCCCACGAGATATCGCGTCCCCCCTTCCTATAAATAGGAACCCCCGCCGCAACACTTAGCATCATTTGGTATTTATGCGGGGGGGAAATTTTTGAATTTTTTCTATGCGACTTGCGCTTGAGTGACCCTTGCTTTTTCAACTATATCTCGCGCGCTGGTACTCCAATTTGAATTCCGTTTGAACCTGATTGAACCCGGAGTGTTCAATTTAGTCGTGGGGGAGAGACACTTGCCGAAAAGTGCTGAAAAGTGCCTAACTTTTTTGAAATTTGTCATCGCCCAAAAGGACATCAATTAGGGTAATTAATACTAATACGTAGAAAATTGTGCCACACATCATATAACCTTAAGTATACCGGGAGATTAAAACGAAAATCCGCCTAAGTCATAGGACCCATTATCATAATTTTCGGGCTCGATCACACAATAACATAAGATCTTTAATTAAGGCAAGTAGTAAGGTATAACTTGATTTCTTACACAACCTTACTAACGTTGGCTGTGTGATTGCAGATGGCCCCGAAACGCTCCCAGCAGAAGAGTCCGACCCAAGGTGGAGCAAAGAAACCTAGGAGAGGTCGAAGACAAGTCCCTACTGGACAACATAATGAATAGGAGGTGCATTCATTCAGCATCCATCAAGATGAACCTCCTACCAAACGGTCCGGGCAGGCAGAAGGAGGAGCTACTACGCCTGAACTGGGACAACAACTCACGTTGCCCCTGGAATGTGTTCAGGCCATCCACACGAAGTCCACAATTGCTTCGGTGATTGTGGAACTCAACTTCGAATCTTTTGCAGAGTTCGCTCCTGAGGCTGTTAAGGATCACCTCAAAGGGTCTCCCTTATGGCCTGTCCTCTCTGAACAAGGTGCCTGGTACTTAGGGAGAAACGTACCTATTTTGGCACAATAAAGAGCAAGGCACCACAGTAAACATCGGTGGTGTGACAGTGGATTTTTCTGCATAGGCGATTTTGGAAGTGTTAAACCTTCCGAATTCAGGCCCCCATGTTGCTCGGTTATCCACCCGATCAGACCCTGACGTGCGAAAGGATTGGCTAGAGAAGGCTTATGGCAGAGATAAGGCTTTTGGTGAGCTGACCATGGAAGAGCGAGTCTATTTTAAAATCGGGACCTATCACCTCTTCCCTACAAAAGGTTTAAAAAGAATATCAACGTACGCGACAAGAGGATGTGTAGTGTTGATGGGAAAGGTTAACGCTAACCTTCCTCATCTATATTTGACAGAGATCTTAAGGCGATTTGAGGAACGGAAGATAGGGAAAATGGCACTCCCTTTTCCTTGCCTTATCAGAAAACTGTGCCGTCGGGCAGGTATTCGGGGATACACGAATGATGTCCTCCGAAAGGCCCAAAATGCTTCTTACGCTAAATTGTTAAAGGTGCCAGCTCCAAGAAAGAGCACTGGCGAAGAGCTGGGACCTGATGAAGAAGATGAAGAAGAAATGACTGGAACCCCTGCAACTCAACTTGCAGGACCCAGTCAACCTCCAGCCACAGGCCCCAACCAACAACAAGAAGCAGGACCCGGCACAGGCCAGGATCAGCCACCGCCGCAAGACTATAGACCGTCAATGAGCCATTTGAGGGCCATTGCTGAGACAGTCAGTTGGGGAAGTCGTGATGACACCAGTCTCTTTCGTGTCATCGATGATGCTAGGTAGCCTACAATTTCAATAGATTGCACAAGGGATGAGTTGTCAGTGCAAACAGGAGGAGGGGAAAGTAGATGGTCACAATAGATTTCTGGGCGTGCGGCATCTTTTCAAGTGCAATTAGAGACCGGTGAAGGGGCCACGGTGGTGGTCATGCAACACCAGGATGCCGCAGGAGCAGCTGAAGTGGTGACTGACCACATCAAAGAATCTTTTAATGTACCTGTTGTGCCACCAGCGGATCTTTCAGGAGCACAGGATGCTCAAACTATCGCCGAAACCTCAATGACTCCTGCAGAACATGAGGATGTATTGGATCGATTGCTTCAAACAGGGCAAGTTTTAACGTCTCTGTTTGACATCCCCCAGGATGTAATGGCAATTCAGTCAGACCTCATTTCGGCAAAGGGGAAACTGGTCTTGTCCGAGGTAAGGGCTGAGCATGCTGAAGCTGAAGTGCAGAAATTACAAGAGCAGCTCATCGTCTTACAAGCAGCACAGCGGGATCCCTTGCGATTGGTTCCCGCAGACCAGTTAGACAATTTTAGAACAAAGCAACTAACCAAATTAATTACAGAAAATAAGAAGGTGGCAGAAGAAAAGGAGACGGCCTCTTGGGATGCCTCCACAGCAAAGGCGCAAACCCATGCGCATCTTAAGGCACTCAAGGCCTTACAAGAAGAGAATAAGCAGTTGGTTGCTGATAACCTTCGGTTGACTTCTCTAGAGAAGAAAAAGAATGTTCTTGATGAGCACTTTCATCGGCTGCGAGAACAATTTATTCAAGTCAACCAAGATGTAAGCCGTTTAGCCAGAGAAAATCGAACCCTCTCGATGGAGGAGGTACGCGCTATTCGACAGAAATTAGCCATCGAGATTAGCGCGTGGCAGAATGAGGCTAAATGACATGAGAAGCTGAAGGAGCACTTCCGTGATCAGGTGGGAATGTACAAACAGATACTAGAGAAGGAGATCCATATGGCCAAAGCTCAAATCAACAACATCAGTGCCTAGCACACTGATTGGGGGGCCATATTGGACACTTATGCCTACGTCCACCAGGCGGAAATTAAGAACCGGGACCTGCAGATCCAAGACTTAACTGAATACATGGAGTTGGCAAATCTTCGATATGCCAACCTAGCCATGTTAACAGCAAGATGCCCGAGGTCAGAGCTTGAGCAGCAGGTAGCTTCCACCCATATTAAATATGAAGCAGAATTTGCAGAACTAAAGAAGTTGGCTGAAAAACTAGATGTTGCAAATTCTGAAATTGGGGTGGTAAAAGAAAGCTACCAAGCACAGAAAGATGTGGCAACTAACTTGGCTCGTCGGCTAATAGAACTTCATGAATACAAAGACAGAGCCAGAGCCTACGAAGAGGAACGACGGGTGTTCGCGGCGTGGTACATCAAAGCTAATCAGATGTTCCCGCAACTACCCTGTCCATGGGAAGTGCCGACTCCATCAAACATCGGAGGATCAGCATGAACGGCACAAGACCCTCGGACCGAAGAGGAGAAGCTCCAGGCTATTCTTCAGCGTCATCAATCTTCAAAGCTTGGAGCACATGACAAAGAGAAAGCACCCATGGAGGAGCCACCGCCACCAGGAACTACATGAGTTCCACATTTTTGTAGTTGTAGCATTTTTTCTCTGTGTTGTGTCTTCCCACACTGCGGCATTAGTCCATTTCTTTTTCTAGTTAATAATCCCATACCTATCCACTGTGTAATCACTGAAGCTTGTTCTCCTTGTAACTCGAGGACGAGTTTTTATTCAGTCGTGGGGGTATGATGAGACGCGGTTTGCGTCGGCCACGATATCGCGTACGCGATATCACGTCCGACGCGATATCGCATCCCCCGCGATATCGCGTACGCGATATCGCATCCTTCCCTACGATATCGCGTACGCGATATCGCAGTCAGCCGTCATTTCTATAAATAAGAGGCGGCTCTCCCTTATTCGGGATCCCAGTTTTAGTGTAGCGAAGCTCTGGCAGTTTGATCCCTCCAGAGTTAGAATTTTCCCGTGTCTGCCCGCAGTGTGGTGAATGTGATTGTACGGTGTCTTTATTCGAGTGTGCCGTACTTGGACACGCACATGACCGGCAATAAAGATCGAGATTACTTCATCATTGCAGCATTCACTTAGTTTATTTATTGTTATTTATTTCATGTTATTTATTGCTTTCATAGCACGGTGTGAGTACGACTTAGCTACGAGCACCTATAGGTGTGTACGGCTAGTTAAGGAATCGGTTACTCATCACGATTAGTCTCTCACCCTTAAACTCCTAGAAGCAGAACGAGTACAACTTGGTTACAAGCATTTAAGTGTGACTGCTTGGTAGCCCAGTGGTGTAGCTAGGGGGATCTACGCTTGGTAACCCAGTGGTGTATTTGGGGTCTGCGCTTGGTAATCCCAGTGGCGTACCTAGGCCTATGCTTGGTAGTCCCAGTGGCAGTCGTGCACGAAGGCCAAGATGTGTACGGTTGATCAAGGAATCGGTTGCTCGTCGTACTTAGGCTAGATTAGATTTTCTTACCCTTTTCCTCTTAGCTTAGCTTAGTTGGTATTATTTTCCACTGCCTTCAGGAGTAGCATTAGATTAGGAACACCTCATCTAGACTAAACCATACGTGACACAAAACTAGTCTAGATGGGAAGACAGCGAACTGCGACCTAAGGCTAACTATCTAGATACCACAACTAATCCATCTGCAGAGTTTGACCGGATCGCGCGTGCGACGCTCATTTCGTATGGTTGAGTGTAGGGGTACCTCGCCACTCATCAATCGTAACCATCAACATTTTTATTAATAATAAATATTCATTATTACCCACTATTTATAATAAAAAAATTTCATTATTACTGTAATCATAACCATCACTGTTTATAATAATAATAACTGTTCAATATTACTCATCATTTATAATAATAAATATTCATTGGTTACCCACGTCGGGGCT
Source organism: Gnetum montanum (assembly GCA_015680685.1). Taxonomy (NCBI): domain Eukaryota; kingdom Viridiplantae; phylum Streptophyta; class Gnetopsida; order Gnetales; family Gnetaceae; genus Gnetum; species Gnetum montanum. The sequence goes on along the minus strand of MNCI01023672.1, from coordinate 571,220 downwards.
TACGTGTGAGGAAATACGAAGAAACAAATGAGAAGCCTAGGGGTTGGGGGCATCAATCAAATAGAGATTCAGTTCCCCTGCGATGACTCTTTGGCTTCCTTGCACATGGTGCATGCACATGAGAGAATACGAAAAAATGAATGGGGAGCCCAGGGGTCAAGAGCATCAATTGAATAGAGATTCAGCTCCCCTGCAGTGACTCTTTGGCTCCCCTGCACATGGTGCATGCATGTGAGGAAATACGAAGAGATGAATGGGGAGCCCAAGGGTCGGGGGACATCAATTGAATAAAGATTTAGCTCCCTTGCAGCGACTCTTTGGCTTTTTGACTTTTTAGATTCAACTCCCTTGTAATGACTCTTTGGCTCCCCTACACATGTGCATTACGTGGAGGGTGACAAATCCACTCCCCCCTCCCCCCCTATCCTATGAGATGAGTTGGCCTCTCCGCCAAAAAGAATGCAAATAAAAAATATAGACAAAATTTAATTAAAGCATCCTCTAGAAACGACATATAACATTGTCACCCAGATGTTGTGGAAAGTAGACAAGGGTTCCCACATCAAGGACGTGTGGATAAAGAATCAAGACATGGGAAAGAAGGCTTAAAATAATATAAAGAAATTGCAAATAAACAAAGATTTAGCTCTTCATAAAGGTTAATGGTGAAAATTTTTAAAAAAAAAAACTCATGTAGCCAACCTATTTTGTTGAGATAAGGCTAGGATAGCGGTGATGATGATGACTAAATCATATCATCATCATCATCCTAGCCTTTTTTCAACAAAATGAGGTAAACCAAATTACTAAATTATATGCTTTTGCAAAATCAACAAAATAAATAAAAACTCTTTTTTGGCACATCTCACATGATGGTGGGTGGGAGAGGGGTGAAGTTTGTCAATATCGCACATCAGAATATTGGTTTTTAAATTAAACATAAACATTCACGTATATAAATAAAAAATGAAAACAATGGGCTTTCTTTGCTATGGGGGCAGCAGGTTTGCCATCTCAAAATTTAATAAATCAAAAACAAAAACTTTTTACGGTTGGTAAAAGACAACAACTAACTTGTGATCATTAACAACAAACACCTGTTTCCACACCTACTATGCAATGCCTGCCGCCCATGCCTACTACGCAACACCTATTGCCCAACACCTGCAACCCATGCCTAGCATGCAACACCTATCATGCAATGCCTACTGTGCAAAACCTGCTACCCACGCCTACGGTGTCTTCTCTACAAAACTCGCTATTGTGGAATATAATGGAAAGCTAATATGTCTAGCACAATGGAGGATGGGAGGGGAGTGAAGTTTGTCGTCACTTTACGTCAAATCCTACCATGTAGTATCATGATAATGTTTGATTATTGCAAGAGGTAGGTTTGGGCAACAGCAGTACCGAATAATGTGCTACTGTACGCAACTTCCAACATCAACTTACCAAGTTTCTTCTGAAACCCTCGCGCATTGCAAAGCAAGCTTTGGAGCCTGCATGCCAACTGATGGGCTTCATTGTCGTGGCCACGAACTCGGCCGAGATTCGGCACCTCAAATGTAGGGACATCATCATTGCGTGGCAGGGAACTATCACAAAATTGGAATGGATCGCGGATCTCATGGAACTATCACAAAAATCAATCCTCTGCATCCTCACCCAAACGTGAAGGTTGAGTTCGACTTCCTGAATCTATACTCGGCCCAGGAGAACAACTACCGCTATTGCACTATAAGCACCTATGAGCAAATCAAGTCGGAGATCAAGCAACTGGTTCATCAATACTCGGCCGTGCAGCTCTCCATCACTGTGACCAGCCACAACCTGGGCAATGGCCTGGCCATGATTACTGCCTACGATATCGCAGAAATGAGATTGAACTTGTGATCAAACAAAGCCAATGAGTAGGTCCCCATTACTATGTTCTCCTTCTTTGGACCACGAGTGAGGAATTGGGCATTGGGGAATCGATGCAACTAACTGGGTCTATGGTTTTAAATAACGCTCAAAAACGTCATCAAAAATATAAAAACAAGAAATATCCAGAGCCACCATTAAAATTTGAAACGCAAAACCCAAAAAACTAAAAAATCTAAAAAAAGAAAAAAAAAGGTAGAAATGTAAGATTCTTGGGTGCAATGCATGATCAAAATGACTAGTATTAAACGTTGTCATTTCGTAGTAATTCCTTTGGAGTGCAGAGTTTGGCAAAGAAATTTCAAGACACGAAAAAGGTAAAATGGGTTATGTAAATATGATCACGAGTGTAGCACGTCAAGATCCCACTTAAAATTCAACTCCATTCTAGAGGATTGCAATGAAGGACTTCTAAATCTAATGATGTCAATCACAACTCGCTGTCTTCTTCACCAACACTACTCATGAGACCAGCAATGAGCTATTTTTGCACAATTTTTTTCTATCTGGAGACGATTTCTTATGTAAGATTTATGGTTTTCTGTCATTTTTTTATTATGAAACTCACCGGGGCACTATTACTAGAGGACAAGAACAACGCTTGATCCATTTAGAATCTCACAGGGTAGGTTTTGTAGGGTTGGTTGCAAAGTTGGAAACCTGTATTGGCATCCTAAGGTGGTTAAATCTATCCACCCTCTAAGTACTTCTATTGTTGTTAATAATACCTTTTGTTTTCTCTTACTCTATAATATACTTTGGTTTGTTATGAGTTTGGGTATCTTGGTGCATATCTCTAATGATGTGATGTATTCTTGCTATTTTTTAAAGCTTTTTTTAAGTGTTAATAAAATAAATCAAGAACCCACAACCTAGAACGCACATTCTTACATAATACTATAATAGCAATTATCATAAAACATCTAATACTTGGGGAGCATTTTCAGTATAGTATCCATGTATTGCTTAAAAAATAGATGCAATGTAGAGCAAGAGCTTTTTTTTTTCTTTTTAGATTTATGTTATGTTTAAAAGATGCACATAATGCTTTACTTGACATGGCACCTATAGGAGCTGCTACATTTAACATTAATGCAGCAACCATTCATTCCAATTTGAGCATTGCAATAGGTTACTAAAAACTTCATACACATAGCATCTATTTACTTTTGTGAGCTTGGAGTATTTGTTATTCTATATGTACCATGAGCATGTTTATTTGTTAAATTACACTAGAGGGTATATTGATGGTTTCATTGGGGAAGCAGGACTGGCCGGGGCTACCTACTAGCATGAAATTTGATCCCATGGATTAGGAGCTTCTAGATCATTTGGAAGCCAAGTTGGGTCCCAACAGACAAAAAGCACATCCTTTGATTGACAAGTTCATTCCAACATTGGAAGGTCAAGAAGGGATTTGCCACACCCATCCTAAAAAGCTTCCAGGTGTGTAAACTCATCAATTTATTTTCTTAAAAGAGAAAAAAAAACATATTTGAATCATTATGATTGCAATCCACTCATACAAGCTAAGCAAAATATGCATGCCTTTAAAGGTATTTGATTGTAGATATTTCTACATTATTCTTGTCTCCTTCACATGCACACATGATGGACTAATTTTCTATGACGACTTAACTTGTAAATGCTCGCATAGTTGCTAAATTTTTTACATTTTGACACCATCATTCTCCATATTATTTGATATTGCAGGTGTGACAAAAGACTGGTGTAGCAAGCATTTTTTTCACAAGCCATCCAAGGCATACACATGCATACACGACCAGGACACAAAAGCATAGGAAAATCCAATTCGAGTGCAATCTGCACGGCAAGGAAACGCATTGGCACAAAATAGGCAAGAAAAGGCTTGTGCTACTAAATGACAAGCAAAAGGGATGCAACAAAATTATGGTTATGTACACAAATTTTGGAAAGCGATGCAAACCAAAGAAGATGAACTGGGTGATGCACTAGTACCACCTTGGTAGTTACGAAGACAAGAAGGAAGGTGAGCTTTGCTAAGCGTATGCTTCAAAAATAGTATAAAATATAAACCATGTTTACATCACAATGAGGATATGGAAGTTATCATAATTGAATGACTTATTCATAATGAAAGCACAACACACATAAATGACTTATTCATGCTAAAGATATGATTAGGGATATAAGAGGTTACACATGATCTCCTTTAAAGATTTGATATGGATGTTGAGATATATATCCTATTATGGGTGAAAATTTAGGTGGAAAATTAACAACAAATAGCTTTGATGGTTAAACTGATGTGATAGTTAAGGTAGGAAGCTAAGTAATAGATGGAGGACAAAGATAATATGGAGTTAAATCAATTGCATATGAAGCTGTAAAGATTAAGGAATAGGCTATTGAAAATGACTTGGTGATAGTGGCATTGATGATGGCAAATTCATCACAAAAGGAGAATGCATATTAGTTGGTTGCTACGTAGTGTGTGTTATTTATTGATGATGATCAATGTTTATAAAAGAAGATTTTTGGGTGTTGGTGATGCAATAGAGATAGACAGTTGATCACTAATAGATATGACTGAAGGGATGTTAACTTCGAGATCAAGAATAACAGTAATCTCTTCATCCTGAGGAAGGGAAGTGGCTTCTAAAAAAACTCACCCATGAGATTTGGCATGGTTTTACAACTAGTTACGACTTGACACTAACCTTCCTCCTTTCACTGTCATGCTTGGAATTGACATTGGTGGAGTTAAAACCACATAATTTAATGGTTCACACAAATCTTAGGTTGCAATTGCATAAAATTGGCTTCCCTTTGGAATTGGTTGTTCCAACTTAAAGATTGTGTGAGGAAGTGATTATTAAAATTACAAACAATAATTTAAAAAAAATCAATTACAAAGAAAAATTGGAGTTAAGCAAGGTTATCCACTTTCTCCGACTCTCTTTGGTATCTAAATTGATAAAATACAGGAATGGTTATGCAACATGCAAAATAGTCATGCTATGAAAATTGGATTCCAAGTAGTGAATCTCCTTTTATATGCAAACGATGCTATATTGATCTCCACTACTGCAAAAGGTATGCAAAATATATTGCAAATTTTAGAAAATTATTGTTACTCATGTAGTCTTCAAGTGAATGTAGATAAAACCAAATTAATTATTTGGTGTATAAAAAATAGTTGTTATAATTTCCATTTTGAATATACCAATATGCAAATAGTAGATGTTTTTAAATATTTGGATCTCATTTACATGAACAATTACAAGTAGGAAAGTGCAACAAAGAAAGATAAGCAGGAGGTTTCAAGGCTCTATATGCTTTTTAAAAGTAAGAACAAGGATTTAAGACTCTACACGTGGGTTAAAAAAAAATTCAAACTATCATCTATCCTACTATATTGCATAGATGTGTTGTTTGAAAACTTGGAGTTTGTGCTAAACTTTGAAAAGATATTGAAAGAATGCACCCAAAAAAATATTCTCAATAGATTAAAATGAAGATGCAAACACCTTACTCAATGTTATTAAGTGAATATAATTTATTACCTTTAAAAGTAAAATCCTTGTGCAAATTCATGGTATGCACTAATAACTTACATGTCATAAGCAAAAAAAATTCTTTAAAGACGTTTTTAAAAATTCTCAAGACCATGGTTGGTTCTTTCAAGGAATGCAATGGTTAAGAAAATGAATTATTTTTTAGGAGGAACTGCAACAAAATTCTAAGCATATTCATTAGTTAATAAACCAAAAGGTTTTAACATAATTGTGGTCTAATGTAAAAAGCAAGAAACATTTTTATTTACATCATATTAGATCTAATAAAGTATATGCATAATATCACTATCTTTCAATTGCTATTCTAAATAAGTATCAAAGTCTCATTGGTAAGGTTTGCTAAAGTTTGCATAATCTTAGAATTGAAAGTTAAAGATAGATTCAACTTCTTCAAGAAGAGTGCATCTATAGATTATGTAGGTTAGAGGCCTTTGAGGATGAGTTGCATATAAATTTTTTATGCTGTGACTAGCCATTTGAGACAACATTATAGTATTGGCCAAAAAAATCCAAATAATTTATTTTTATTCTCTCCATTGGTGCTCAGTCAATTTATCAAGTATGTTTTTGTTTGACCACCTATTCGAGACAACATTATAACATTGGAAAAAAATCTATATAACTTATTCTTTTCCCCTTGGTGCTCGGTCAATTTATAATGTTTTTATTTTTCATAAAAATGTAATATCTATCCAATAAATCCTATGGTTCTCAAATGTAGTTAAGCTTAGGCTTCAATTTTTTTAATTAATTTTTATAAAATTATACATTTTGCTAATTTAAATCTATATCTTAATTTTCACTGTTACTAAACTTTACAATAAGAAACAACTGAGAAAATGGACCACTATGATAACTTGAATGTATATTACTTTTCTTTTTCTACCCTTGCCTATTTAAATTTGATTTTTATAACAATTGATTCCAATTTTCTGGATACTTAGAAAGGGGAAAAAGCATAATTCTTAGAAATTGTTTTACTAGAAGGCAACATAATAGGAGGAAGAGGGCTTCCAAATACCAAGCTCAAAGCAACATATAGGAGTCAAATAAACTTAACAAAAAAATATATGATGTTGATAAATATCGACAAGCATAAGTCAACATGTAATATCATAGTTTAAAAATTTATTTGAAACATATTTGTATTTTCATTATGATATCTAATAAAACCTTATGTCAATGAGGCTATGATATCGTAGCTCTACACACCTCATAGTTGATGCAATGTAGTGGGCCATGGTCATGCCTATGAATACCAACCCATCATCATGTCAAAATCATGAACTTTCACTAATAGTTAGCTAAATTCTTAGAATTTTTTTTCATAATTTAGACTTAGTGATAAAGTGAATGTTTGTAGTGTGGTGTTTAACTATTATACAAAATCTTTATTTAAGTGGATTATTCTTGGGTACAATTCATGATTGGAAATAAAGATCGAGATTTTTTCTCACCATTGCAGCATTCCACCTAACTCATTTTTACTTACTTAATTTTACCTTTTAGCATGTTTACTTTTCTTAGGTCATTTACATTTTCCAAGTACTTTACTTTTTCAATATCTTTTAATAAGGTGATATAAGTATGACTAGTTTTAAGCGTGAAGTGTAATTGTTTATAACCCAATAGTGAGTTCACTTAACTTGCTCAATAGTGAATTCACTTGGTAAACCCAGTGATGGTTATGTGTATGACAAGCTAGGAATGAATACTTACCACCATAGGCTAGATCATGTTTACATTTATGTCATACTTAGATTTAGATTTTATCCTTAGAATTTATCTTCACGTTCATTATGTTAGCACTTAGAACAATTAAAGCCAAACAACATCAATGCATCATATGCCTCACTGAGAGTTAAACCATACACTTGCATTTTGGTAACTCAATATGAGAAGACAATGGTCACAAACCTAACATCAAACACTAGCATAATTATATTATCCATCCACAAATTACAATCGGGTTGCACATGTATAGTCGTGACTTATATGGTTGAGTGTTGGAATACCCAACTACTCATCATTGGCATCGTTGCCAAGGATGTGTTAATGTTTGCCAAGGATCTTACAAAGTTCATTGTTTCAAGTGTCATTAAGTACATCTTTCACAATTAAAATAATTCCTCAAAAAGTACACACTAAAGTGTTAAACAATTAAAATGGCTTCTACAACTAAGGAAAAATCTCCACCTACTACTAAACTTAATCAAGACCTGACAAGGATTTTAATGAACAACATTGGAGTGCACTGATGCAAACCATAATTTTCTATGCTCACACTGATTCATACTATCCTAACTTCATATTTATTTTTCACCAAGATGACTTCATATTTACAGGGTAATCTTATCTTATCTCCAAAATGGTTTGCACCATCAATGCTTCAAGAAACCCTTATGAGGTCAAACCTTGGCCATGTGCAAGAAGGTTACTATATCACCAAATACATAACTAATACATACTAACCAATAGAAGCTTAGGTACAACATAATGCTATCATGGAGACAAGATATGAGCATGACCAGGGAAAGAAAGTACTTTAAATAGTTGTCCTAGAGGTAAAAGACGAAGCTACATTTTAAATGGAGAAATTCTATCAAACTCACAAGTCCCATTCCCAAACTTTAGTTGTCTATATTGAAGATCCCATTAAGATTAAGTTGCATTCAGCTTTTCGAAAACTCTTAGAAGATATAAGGAAGAATTTAGATTTAGGAGGAATTCAAGGCCTAAGACCTCCATTAAATTTAAAAGGGATGAATCAAGAAGTCACAGAAGAAGAACTAGCTAACACCATTCTCCAACTCCTTCATCTTCTTCCTCACATTTATCTAAAGTTTCTAACAAGAGAGAAAGAAGATTGAAGGATCATAATGGGGAAAGACAAAGAGATCATAAGAGATATGCACACTAAAAAATACATCTTGATGAAGAAGAGGACAACTATGAGTGAAGAAGAGAAAGGATTAGGCATGAAGAGAGGAAGCATCATGGACATTAGAAGGGTCATAACTACAATAGTGCTTACAAACCCAAAGACTATGAAGAACCCTTACTGGCCTCTCAAAACATGATTAACTTCAAGGAAGCAATATATATTCCTACTAGGCATGTAAGGGACAACTGCATCAAGCAATTAGACATGAATAATATTTTGAAATTTGAAGTTGAATACAATGTGATTTCATTGCATCATCTTCAAGCCTTCCATGATACTTATCCCTTGCAAAATATTGAAAATGATTCATAGAAGTTGTTTCCTAGAACACTCATAAAGGAAGCAGAGAGCTAGTATAGAGCCTTAGAACCAAAATTAATTCAAAGATAAAGTACCATGCTTGATCTCTTTAATGACAAATACCAAACTTATTCTAGAGTGTCTAATTTTAAAAAATAAATTCAAAGATGGAAGCAAGGAACACCTAAATCCCTTGATGCAGCAATGGATAGATACTATTCCTTACTACAAGGTATCTAGGCCATGAATTTTTTCAAAGGGAACAACTTCGACAAATTGTTGATGGGCTAAGAAATAATACAAGAGAAACCCTTGGGGTATATGCCCCCAAGGAAGGTTATTCGAGATGACAGCTCATCATATTCAAAGACTTATTGACCAAGTAGTAAAAGAAGAAGGAAGTTAAGGAAGAGAGAATTTCCAGAATAGTACAACATAGATCAAGCAATAAGAAAAAGAGATGTGAGAATATTTGAATCACAAGAAGAGGAAAATTTGAAAGATACAATCCAATGAAAGATTCTACCAATTTAGAAATTAGTTGATGACATTGCAACCAAGGTAGAGAAGATGTGGGATTCCGTGGATGAGAAAATTGCTATAGCATTGAAGCTAGTAGAGGAAAAGATTGAACAAGCCCTAAACTAAAGTAAGGAAAAGAAGAAAAGAAGAGACAATGGGTAAGAGAACTATAGAAACAAAGAAAAAGTTGCTACAGTAGAGGAATTAATAGAATCTAGTTTAGAGGATGATGAACGATGTAAAGTATGCCAGTATGAACATCCTAAGGATGTTGCCTTGTTATGACCCACTTACAAGATCCTAAAGCACATGTACTTAATCTAAAATTTGTCAAGAAACAAATTCCTAGATGGTTACCTTATCCACAAGGTAACTTCCGTCAACCCTACTAGCAAACGTACTACTCAAGCAGGGCTTATCCTTAACCATAGGAACAATACTAGTAATAGTGGCAACAACCACAAACATGGGAAATGCCACCACCAAGGCAATAATATCCATATAGGTAGCTTAATCCCCATGGCTACTATGTTCAACATCCAATCTCTCTAGAGAACACTTTAGTCGATGCCTCCTCTTACTATTATCCACCGGAATATCATAGATCCACTACCTCACAAATGGATTCAAATTCTTACATATCTCAACGAGTAGCTAGTTCCTCACTCCAAACTCTTAATACCTTAGCATTAGTACCACTACTATTCATGTAAGAAGAGCTACTATTGCAACTACAACAAAAAAGTGCTACCAAGGCAGTTAATACATAAGAGGATGTGATATCAAGTAAACTAAGAGCCAGGAAATGTCCCTATTTTAAGGTAAGTCTAGAAAAGGTTCAAAGGAGGGGAACTTCACCTAACTCTACCCCATCCACATGCACTTCTCCAAGGAACACTATGCTTCCAATATTTGTAGAAAAGAACATAACTATTATCATGCTCACTCAAACAATAAGACATTGAATTGAAGTAAGAACACTTTCCAAGAATAGAATAGATCCTAGAAGTTCCTTAGTTTACCTCTAAATTGTAGGACATAAATCATGCAAGGCTCTCTTAAATTCTAGGTTAAGAGTAAACCTTATTTCACAAGATATGCACAAGGCCTAAAATATTCCCCCGCTAAAGAAAAGTAACATATGATTAGAGGTTATAGACCAATCCATCATTGTTCCACTTGGATAAGTGGAGGATGTTATCACAACCATAAGTGACTAGTCTTATCCTATTAATTTCCTAGTCATCCATGTGGGAAAACAAAGGGGAATTCCCAATAATCATGGGAAGAGAATGGCTTAGCACTATGGATGCTAAGCTTAGAATCAAAGACTTGTCCTTGGAAATCTCTAAGGGAGATGAAGTCAAAATTATTTAAAGATGCAAGGTTCCTTGTATCGCATACAATAATAATGGGTGCAATTGTGTGTAAAATATCTAGACCACAAAATATAATGTCATTACAATATGCAATAGATGTATAAAAGACTTGTGTACAAAAGTGCCTATATGCAGCAACTACTCAACAAGAAGACACCTAGTGATTGATCACTAAAAAAGAAGAAAAATATAATATATGCATGGAACCATTAAACAAAATCATGAGTACCTAGATTAAAGAAATTAATAAGCTAGAATAGTTAAGAAGACAACCTCCTTACATGGAATCACACTAGGAGGGAGATATTAAATGGGGATACTTAGAGATACTAAAGAAGTACAAACCAAAACCCTTAGAACTAAAGGTTCTACTAGATGCACTTGACTATGCTTTTTTAAACAATAAAAATCTAATAATCATAAATACCAAACTAAATAAAGAGTAGAAGAAAAAACTACTAGAAGTGGTGAATAAATGACTACATTTACATGGTCCTATGATGAAATCATTGGCATTGATTCACACATCTGTCAACATTGAATTTATACAAATCCAACTATTAAACCATGCCATCAACCTCAAAGGAGATTGAATCCTAAAATTAAAGAAGTTATCAAATAAGAGTTGAAAAAACTATTAAAGTCAAGGTTCATCTCTCCGATAGCAAATAGTGAATGGGTGAGCCCATTAGTCATTTTTTCAAAGAAAGGTGAAAACTGGAGCATCTAGATTGATTTCTGATTGTTGAACATGGTAACATTCAAGGACCACTTCTCTCTATCATTTTTTTTGACCAAGTCCTAAACACCATTGCAAGACACTAATATTATAGTTTCTTGGACGAATACAATGGGTACAATCAAATATGCATTGCACTAGAAGATCAAGAGAAGACCACATTCACCAATCCATGAAGGACATTTGCATAAAAGAAAATGTTCTTTGGCTTGTATAATCCTCCTACTACATTCTAAAGACTTGTACTAAGTATCTTCCAAAAGTAGATTGGCAATGGAGTTGAAGTATTTATGGATGATTTCTCCACATACAAGATAGATTTCAAACAATCCTTGGACCATTTAGAGAAACTTTTAAAAAGATGTATAAAAACTAATTTGAAGCTTAATTGGTAGAAGAGCCACTTAATGGTTCAAGATGGCATAGTTATGAGACATATAGTATCTTATAAGGAATAGGGGTAGATCTAAAAAAGATTAGATTCATTCAAAATATTACTCAAAGGCCATAAACTATCAAAGATGTTAGATCATTTCTTGGTCATACTAGATATTACAAGAGATTTATTAAAAAAATTTCAAAGATTACAAAATTGCTAGTAAAATTAATTAAGAAAAATGCACCATTCTAGTGGACAAAAAAATGTAAGAAAGAATTTGAGACCTTAAAATAGAAATTGATCAAAACACCAATGCTTCAAGCTCTAAATTAGTCTAAGCCTTTCCATATTATGATAGATGCTTCAAACTACGCATTAGGGGTAGTATTGACTTAACTTGATGATAAAAAAAAACATTATTATATACACTACACTAATCAAAGCATCACTAGGGCACAACTAAATTACACCACCACAGAAAAGGAGCTTAGGACTATGGTGTATGCACTTGAGAAATTCAAACACTATGTGCTCAATTATCCAATCTATGTCTATACTAATCATAGTTCCATTAGATTTTTAATGAACAAACTAGTGATTAGACCTATAGTGATAAGATGAATCATTATCTTACAGGAGTTTGATATTACAATGATTAATAAGAAAGGAACTAAAAATGTTGTAGTAGATTATTTATAAAGGCTAAGATGGAAATCTTAGGAAAATGATAAACTAATATCACACCAATTTCTTAATGAAAACTTATTCACCAAGATAGTAATGATTATAAATTTAATAGTGAAGTGATGGATTATTGATTACATCATGTATCTCACCAAACAAGAACTTCCTATTGAATGGGATAAGAAACATAAGGAACAGTTCCTCCACAAAGTAAAAAGGTATATGGAAATTAATGAAAATATTTACAAGATATGTGCTGATGGGTTAATAAGATGGTGTGTTCTAGAAAAACGTCAATAGAGAGTCCTACAAGATGCACATAAAGGACCATGTGGTGGTCACTACACAGGACAAAGGAAAAATTAAAACTAATGATGGCATGTTACTTTTGGCCTACCATATTCAAGGACACACATCAGTTTGCAAAATCTTATGAAAGATGTCAAAGAGATGGAGGACTAATAGCAAGAAATGAAGGGCCACAACTGTAGATATAACCATTGGAATCCTTCGACATTTGGGAAATTGACTTCATGGATCCCATCACACCTATGCTAAATGGGAAGTCCTACATCATAGTAACTGTTGATTATTGCACAAAGTGGGCAAAAGAAGCTACAGTTAAAGATTGCATAGCCACAACAACTGCCAAATTCTTCAACAACATGTGGTGAACAAATTTGGAGTACCACTCATGCTCGTATTAGATAACGAGACTTACTTCATAGGAGCTACATTCAAAAAGTGAATGCAACAACTTTGGATTAATTACAAGTTAACTACGCCTTATCACCCCCAAGCCAATGGTTAAGTAGAAGTGACTAATAGAGAAATCACAAGGATATTAACCAGAACCATTAGTCATTATAAAAAGGACCAAAATACTAAACTTAATAATGCTTTATGGGCATATAGATCAACCTAGAAACTTCCTATAGGGTATTCACTATATGAATTAGTTTATGGCAAACTACCTACCTTGCCAATCCAAGCAAAACTACATACCCTTTTCACTACCAGTACTCTTGATCTAGATTTAAGCTTAGCTCAAAGAGAACATCTAATGAACCTCAATCTGTTAGATAACAATCAATTAGTAGCTCAAATGAGTAATGAAGTCCACAAAAAGTACTCCAAATATAAACATGATGCTAAAATAAGACAAGTATCCATCAAGCCTAACAATAAAGTCCCTTATTATAATCCTAGTCATGTTTTACAAAAGGCTAAGTTCCAAACTCTATAAGAGGGACCTTATATCATCCATGCTACATATCAATATGGCACTATGCAAATATATCATCCAACAAATCCACAAAAATTTATCCTTGTCAATATTCAACAAGTGAAACCATATTGTGACTTTTCTTCTTCTTGTAAAACCTCTACCATTACTCCAAAATTGTTCACTACTCATTCAATCTCTCTAAACTCCACTCTTAATCATAGTCATGGAGGTGTCAAATTTGATACTTACGCATCAATTCTTCTTATATTTTTTTACTTTATACTTTTATTACTAGTCTTTACATTCTTTAATATATTTTTCATAATTTTATACTTTTCTCATTTATTAATCAATTTTCATTCTTTAATATCTTTTCAATTCTTTATACATTTATCCATTCTTATCACTTTTCTATGATTTCTCACTATCTTTCATGTACATATTTTTGTTGACTTTTCTAATAAAGCATAAAGAAATAAAAAAATATGTAGTTCAAACAATAAGAATTTCACCTTATGTTATCAAATCATTAAGAGATTGATTATATATACAGTGAGACCACATCATTCATTCACTCATTTCTAATAATAAGAGGTTCTTACCATGGCCATGATGATATTCTGTTCACAATAAAACTAAAATAAACTTGTGATCATATGCCCATATGGAAGATCGAAGAACCAAGTGGAAATGAAAAGGATGTGACATCAAGGGAAATTGTGGCTCTCTAAAGCTACTACTATAAATTCTATCATGATATTAAGTCATATTATGTACTTGAGTTCTAATGAAAAATGGAAGTATATCTAAAATAAGTGTATCCTTACCATGTCACTAGAATAACATGTTACCCATGCCTAAAAGTAGGTGACTTCTTAGAAATTTCAAGGTTTCTTGGACTCGCATTGGTTACAGAACTAGAAAGACATGTTACCCATGCTAAAAGTGGGTGACTTCTTAGAAATTTCAAGGTTTCTTGGACTCGCATCGGTTACAGAAATAGAAAGACATGTTACCTATGCTTGAAGGCCTTCCTTTGTCCAATGGCCAAGTCTCTTTTTAAAAATAATAAAGTGTGCTATTAATAAACTACTTTCTTGAATTTCATTGCCAAGTGTTAATGCTCCTTGCAATTGTGGTAGTCTTGTGGTTGTTATTTTTAGGATGATGTAATGTGATGTCACTGATAAGTGGTATGGACTTGGTTTGGATCTTGAATAGAAAGGCTAATGATTACTTTAATCATGCATCATAGATAGAATTTATTATGCCTATGGTAAGACATCTCATATTCCATTTTCTACAATCCTTGCTACGTCCATTCAATCTCACTATTATATATAGTCATAATTTAATGGTTTTCTATAATATAATATTATTTTCTTATAAAGGTAATACTAACATGTGTGTCTTAGAAGACAAGTATGTTTTACATTCAACTTATTGAGTACCTACGAACACTTATAGGTGTGGTTATAGAAGGGCACTAAGGGCTAGAGCCTACTTTGGAGAGGACCCACTTATATAACTCTTATGCTTCATACCTGCTGATCAATTCCACATCATCTTATACCTCCATAAAATTTAAATGATCATCAGTACTTTCCTATCTACTCATCTTCCATCATACATTCAACAATTCCTACCAACCATCTCCTACAAATCTAATCAACTTACCTTGCCCAAATATTGACTTACATTCAACAATTCCTTCTCTTACACACTTAATATTAACAAAATCTTACATTCTAAACATCATCCATGATTAATAACCTTTGGAACACATTAATACCTTCCAAACTATCCATTTCACTTGGTTTTTTCATTGAAAATAGCTCAAAATATGAAAAAATTTCATGGTAACATCGTAGCTACGATGTATGTTGCCCTATGACATTACATCAACAATGTCATATCTATGATATATTTGTTCTAAACCCCTATATATATGTGTGGGAGTTAGAAAATTTTTCATTCTTCTCATTTCATACAAAGGGAGTTCATGTCTTTTTTCTAATTCTCTGGCAACCAAACTTCAAAGCTTCATAACTTCCTCACCATAGCTTTGATTTACCTTATTCTTGAACCTGCTTGATCACAGAGTGACCAAATCAATCATGGGAAAGAGTTTTGTATGTAATTTGTATGATTAGCATCACAATTTTCTAATTCCTAGAAGAACATATTAAGGGTAAGAACAATAATAACTAATCACATTTGAACTAATTAACTGACTAAAAGCTAATAAATTTAACTATTCTTCCTAATTAACCATTCAAATGCACCTTAAACTAGAAAATAACAATTGTGAGAGGTCATAAAAAACTAACTTATTCATAACATGTAAGAAAATATAACAATTAAGGGTTTCTTATCAATTTTTTTTAACTTTGGAATCCTAATAAGAGCTAAAAAGTAGTAATAAGGATAGATTTTGATCAAATCCAAGAATTCAAGACAGGATTATGAACCATCAAGAACTTATTTGAAATCCTTGGATTATTTTAAGTAGATTCTTTATGATTTTAGATGGCTACTAAAAGACCCACAGCCAAAGGACCCTTACAACAAAGAGGCAAAAAACCTAGAGAAATAGGATAAGTTGAGAAACAAACTTGACAAGCTGAGCAAGAGGCCTAGTTTTATAGCATTCATCAGCCTACACCTACGATGAAACAATTTGCACAAGCTGAAGCTAAGGCCTCACTTGATCAAGATTAAGGATAGTGTATCACATTGTCAAATGAATGCCTCCAAGCCTCTCTTATTTAGCCCAAACTATCATGCAATGGTGAATGGTACCTAGGGGAAGTATATCAATGTTGGAAGAATAATCAGGATGATGCCACTAATAAGATTGAAGGAATCACAATGTCATATTCAGTCAAAGCAATAGCTAAGACACTGAATTTTCCTAACATTGGAGCCAACATTGCATACATATCCACAAGGTCTTACATAGATGCAAAGAATCTATGATTACAAAGGGCTTATGGAACAATTGAGAAGGAATATAGAGGATTTCCTATTAAAGAAAAGATCTATTTCAAGATCAAGACTTATCACATCTTCCCAACTAAAAGACTAAATAGAGTTTCCACCTATGCAGCTAGAAGAAGTTCCATCCTCATGGGAAAATTCCAAGAAAATATGCCTCATTTATTGTTTTTGAAAATTCAAAGGAGGTTTGAGAAAAAGAAGGTAGGAAAACTTACCTTAAAATTTTTTTGCCTTATCAAAAGACTATGTAGATGATGAGCCGCGATATCGCGTCTGCCCCCGCGATATCGCGTATGCCATATCATGGCCTACCACAATGTCTATAAATAAGAGGCGAATTTTCCTATTTTAGGCACTTATACTGAGACCCTTAGCTAAATTCTTGTAGTTTTGCCATTCCAAAGTTAGAATAATTTCCATGTGCCCGTAGTAGGAGTCTTAAAGTGAACGGATCTTTATTCGAGCAAATTGTACCTGAGCACACATTTGTGTACGACAATAAAAATAAACTTTTTGATAAACCTTACAACATATGGACTAAGCTAAATAGTAATTAATTATTGTTAAATTTTTAAATGATTTCCTAGATAATTAATCTCTCTCAACCCTTAACTCTCCTAGTTAAGTGCACTTAGTATGACTGCTTTGAGCACTTTTTGATAAACCTTACAACATATGGACTAAGCTAAATAGTAATTAATTATTGTTAAATTTTTAAATGATTTCCTAGATAATTAATCTCTCTCAACCCTTAACTCTCCTAGTTAAGTGCACTTAGTATGACTGCTTTGAGCACGTGTGTAACGCTTGGTAACCTAATAACGAGCAGCGTTTGGTAATCCCAGCAACATTGCACTGGTTCAGGGTGTGTGTGGCAAGTGGGAATGGACACTAGTGCTAGGACAATTAGAACTTAGTTAGTGAATAGTTAGTCACTTAGTTCTCTTCACCTTCCCCTATTAGCATAAGACGTTAAAAAGATAAAAGATATAAAAATCATATACCCCAAGCTTACTTAACCATACAACTATGACAATACAAGTAAGTTTGGGAAGACAATGAGTGATTAACCTTAAGTGTTCCATTAAGGTGTGTAAGCACTTAGTCCTTGGAGATCAACCAGATTGCGTGTGAGACGCTCGTATTCATATGGTTGAGTGTAGGGGTACCTTGCCACTCATCATTGGCGCCATTGCCGGGGACTTAGTTGTTTGTGCGCTACGTAGAACACAGGAGATCATTCATATTGTTAGGATGCTAGAATGAACCCTTAGGGTTGATCAAAAGAAAAATAATAAGACAATGATAAATAGCACACCGAATAAGACAAAAATATCTTCTTCTTCGCACAAAAGCACTTCACCGCCTAGGACCAACACAAGAAACGGTCGGCGACACAACACACATAACCAAGATCCACCAATTCCTCAACAATTCTGTGTGGTATATATTCATCATGATGAATATGTACCTGACTTTATCTTTATTCTCTATTAAGATGACCAACTGCATTGGAGAGACTTGGAGGGTAACATAGTATTGCCTCTAGACCTAGTAGTCCCCAACATGCTCCTTTGTGCTCTCGCACGAATAAGCATGTCACAGTTGTACGCAGAGTACATTGCATGTGACCATGACACAGGGGACTACCATCCCACAGAAGCGCAATGTCAAAGGGACTTGCAACAGGAGAGATATCATACATCTTTGAAGGGTAAATGGCCCCATAACGTCCCACATGTTTTAAGCAAAATTGGAGATGGTGAACCAGTTTCAACAGGTTCCCCACCGAATGATGTTTCCCCTCCTAATGATGGTCAAGAGGTGGTGTATCAAAACCTCCACTCCACAGTTCAAAACCGTGGTTATGATCCCCACAAACACCAAGTGTTCAATGAGGGAACACAAACACATGATACAGGTGGGCAATCTGATCATAATCATGATCAGGGCCGAGACCACCGAAGAGAAGGTAGGAAACATCATCATGGCGATGGTTCTCCTTCTTCTTCCCCTTCATTGTCACATTCACCCTCTCCTTTAGTGTTAGGACGTAGTCATAAGGAACCTAACCATGAGGATGAAGGTAAACAGAGTGAGAAACCTCGATGAGAGAGTCAAGAACGAGGACAAGGGTACTCTAGAGAATCACGACATGGAAGAAGGGAGAGTAGGATACCACGTAGACATCATAGATGCTATGAAAGAAATGACCATGAAGAACCCCTACTTACAACCCAAAGCATGTTAGATATCACGGAGGTCGTAAGAATTCCCACAAGGCACCAAAAAGATAGCAGGATCAAGAGGTTAGACATGAATAACATCCCACGATTTGAGGGGGGATACAATGTTGATCCTCAGAACCACTTACAAGAATTTTATGATGCATGTGCCTTGCAGAACATCAAGAAAAAATGGCAAAAACTAAAGTTATTCCCAAGGACACTAGTAAAAGAAGCAGAAAGCTGGTACCGGTCCTTAGAACCAAAATCCATTTGAAGGTGGAGTACGATGCTAGAGCTGTTCAGTGATAAGTATCAAACATACTCCTGGGTGTCCAACCTGCAGAAGCAAATCCAAGGATGGAAGTAAGAAAATCACAAACCCTTGGATGCTGCCATGGGTCATTATTATGCACTGTTACATCGTTGCTCGGGCCATGGTTATGCACAGCAGGATCAACTACGCCNAAAAGAATACAATTGAGATCCTTCCCTCCGAAAGAAGGGAGTAAGATTTTGTGAGGATGAGGAAGAGTCACCACTCAAAGAGATGGTAAATAGAAAAACCTTGCCACTCCAAAAATTAACAATAGAAGTGTTAGCAAAGGTAGATCAAATGTGGGACTCCCTAGATAGTAGATTTGAAACTGTTCTTAAAATTGTACAGGAGTCTAAGGAGCAAGGTAGTGACTATGACAAAAAGAAAAAGAGGGACTTGGACCATGTACGTAACAAAGGTAAGGGTAAAATGGCCATCACCGAAGAGGTTGTGGATTCTGATACAGAAAATGATGATGGATGTGAGATATGCCAATATGACCATCCTAAGGGATGTTGCCCAGTAATCTCACATCTACAAGAGTCTAGGGTGTATTTACTCAACCCACGACTTAACAAATGGTAAGCACCCTAAAGGTTACCTTATTCCCAAGGTAACCCAAGGTAGTTCCACCAACCTTTAACGTATTATCCAAGTGGAACTCTGCCACAACCTATTAAACAACACCAACAGTGGCAATACCCACAGTCATGGGGGATGCCACCACCAAGGCAATAATATCTTTACCAAAAACCATATCCATATGGCTATTACGTGTAGCAGCCAATCTCTCCACGTGACTTTGTTGGTCACATGACACCACAATGTCACTACTAAGCTCAGGAGTATTATAGGACTCCTCCTATGAGAGACAACCCACATACATACCATCCTCCAAACCCATCTGCAACTCTCACACCAATAGCTCCATTACCACCTGCTCCAACAATGCAAGGGGAACTCCCCACTCAACCTCAACAACGCAATGCTATGAGAGCTGTGAACTTTCAACCCGCTGCTGGTTCTGACAACCACACAAAGAGAAGACCTTTCTTCAGAACCAACAATCCAACCAAGCTCTTACAACCACAAGCCGTTGATCCTCTGAACGCTTCTCCATCAAATAAGGCTTCAGAGCTCCCTTCAAACCAAAAACAGAGCTCAACGCACATGGTTATGTTAACACATGCTGTCACTGACTAGATTAAGTAGGGCCACCTTCCCAGGAAATTCTCTGACCCCAGAAGCCCTTTAATCTATCTCCAAGTCACTGGGAATGAACCATGTACAGCTCTTCTGGACTCAGGTTCTAGAGTCAACTTAATATCACAAGAGATGTATAAAGCCTGGAACCTGCCTCCACTAAAGAAGAGCAATATTTGTTTAAAGCTAGCTAACTAGTCCATCACTGTTCCCTTGGGACTGGTGGAGGACATCGTTACCACTATGTGTGGGTGGTCATACCTAGATGATTTCCTAATGATACAAGTAAACAATGACAAAGGGGATTTCCCAATAATAATGGGAAGGGCATGGCTGAGTACCATAAATTCACGCTTAGGAATCCGTGATCTTTCCTTGGAAATATCTAAGGAAAACACTTTTGGGAAGATCAAGAAGAAGAAAGTTCCATGCATCACATACAGTGATACAAGGTATGATTGCATATAGGAATGTTCAACATTTTCTGCATGCAACCGGTGTGTCCAAGAAATTAACATACAAAAGTGCCTATATGTAGCAACCACACAACAAGAAGACACCCAGTGGTTGATAGCTGATGAAGAGAGCAACTCACCAACGTGCATGGAACTAACTGGGGAAACAACTTACACCCACGTCAAAAGCATAGATGCACTAGAGTAAGAGCATCGCCAACTTCCAACCCTTAACCTGACAACATCAATAGGGGGAAGTGGGAAATTCCTAAAAACTTCAAACAAGCACATTGATAAAAGATTACTAGTCAATGTGCAACAGACTAAACCTTACCATGAATCTAGAATGGTCAATGCACATAATACATCGGAGAAAGGATGACCTCACTCATTATTTCGAATCTCCTCCTTTCAACTCAGTCATGGGGGAGATGGCCGCTTATGCTGATCAATCGAGGCCCTTGATTCCTTTCTAAGTTGTTGTTTTTCACATTTTTTGTTTTACACATTTTAGTTTTACAAATTTCTTTAACTTTTCTTGTTTTTCTTTCGCAACATCGTTTATACTCTTTCATTTCTTTGTGTGTCTATTTATTTTGTCAGATTTGTCACCTAATAAGTGCTCCTAATGGTGGTATGAACTGTATTCTATTGGTTGCTAATGTTTGATTTTTACCTTTGAGTTATAATGTTGATACTAAGGCATGTTTCTTTTGATATAATAGGAAATGAGTCCACGTCATCCATGTATCCATGAATTTATATGGTCTCTCTTGGCTTGGAACTGTACAGTCCCTTTCTTTCAATAATAAGAACCATCAACGAATTGGTGACTGGGCATTTCTCAAACTAAGGAAGGACTCAAGGAGTGAAAAGGGTGTGACTTCAAGGGGACTTGATGCATTTGTGCTGGACATTCTCTTGGGTGCTTGGATGTTTTCTTCTTGAGTTTTCCTTACCATTCTGACGTTGCTCCATTATTAGGAAGTTGAGCTGATAAAAATAATAAGTCTTTGCATGGTGTGGTTCTCACGTGAAAAAAAAACAAAGAAGAAGAAAAAGAGAAAAGTGAGAATTCAAAGCACACTCCTTAGAAGAAATAATCATCTGGGCTACAAACACTAGTTATGGAACTAAATAAACATGTTCACTCTAACTAAGGCCCTTTCTCACTTCCTATTTCCTCCTTTTTTGTTTCGTTGGAATTGTGGTGACTTTTTGGTGGAAGCATTCTTGTTACTTCAAGTGGATGGATTGGCCAAATGTATTAATGTGAAGTCACTGGATGTGGATTGTTTGAGGCTAGATTTGGAATGAGAACTACTAAGTCACATCAACCATTAATACATAAGGGGTTGTACATCATCTTGTTCTTGTGACTCCATTCCATTCTTTTCTTTCCATCATTCTTTCTTCATTTTCCACCTCATTGCCGATTGTATCAATAGTCCATATTTTGGTTGATGCATTGTGTTCTTTTTTTGGTAAATTCTTGTGGTTAAGACTTTAATTCTTGCTTTCAAATGGCATTTTCAGAGCCTATAGACTCTTTGAATGTGGGAGTACCAGGGCATTAAAGACATGAGCCTGCTTTGGGGAGGATCCACTGGCATTCGTATTTGGTGCATCAGTTAATTTCTTTCCCTTAAACATTCCCACAATCAACATTTATTTTGATCATTTCCATCTCTGACATCCATTTCATTGACGTTGTCGTTGTTTCTTTTTCTCCATCTTTCTTATTCCTTATCTTTTTCCATTCTATCACTACTGGAGGTTCGTTCTTAGTCATGGGGGTCCTGGTCCAATTTTTTCGATTTTCTCTTAACCCCTACACCTTGGGTAGTCACTAGTGTTATATCTCCAGAATCTACATTAGCCATATCACAACTCAGCCAATGGACCTTACACTGAGGCAAGGTATCAACTACATTGTGATTCATTTACCCTTGCTAATATAAGACTGTGTTGTGTGTGCAGATGGTAATCATACAACAATGGATTGGATCTGGAGGGAACACTTGGAATGGACTGGTGCTAGAGCAGTTATGCAAGGAACAGGATTGATGGCAAACTTATGGATGACCAACGGAAGGTGTAATTTTGGCATCAGCAGCAACACATCTCCTTCTTTTCTCTCTCTTCTCTCTCAGCTAACAAATAAGGCTGGATGTCAAATGTGTATAATGTTCACTCTTGTTATCATGAACACTAATATTGTCATGTATTGTAATGATGATCCATTCACGTGTCACCCCATTCACCATTAGTGTCATTCAAGTTAATAATCCCATACCTTCCCAATATTTTGTAAGGAACTCAAGGATGAGTTTTCATTCAGTCATGGGGGTATGATGAGCTGCGATATTGTGTACGCGATATCACCACCCGCCCCAATGTCTATAAATAAGAGGCGGCTTTCCCTATTTTAGGCACTTATACTTAGACCCTTAGCTAAACTCTTGTAGTTTTTCCATTCCAGAGTTAGAATAATTTCCATGTGCCCGCAGTAGGAGTCTTAAAGTGAACGTATCTTTATTTGAGCAAATTATACCTGAGCACACATTTGTGTACGGCAATAAAGATGAACTTTCTGATAAACCTTGCAGCATATGGACTAAGCTAAATAGTAATTAATTATTGTTAAATGTTTAAATGCTTTTCTAGATAATTAATCTCTCTCAACCCTTAACTCTCCTAGTGAAGTGCACTCAATACAACCGCTTCGAGCACGTGTGTAACGCTTGGTAACCCAGTAATAAGTAGCGTTTGGTAATCCCAGTAGCGTTGCACTGGTTCAAGGTGTGTGTGGCAAGTGGGAACGAGTACTGGTGCTAGGACAATTAGAACTTAGTTAGTGAATAGTTAATGAAAGTTAGTCACTTAGTTCTCTTCACCTTCCCCTATTAGCATAAGACGTTAAAAAGATAAAATATATAAAAATCATATACCCCAAGCTTACTTAACCATACAACCGTGACAATACAAGTAAGTTTGGGAAGACAACGATTGATTAACCTTAAGTGTTCCATTAAGGCGCGTAAGCACTTAGTCCTTAGAGATCAATCGGATCGCGCGTAAGACGCTCGTATTCATATGGTTGAGTGTAGGGGTACCTCACCACTCATCAGCAGATAAGTAAGAATTCTGGGCTACACAAATGATGTTCTTTGAAAAGCCAAAAATGCTTCTTATGCTGAGATTTCAAAACTAATGTCATCCAAAAATGATCAAGTAGAGAATCTAGTGGGCACTGAGGGAGCTGTAGGATCTACACTAGTAGAAAATGTCCTAGCTTCGAGACAAGAACAAGCAAGATCTAGTGGGTTAACACCAACTAGTGATAGATTAAGATCAAGCACTCCACTAGCATAGTAAGACTATAGACCCCCCATGACAAATTTGCAACAAATTGCTAAAACTCTAAGATGGGAAAATAAAGAGGTCTCTAGTATGTATCAAGTAAGAGATAATCTAAGAAGGCCTACAGTATTAATAGGACCTGCTAGTGGTCAAGTTTTATTACAGGTAGGAGAGGATGAGGATTGGACACAACAAATATCTAGAAATATTGCATCCTTTTAATTTATGCTAGAAATAAGAAAAGGAGCCATAGTAGTGGTTATGCAACACTAGGATGCAACAAGAGCATTAGAGGTTATTATAGATCACATCAAAGAATCCTCTAATGTTTTTATTGTGCCATCAGTAGATATAATTGAAGCCACATATGTTGAAACTATAGCTAATACTTTCATGGCCCTACAAGAACATGAAGACATTTTGGATAAATCACTGTAGACAGGGTAAGTGATGCAGAATCTTTTTGATATCCTTAGTGATGACACTGCAAACTAAGGATAAGCTGCTAATGACAAAAAATAAATTTAAACATGCAAAAAATGAAATGTAGAGATTACCAGTATAATTAGTTGCCTTAAGAGTAGAGAGACAAAACCTTGCACAACACATTATGCTAAACTAGCTAGAATAGTTTAGAATCAAACAAATAGTCCAAATGATTGCCAGGAATATCTAGATGGAGATGGAGAGGGAAAAAGCAACATGGAATGCATTAGTAGCAAAGCATAGACTTATGCTCATGTCAAAGCCTTGATTTCCTTAGAGGAAGAGAATAAAAGAATTATTATTAAAAACATGAGGTTGATAGACATTGAGAAGCAAAAAAATGTTCTAGAAGAAAGAATTTGAGAGAGCAGTTTGCCAGCATTAACCTCAACATCAAAAAACTCACCAAAGAAAACAAAACCTTGTCAATGGAAGAAGTCCATGTAATACAACATAAGTCAGCTATTGAAATTATCATGTGGTAGAATGAGGCCAAGAAGCACAAAAGGTTAAAATAGCATCTTAGAGATTAAGTGGACATGTACAAAAAAAATTAATGAAAAAAAAATCCAAATGGCCTAGGCCAAGATTAGCTCAATCATGACACAAACACTTGATTGGTAGCCAATCTTGGATGGTCTTACCCATATACATTAAGTCAAAATTAACAACAAATATCTATAAATAGAGGATTTGACAAAGTACATGAGATTAGCAAATCTTCGATAAGCTAATTTGGCCATGTTAATAGCAAGTAGGTCTAGAATCGAACTAGTGTAGCAAGTGGCCACAATTTATGCACTATATGAGAAAGAGATTGTAGATAACTGATGAGTGGCAAGGTACCCCTATACTTAACCATACGAATACAAGCATTACATGCGTGATCCGGTTGAACTCTGCAGACTAAGTACCTACACCCCTTATGGAACACTTAAGGTTAATCGTTCATTGTCTTCCCAGACTTACTTGTATTTTTCATGGTTGTATGGTTAAGTGAGTCTGAGGTATGTGATTTTTATATCTTTTATGTTTTATCTCCTATGCTAATGAGGGAAAGGGTGAAGAGACTAGTAACTAACTTTAATTAACTAAATTCTAATGCCTAGCATTAGTATCCATTCCCACTTGCCGTTCACACCCTGAACCAATGCAACCTTCTGGGATTACCAAACGCTATTCATTACTGGGATTACCAAGCATAACACACGTGCTCAAAGCAATCGTACTGAATGCACTTAACTAGGAGTGTTGAGGGTTGAGAGAGATTAATTAACTAATAAAGCATTTAAACAATTAATAATAATTAAAGTCCTAATTAGCTTAGTCCATGCACTGCAAGGTTTATCCAAAAAGTTCTTCTTTATTTCCATACACAAACTTGTGCTTAGGTACAATATTTGCTCAAATAAAGATCTGTTCACTTTGGGACTCCTACTGTGGGCACATGGAAATTATTCTATCTCTGGAGAGGTAAAACTACCAGAGTTTGGCTAAGGTCTAGATCTAGATTGCGAAATAAGGGAGAGCTACCTCTTATTTATAGATTTGGTAGCATGCTGCGATATTGTAGACGTGATATTGCAACCCATGCGATATCGCGTCCCATCATACCCCCATAACTGAATAAAAACTCATCCTCGAGTTCCTTACAAAATATTGGGAAGGTATGGGATTATTGACTTGAATGGAACTAATGGTGAATGGAATGACATGTGAACAGATCATCATTACAGAACATGACAAAACTGGTGTTCACGACAACAAGAGTGAACACCTTATACATTTGACATCAGGCTGTATTTGGCAGTTGAGAGAGAAGAGAGAAGAGAGAAGAAGTCTACTGCTGCCAACGCCAAGATTGTGCCTTTCGTTGTCTATCCATAAGTGCACTATCCATCTCGTTCCTTGCATAGCTGCTTCAGCATCTATCCATTCCAAGTGTTCCCTCCAGATCCAATTTGTTGTTGTATGATTATCACCTACACACAAAACACAGTCTTATATTAGCAAGGGTAAATGAATCACAATGCAATTGATACCTTGCTTCGGTGAAAAGGTCCATTGGTTGAGTTGTGGTATGGCTGATTGTGGATCTGGAGATATAATAGTGGTGACTACCGAAGGTGTAGGGGTTAGGAGAAAATTGAAAAAATTGGGTCAGGATCCCCATGACTAAGAGCGAACCTCCGGTAGCGATAGAGTGGAGAAAGAAAAGGAACAAGAAAGATGGAGAAAAAGAGACAACTGTAACGTTGATGAAATGGATGTCAAGATGAAAATGAACAAAATAGAGTGGATTGCAAAAATGTTTAAGGGAAAGAAATCAACTGATGCACCAAAGAGGAATTCCAATGGGTCCTCCCCAAAGTAGACTCATGCCCTTAATGCCTTGACAAACCCACATTCAAAGAGTTCGTAGGCTCTAAGAATGTTATTTGGAAATAAGAGTTAAATTCTTAACCACAAGAATTTACCAAAAAGAAAACATTGCGTCAACCAAAATATACACTAATGATACAACTGGCAATGAGGTGGACAATGGAGGAAGAATGATGAAAAGGAGAGAATGGAATGGAATCTCAAGAACAAGGTGATGTACAACCCCTTGTGTAGTTAATGATTAATGTGACTTAGTAGATCCCATTCCAAGTTCGGCCTCAACAAACCACATCCAATGACTTTGCATTAATACATTCAGCCAATCCATCCACTTGAAGTAATAAGAATACCTTCTCCAAAGAGCCACCACCATTCCAACGAAATGAAGGAGGAGAGAATGGGAAGCGAGAAGGGCCTTAGTTAGAGGAAACATGTTTATTTTAGTTCCATAACCAGTGCTTGTAGCCCAAATGATTATTTCATCTAAGGGGTGTGCTTTGAATCCTCACTTTGTTTGTTTTTTTTTTTTGTGTTTTTGCGTGAGAACCACACCATGCAAAGATTTTGTTATTGTTATTAGCTTAGCTTCCCGATGATGGAGCAATGTCGAAATGGTAGGAAAACTCAAAAAAAAAAAAAAAAGTACCCAAGAGAATGGCCAACACAAATGCATCAAGTTTCCTTGAAGTCACACCCCTTTCAATCCTTGAGTCCTTCCTCAGTTTGAGAAATACCCAGTCACCGATTCATTGATAGTTCTTATTTAGAAAGGGACTATACAGTTCCAAGCCAAGAGAGACCATAGAAATTTATAGATGTATGGATGAAGTGAACTCATTGCCTGCTATATCAAAAGAACCATACCTTAGTATCAACATCATAACTTAAAGGTAAAAACCAAACATTAGCAACCAAGAGAATACAGTTCATACCATCATTAGGAGCACTTATTGGGTAACAAACTTAATAAGATGGATAAACACACACACACACACACACACAAATAAAAGAAAAAGTGTAAACGATGTTGTAAAAAAAACAAGAAAAGTTAAAGAAATTGTAAAACAAAAATGTGTAAAACAAAAATCGAAAAAGAACTGAGGGCCTCAATTGATTAGCATACGTGGCCATCTCCCCCATGACTGAATTGAAAGGGAGAGATCCAAAATAATGAGCATTTTTTTGAATTTCTTAAAAGTGTCCAACTTCTCCCAATTGATGTTTTTAGGTTAAGGGTTGGAAGTTGGTGACACTCATATTCCAATGTATCTATGCTTTCGTTGTGGGTGCAAGTTGTTCCCTCGATTCGTTCCATGCATGTTGATGGGCTACTCTCTTCATTAGCTATCAACCACTGGGTGTTCTATTGTTGTGTGGTTGCTACATACAAGCACTTTTGTATTTGAGTTTCTTGGGCACACCAATTGCATGCAGGAGATGCTGAGCATTCCTCCATGTCATCACCCTCTGAGTCATTGTATGTGATGCATGGAACTTTCTTCTTCTCGATCTTTCCATAAATGTTTTCCTTAGATATTTCCAAGGAAAGATCGTAGATTCCTAGGCATGCATTGATGGTGCTTAGCCATGCCCTCCCCATTATAATTGGGAAGTCCCCTTTGTTACTGTTGACTTCTATCACTAGGAAATCAGCTGGGTATGACCAAACACACACAGTGGTAACGATGTCCTCCACCAATCCCAAGGGAATAGTGATGGACTGGTCAGCCAGCTCTAGTTGAATATTGCTCCTCTTGAGTGGAGGGAGGTTCCAGGCTTTATACATTTCTCATAAGATTAAGTTGACTCTGGAACCTAAGTCAAGAAGAGCCCTATGAGGTTCATTACCAGCGACTTGGAGATAAATTAGGGGGCTTCCAAGATCATAGAATTTCTTGGGAAGGTGGCCCACCTTGATCTAGTCAGTAACAATATGTGTTAACATAACCATATGCGTTGAGCTTTGTTGTTGGTTTGAAGGGAGCTCCAAAGCCTTATTTGTTGGAGGAGCGTGTACGAACTCAACCGCTTGTGGTTGTGAGAGCTTGTTTGGGCTTTTGGTTCTAAAGAAAGGTCTTCTTTTTGTGTGGTTGTCAGAACCAGTAGTGGGTTGAAGGTTTACATCTCTCGTAGCATTACGTTGCTGCGGTTAAGTGGGAAGTTCCCCTTGCATTGTTGGAACGGGTGGTAGTGGAACTATCAGTGTATGAGTGGTGGATGGATTCGGAGGATGGTATGCATGTGGTGTATCTCCCATAGGAGAAGAATTCCTAAAATACTCCTGAACTTGGTAGTGACGTCGTGGTGTTGCATGACCTACAGAGTCAGGTGGAGAGACTAGCTGCTGCACATAGTAGCCATATGGGTATGGTTGCCGGTAAGGGTATTGTTGTCTAGGCGGTGGCATCCCCCATGACTGTGGGTGTTGCCACTGCTAGTATTGCCCAATAGGTTGTGGTGGAGTTCCACTAAGATAATATGTTAACGGTTGGTGGAACTGCCTCGAGTTACCTTGGGGATAAGGTAACCTTTGAGGTGCTTGCTGTTTGTTAAGTCTTGGGTTGAGTGCATACACCCCGAACTCTTGCAAATGTGAGATTATTGGGCAACATCCCTTAGGATGGTCATACCGGCAAATCTCACATCCACCGTCATTGTCCGTGTCAAAATCCACAACCTCATCGGTGATAGTCATTTTTCCCTTACCCTTGTCACGTGCATGACCTGAATCTCTCCTCTTTTTCTTATCATGGTCACTACTTTGCTCCTCCTTAGACTCCTCTATGATTTTTAGGACAATTTCAATTTTACTATCTACGGAGCTCCATATTTGATCTACCTTAGCCAACACTTTCATTGTTAATTTCTGAAGCAGCAAAGTTTTTCTATTCACCAACTCTTCGAGTGGTGACTCATCCTCTTCCTCACAGAATCTCACTTCCCTCTTTTGGAGGGAAGGATCGTGGTTGTACTCTTCCACACTTTCGCTTTTCTGTAGCTCCCCTTCTTCCTTAGCTACTTGCTCCAAAATCTATGAACTTCATGGGACCTAAGTACTAATAATCTCCCTTGGGCATATGTCCCAAGGGTCCTCCTAGTTTCGTGTCTTAGCCCATCTACGAGCTGGCGGAGTTGATCCCATTGTGCATAACCATGGCCTAGGCAACAATGTAGCAATGCATAATATTGGCCCATGGTAGCATCCAAGGGTTCATGATTACCCTGCTTCCATCCTTGGATCTTCTTACGCAAGTTGGACACTCGGGAGTACATTTGATATTTATCATTAAATAGTTCTAACATCGTACTCCACCTCCTAATGGTTTCCAGTTCTAAGGACCGATACCAACTTTCTACTTCCTTTATGAGTGTCCTAGAAAACAACTTTAACTTCTGTCACTCATTTTTGATATTCTGCAAGGCACAGGCATCGTGGAATGCCTGTAAGTGGTTTTGCGGATTAGCATTGTATCCCCCCTCAAACCGTGGAATATTATTCATGTCTAGTCTCTTGATTCGGTTATCTTTTTGGTGCCTTGTAGGTATTCTCACAGCCTCTGTAATGTCTAACATACTCCGGGTTGCTAGTAGGGATTCATCATGATCATCTCTCTCATGACGTCTATGATGCCTACGTGGTTCCCTACTTTCCCTTCTATGCCTTGACTCGCTAGAATGCCCTCGTCCTCGCTCTCGACTCTCTCGTCAAGGGTTCTCATTTTGCTTATCCTTACCCTTATCCTCATGGTTGTGCTCTTTGCGACTGCATCCTGATGTGGAGGGAGAGGGTGAATGATGTGATGAAGGTGAAGAAGAAGGAGAACCATCACCATGACGATGTTCTTTACCTTCTCTTCAGTGGCTACGGCCCCGATCGTGATGACAATCAGATTTCCCACCTTTGTCATGTGTTTGTGTTCCCTCATCGAACACTTGGTGTTCACGGGAATCAGAACCAGGGCTGTGTATCATGGAGTGAAGGTTTTGATATGCCACCTTCTCACTCTCATTAGGAGGGGGAACATCATTTTGTGGAGAACCTATTGAGATAGGTTCACCACCCTTAACTTCTCTTATGATAGGCGAAGCGTTTCGGGGTTCTTTGCCCTTCAACGATGTGTGATAAATCTCCTACCGCGAGTCCCTTAGACATTACGCTGCTGTGGGATGGTAATCCCTTATGTCATAATCTTCTACAATGTATTCAGCATATAATTCTGTCATGCCTATCTGTGCAAGAGCATGGACGAGCATGTTGGGGATTGCACGATCTGGGGATAACACTATGTTACCTTGCAGGTCTCTCCAGCGTAGTTGTTCATCCTGATGGAGGATAAAAGTAAAATTGGGTATATACTCATCATGATGAGTATATACCACCCGATACTATTGAGGAACTAGAGGTTCTTGGTTACGTGTGTTAGACTGCTGATGGTCTCTTGTGTGATCCCTAGGTGGTGAAGTGCTTTTATGAGAAGAAGAAGACATTGTGTCCTATTCGGTGTGCTAATTAACCATTATATAACTCTTTGTTTAATTAACCCTAAGGGTTCGTTTAAGCTTCCCAACGATGTGGATGATTTCCTATGTTCTACTTAGCGCACAAACAACTTAGTCCCCGGCGATGGTGCCAATGATGAGTGGCAAGGTACCCCTACACTCAACCATACGAATATGAGTGTTACACGCGTGATTTGGTCAAACTTTGTAGACTAAGTGCCTACACACCTTATGGAACACTTAAGGTTAATCATTCGTTCTCTTCCCAGACTTACTTGTATTTGTCACGATTGTATGGTTAAGTGAATCTGAGGTATGTGATTTTTATATCTTTTATGTTTTATCTCCTATGCTAATGAGGGAAAGGGTGAAAAGACTAAGTAACTAACTTTAATTAACTAAATTCTAATGCCTAGCATCAATATCCATTCCCACTTGCTGTTCACACCCTGAACCAATGCAACCTTCTGGGATTACCAAATGCTATTCATTACTGGGATTACCAAGCATAACACACATGCTCGAAGCAATCGTGCTGAATGCACTTAACTAGGAGTGTTGAGGGTTGAGAGAGATTAATTAACTAATAAAGCATTTAAACAATTAACAATAATTAAAGTCCTAATTAGCTTAGTCCATGCACTGCAAGGTTTATCCAAAAAGTTCGTCTTTATTTCCATACACAAACTTGTGCTCAGGTACAATATTTGCTCAAATAAAGATCCGTTCACTTTGGGACTCCTACTGCGGGCACATGGAAATTATTCTATCTTTGGAGAGGTAAAACTACCAGAGTTTGGCTAAGGTCTAGATCTAGATTGCGAAATAAGGGAGAGCCGCCTCTTATTTATAGATTTGGCAATGCACTGCGATATTGCATAGGGAAGATGCGATATCGTGCACGCGATATTACGGGGGATGCGATATCGCTGCCCATGCGATATCGCATCCCATCAATAATAAAGATGCATAATAAAAGTTGCACATTGCAAACTCTAAGCTTCAAGTGATCAAAGCTAGCTACCAGGACCAAAAAGATGTAGTAACAAATTTGGCTAGGAGAATGAAAAACTACCAAGAATTGAGAAAGATAGATAGAGCATTTGAAGAAGAAAGATGACAGTTTGTGTCCTAGTATGTCAAGACCAATAAAATGTTTTCATAGTTGCCCTGCCCATGGGAAGTACCGAATCTAACAAACATTGCTGAATTTGACTGGATGGTACATGATCCAAGATCTGAGGAAGAAAAACTATGGGCATTCTTGAATAGGTACCAATTTTAGAAGCTTGATGACAAAGGAAAGAAGTTGATGGAGGAGCCACCATCACCTATAACTTGAAGGCTACATCGAGCTTTGTTGTTTTGTCTTATTTTATTAATTGTGTCAATCATGCAATGCATGATAATTTTGTAAACACCAATCGAACCACAATGTGGCATTCATTGTAGAGTCAATCATGTAAATAATTCATAATATCTAAGTTTGTATACAAACCCATAAATTTTGTAAGGAACCCTATCCTCCTTTTGTTTTAACTTTAGGATGAGTTTCCAATCAATCATTGGGGCATGATAAAACCTTATGTCAATCAAGCTACGATATCATATCTATGATATTATAGCTTTGCATATATCATCATTGAGGCAATGGAGTGGGCTATTGTCATGTTTATAAATACCAACCCACCATCGCATCGAAATCATGAACTTTCTCCAACACTTAGCTAAATTCTTGTAGTTTGTTTTTGTGATTTAGACTTAGTGATTAAGTGAATGGCCATAGTGTGGTGTTTAATAATTGTATGGAATCTTTGTTAGAGTGGATTGTTCTTGGGCACAATTCTTGATCGAAAATAAAGATTGAGATTTTTTCTCACCATTATAGCATTACACTTAGCTTAATTTTACTTTTTAGCATGTTTACTTTTCTTAAGTCATTCACATTTTCCAAGTAGTTTACCTTTTTAATGTCTTTTATTAAGGTGATATAAGTAAAACTAGTTTCGAACATGAAGTGTAATCGTTTGGTAATCCAGTAGTGAGTTCACTTGATTTGCTTAGTAGTAGATTCACTTGGTAATCCCAATTATGGTTACGTAAGAACCTTAACGTGTACGGGAAGCCAAGAATGGATACTTACTACTATAGGTTAGATTAGATTTACATTTTTGTCATACTTAGACTTAGATTGTATCCTTAGACTTTATCTTCACTTTCATTATGTTGGCACTTAGACAATTAAAGCTAAATAACATCAATGTGTCATATGCCTCACCAAGAGTTAAACCATACACTTGCACTTCGCTACCTTAACATGAGAAGACAATAGTCACAAACCTAACATCAACCACTAGCATACTTACATTGTCCATTCACGAATTACGATCAAGTCGCACATATACACTTGTGACTTATATGGTTGAGTGTTGGAATACCTAGCCACTCATCAATATCATAACAAAGTTTATCTATTATTCTCATCATGTATAACTTGTAATGAGTTCCTTTGTAAGTTGCATCTTCATCATCATCCATGACTTCATCAAGGTGAGTTGGAATCCAAAGTTTTTTTTTTCTTTTTGTTATCTTGACAATTTTTTCTATCCAAGCTGAGTGAGGAAACTCAAGAATATGGAAAGAACATATTTTCTACTTTAAAATACATGTCAAGTGATAGATGTATCCTACTTCATCTATTTGATGTTGCCTTCCTCATTACTTTTTAGAGGAGGTTGAGAGATTTGCCTAAGAGGAGTAGTATAGGGTAAGGCATCATGGGAAGGCACCTAGTACAGGAAGATACTTGCTATAAGGTCCTAGACTTCATGAACTAGTAAGAGGTGAAAGTAGTAGCTTAGTGTTGTAATTGAAATGTTCTCTCACCTAACACTTACATAAACCAAGGTAAGTATGTTGATTAATGGTCACAAATGGTTTGAGATGAATCTAAATTAAATGTGACTTAGTAGGATCATGCATTACAAAAATAAAAATGAATAAACATACCTACATAGAATGAATGAGGTGTTAACCTAGTGGTAAGACTCTTGATTTGAAAGCTCCAAGTCATGGGTCCAATTTTGGTGGGCAATGCTAACTTATAAAGTTCTAATTGGACTATATATCTTGGGGTGTAACTATATTACCATTATTTTAGGGTTCCAACACCCTTCCCCTTAATATATATGTGTATGTTAAATGAAACTTTATTGCACTTGAAACATATAGATGAACACACAAATGCACACTGTAGATGAAAAGGAAATACATCTACTATGAAGGAGATTGTAAGGGGAGATTGAAGCTACTAGCCTCAAGTGGATTGCTATAAATTGATGATCTTATTTAACCTTCACTAGCTCAAACATGAGTTTCCAAAGATAGGAGAATTCAAGTACTCTATAACTAATGTCAAGGACTAAAGCTAATGTTGAGAGATTAAGGAACAAAACTATGATCACAAACTAAAATTGGAAAGCAACGTAGTCATAGATGTTTAACCTTAGTTTCAAAGGTCTTTAAATTGTAGGGACAAAATTCTAATAAGGGATCCATTGCCGCTCATGATTCCTTTATCAATGATAAATAGAAATGGATGAAAAGAGTTGAAATGATGCTAGAAATATGGCTAAGTATTGGAAGTGAGATGGTAAAGTGGTCAAGTTGAATGTGCTCTAGCATTGATTTTATCATTTTCAATGTGATGTCAACAAATTTCAAATGAAAGCCAAACCCAATGCTTAAAGTAACACTAGGCATCAACTTTAACATCAATTTAACTATGAAAGAAACACTAACATTAAAACCAACATCGACACCTGGTTTCACCGTTGATTTGAAGAAGAGATCATAACTAAGTTAAAAGTAATACTGAAAATTAATGTTAAACCAAAAGATAGCCTCGAAAATTTTCAAAGACCAGAAATTAATGCTAAACATCGATTTCAATGTCAATTTCCCGAGGGCAAATTGACGGTACTCAGTTTCCACATCAACTGTGGAGATGAAGCTGAAAAAGCCCCAAGAAAAAGAAAGGAGGTCGGCAAGTGTCTCAAAAGTATTGGACTAAATGCTATGAGAAATCTTCCCATATTATTACTTTAAATAAATAAGACTGGATACAACAAAATATGACTTTAGTATCTAAACTATTTCCTCGGCTTATCTGCATCGGCTGTGTGCCTGGAATTTTTTTGCCTTTTCTGTGATCAATCTCCTCTCCTCTGTGCTCGTTCGAAGAGCATCCCAAGGTATGCACGCAGAGCTTTCCGGTTTCGAGCTTCTTTAGCGAAAAATCTAAGCTTTGTAAATTGAATTGGTGTCCTAAAATTTTGTAAGCTCGAGGTCCTGTTCAGCATAGGAAAAATGAGGCAAGTCGATGTTGCCAGGTGCCAGATTCAGGAATGGTACCCACGGTTCCGGCAAGTTTCAA
Source organism: Gnetum montanum (assembly GCA_015680685.1). Lineage (NCBI taxonomy): Eukaryota > Viridiplantae > Streptophyta > Gnetopsida > Gnetales > Gnetaceae > Gnetum > Gnetum montanum. The sequence goes on along the minus strand of MNCI01023672.1, from coordinate 535,194 downwards.
TTAAAACAATCATTCATCCTCTGCCGGAGACCTTTGTGCGGTTCCTGCTTCACGATGGATCCCTGTTTCTACCCAAATCCACAACAGACCAAGATGCTTTTCCAAACAGAGTTCAAATTACTTGTCCAGAACTGCAAGCCGAAGGTTATGGAACTTGGTCTGAAGAAGAAGAAGAAGAAGAAAAAGAACAAGAAGAAAGTGATAGTGATGATGCAGATTCTCAAAGCACACCCTCTTTCCCAGAGCTTGAAACCCAGGTAATGGATTCTATCAAAACCCTAGGTGGCTCTGTGTTTCCTAAGCTCAATTGGAGTGCTCCTAAAGATACTGCCTGGATTTCAACAAATGGGACCCTGAAATGCTCATCCTTCAGTGATATTGTTTTGCTGTTGAAGGCCTCTGATAGCCTTGTTCATGATCTCTGCCATGGCTTTGATTCCTGTGAGGACAAGTCTTGTTCCAGGCCGGAGCAGTTTTTCTTGGCCCTCAGGAAGTGGTATGATCTGAGGCCTGAAATGGAGTTTAGGGTTTTTGTGAAGGGAGGGATTCTTGTTGGGGTCTCACAGAGGGAGATCACTGGGTTTTACCCTGCTTTACTGGCCAAGAAGGATGACATTCTGAGTCTGATTATGCAGTTTTTTGTGGAGGAGATCAGTGGGAAATTTGGTGGGTATGATTATGCTTTTGATTGTTATGTTACCAGGGACGGCAGGGTTAAGCTTCTGGACTTCAGCCCTTGGAGGGCTTTTACTCTGCCTTTGCTGTTTTCATGGGAAGAGCTTGAAAAGAATCATGAATTGGCCTTGGGGAGAGTTAGAGAATTTGGGGGTTTGGAGGAGGATTTGGGTAGATTAAGTATTGTTGAGGAAAATGAGGCAAAATGGAATAGCAAGTTGAGGAATTGTGGTTATGAGGTGGATTTCAGAATTGTTGAAAGTGAGGGTTGTGTGCAGCCAAGCTTGCAAAGTTCCAGTGGGGTGCCCTATGATTATGTTGATATGAGTGCAGGTAGTCCGTGGGATGAGTTCTTGAGAAAGGCAGATGAGGAGATGAGGAAACAGTTCACCGTTCGTGCTGCAGGTGCTTGATCATTATTTTGGTGCTATATATTTGGTTTAACTTTTGTTGGACTTATTTATCGGTTGGATGCCTGAGAATCCAATTAAAGTTTGTGTAACGAGTCCATGATCTGCCATGGTCAGTAATTTGTTTTCTTTGGTAAGATTCAAAATGAGCAGCTCATTACTCAATATAGTTTCAACACAGGAAGCTTTGGTCAGTCTTCCATATAAACTGGAATTTTTAATTTGATATTCAGATTTTTCAAAACATATTGTATCGAGGGGTTTGTAATGAAACATGTGCTGTAATGATTATCTAAAACCATTTAACCTGAAAATGGGATTCTGAAATTAATTACAATTTGGGAAGCTTTCTTAATCTTAATAAGTTCTTAAGCAATGTATTCATTTTGACGGCACAGGGTTTATGTCAAATAATGGAAAATCGGATATCTGGAGGTTAAATAATTAGAAGTATGCTCAGGGACACTGAATGTTTAAAAAGTGCATACATTTTTGCTTAACTCACTTCTGAGTTTTATTAATTATTTTAAAGTAATAATTAATAACTTTCGTTGTTCACTGGTTTGCAGTAATTCATGGCTGTTTTCACTTTTATTCAGGGGAAGTGCTTGATTTTCCTTTGAGTAACTAATGACTATTCATTTCTGTCTTTTGGAATTATAGAGTAAGCACAGTGCATTTGCAATCGAGCCCCATGTAAGGATTAATGCATAATTGTTGTAGCTAGGATGGAACATTTTTCAGTGTTATCTGAAATTTAATGTGGACCTGGAGTGACTGATTTGGAGTTGAAACCAAAGACAAATTAAAAGAGTGGCATTCCTTGGTGAAGGTTTGATGGGTTCAGGAATAGTTTACTTATCTAATTCTTAGCAATATTCCAGTTCTATTGAAAGAAGTTGATGCAAAGTTTTTACAGCAGGGCATGAACAGAATCAAAGGTATTGCCTTAGTAGTATTGTCATCTTCTTATCTGCATTATATTCCCCCATCTTTCTTTTATAGTTTGAAATGTTAATATATGACTCTGCTGCCTTTGTCTGTTGTTGGAAACCACCTCAGTTCTTTTGAAATTTCAGTTTATTTTCTGTTAAATTAACTTTGTATCTCTTTTAGTGAACCTGAACAGCCTGGCTAAGAGAGGAGCCATCTCTCACTCAAGATAAATTGGAAAAGACTATGTCCTTGGTGACAGGAACATTGTATTGTTCAGAATTTCGAAATGTGGATCTTGTGATAGAGGTCTGTAATTTGCAACTAAATCAACTCTTAGAAATTTAATTCATCTTTGGTGAACTCAGATCTTCCACATTTTCAATTTAAGTGTACAATGATTAAGGTAATTCCCGGTTTTGCGAGATAGCATTACACTGTAAAGGTATCTGACTACATAATCTATTTCTTGAAGGCTGTAATTGAGAAAATTTCTCTGAAGCAAGATATATTCAGTGACTTAGAACTTATCTGCCCATCTCATTGCATCTTGGCAAGTAATACATCTACCATAGATGTCAATGTTGTTGGGGCCAAAACACATTCTCAAGATAAGATAATTGGAGCACACTTTTTCAGACGATGTTGGTTATAACTAATATATGAATCAATATAAGTAATGCACCATAAACTTGGTTAAATGTTTAATTTTACTCACCTGTCTTTCGTATATTTTTATCCAATTGATCTAGTTTGTTTTGTTACCACAGCCCAGCACATATAATGCAGCCAGGTCATTGTGGATTTAATAAATGTTGGGAAGATAATAAATAAAGTAACTGTTGTCGTTTGAAATTGCACTGTCTTTGCTGTGAATCGTGTTTTCTTCCCTTACACGCAAGGAGCACATATGTTGCCAAACCTTGGTGTGGATATTTACAGGATTGACAGAGTAATTAAGAGATTTGGATTGCCAATGGATCCATTTAGGTATCTTTATCTGCATTTATTCTTATAAAATGATTTCAATAAAGTCACATATGCCTTTGTCCATTGAACTGAAACGAATCTGGGTAATACCAAATTTGTTGTTTTCTGAATGCATAGCTTGGAGGACGTGGTTGGATATGGAGTGTCTATGGAAGTGGTAAATCAATTTGCTACTGCATTTCCTGATAGAACATTCAGGTCGCCATTTACAAAGCTTTTGATTGAACAAAAGAGATTTGGTAAGAAGCGTTTTAAAGCTCCTATACAATTTGCATTCCTAATAATTCCTTTAACTGTTCTGGCAAGAGTGGTTACTCTTTTATCATTGCAATGATACTGCCAAACAGTATTCTGATTGCAGGGAAAACGAATGGTAAGGGGTTTTATAATTATGATGGTAACCGGGGGGCTCAACCAGCTCCTGAAGTCAGAGCAATCATTGAACAATCAGCAAAGATGACTGACATAATGCCTGGTGGGAAGGTGTTTTCATCATTCAAAACCTCAAAGCAGGGGTGCTTGATTTCTAAATAGTTTTTCCTTTACTGATCTGTAGGTGTTTATATTTGATTTGCTTGGTTTTTTCTTAGATGTCCACACATTAACATGTATTTTTTATTTCATAAATTTATGTATAACTCTGTCAATTAATGTGCCTAATTAACACGCAGTCTTTGCATGATTTCTGATTGTTCTGCATCTTTTAAGAGCAGCCACTTAATGTGACCGACCAGCATATACTAGAAATGGTATTATTCCCTGTTGTGAATGAGGCTTCCTGAGTTCTTCGTGAAGGCTTTTCTGTCCAAGCATCAGATCTTGATGTATGTTCAGTCTTAGGGATGGGATTCCCATTATATAGGTTTGATGTGGAGCCCACCTCAGTAGACTCCAAAAGGACCCATTCCATAAGCTTCCTAAGCAAAATTCAGCTTAAAAAATAAGGGCAACACAATGAAATGGAGAAAATCTCCTGTTTATTAAGAAAACTCTCAAAATGTAGAGAAACAGATGAAAGATGTAGAGCCAAGCTCAACTCATAACTCTCCCAAGGATCTTAGAGGCAACACATCTCCCCTCTCAATCCTCAATTGTTCACAATGGAACTAAAGCTCAAAACAAGACACTTATAAGAGGCTCTCTTAATCTCTCCCAAGTGCTTTTGCCTCTCTCTCACTTAATTCTTCTTGCACAAGCTTTGAAATTTCTCTTGCATAAGCTCTTTCCTTGCACAAGATCACAAAAGACCAGCCTTCTCTTTGAGACTAACCTGCTTCCTCTGATTAGCCTGATTAGACTTCTCCCTTGGACTCTTATTTATAGCTTCTTAGTGTGGTCTTTCATCTTCCCTCTAATTTGCCATTCAATTTTATGACCATTAAAATCCGTGCAATATGTCTTGGAGAAATAGGAGATGTCTTTTCAAAGTGCAGAGATGTTAGAGGAGACGTCTTGGAATTGGGGGAGATGTTTTGGGTGCTGGGGAGACATCTTGCTTGGCAGGGCCAAAAATAAGATGCATTTTTGAGGTCTGGACCTCAGGATGCCTCCAAATAAGCTCCTATAGACCCCTGAACTCCCTAAACTTATCAAAATGAGCCTAAAACACCCTGCAATCATCATCAAAAGGTCAACACAAAAAGACACACATAAACAGGACACATACATATCCAAGATACATTGAGGATTACACAAGGGCTGGTTGATGTCCTCATCAAGGTGGGTAAATATATACTCTCTGTTTTGTCCTTTTTTTTTTGGCCCAAAACCCATCCAATATCTGTCAACAAATACATTTGACTGTCCTTAATTGTTGTGTTTCTTAGGGGAGGATTAGTCTTTTGGGCTGCTGTGTTGGCCCACAGCATATATACTCTACACTTGAACAATTTTCTGAGAAGTTTGGTGGGTTTTTCAAGCCATATGAATATTTGCAAGCAAGAGCTGCAAGTGGCACTCTGGTTAGCATTTCTCACTATTTTCCCATTGCCTTTGTTCTCTATACTTGTATTCTTCAGAAATGATTGCTTTTGTTGTTTTTGTATCTCATTTTTCCCATTATCTGTGTCAATTATTGTGGTGCAGACTTAAGGAAGGACCCCATCAATCTAAAGCACGTCTATAATTGGAGCTCAAAAATGGTAGCCTGCTAGCAACTGAGGTCAAAGCTTCAGCTTCTTTCTTATAAGCTTAGAGCAATAAGTTTTTATGAACTCAAAAGATATAATTTGAATTTACATTTAAATGATAGAAAACAAAGAGAGATCGTGAGAAGTGCAAATATTAGCATTACATTTTTTAAAAAATGCTTCCTTATTGCATGTAATCGGACTTTATTTAATGGGTATTAAATGATTTTCTAGATAGCTTTGTGGTTAACTGTCCATGATTACTGTCAGCGATCCTTGATTCAAGATTGTCACGCTGCGTTATTAATATAACACATCGAAGATATTTAATGATCATTTGATTCAATCATTAAAACAAGTATTCAGATGTTTTATCTTTGACGGTAGCTAAAATGTTTCATTTTCCTGGTAGCTTTTCAATTTTTATGGGCTATTTCCATTATATAACGACATATCTTTAACGCTATTTTAAATACTGCTTATTTTCCCCTTTGCTTACTTTTGTCATTACGATAATCTTCATGTTTTCTTACCAAGTTTTCATTCAAGCTTTCTTTATATCTGTGTCATCTAAGAAGTTATTTGATTTGATTCGAGCTATCCATTGTTCAATTTTGTCTTTTTTATGTGAGGCTCTATTTTTTGAATTGATGATGTAATCTGTCAACATTCTGAAATTGATTCGAGTTATTCATTGTTCAATTTTCTGTCTTTTTTTCATTGGGCTCTATTTTTTGAATAGATAATATGACATTTTGAAATTGACATATTTTTACTTTCATTAATACCCTTTTTTATTCAATATTTATAATTCAATGTTACTTATTGGAATTGAATATGTGATTTGGGGTTGTTAAGCCAAGATTTTTATCGACGTCATTATTAAGCATGTTATAAGAATCAGTGTGTTAAGTAGAGTGTTTTACAGTGAAAGCCTCCCATTGCTCCAATTAGTTGTTGTGATTGAATATATTGTTTCAAGTAGTTACTGTGATGAATGTGTTATCCATGTCTGTAACATGTTCAAATTATGTTCAGTTATCTTCTTGTTGATTTTTGTTCTTTACGTGTGTACTTATCATGATCACTGTAGAGCCTTCGTGTAATCCAACTAGGGATGTTGGAGGGATTTGAACATGGATATATATTGTGTATTGGGTATAAAGTTTGATGACGGTCATAAGAAAAATGAGATAATTATATGTACCTTCGATATATAGCAAAAATGAAACTTTTTCATACCTTAAATAGAACTTTATAATTCAGTTTTATTAATTAGAATATAACTCATAACCAGAGATGCTTTTAACCAAATGCAATGTATCCTCTTTTGATACTTAAAAGTTCTTGAACACAACTTAAACTTGCATCAAGAGATACATTGATAACATAGGCATTTAATTAAAGGTATATTTGGTTTAACTAGTTCTTTGTTTGATTGCCTGTGGGTTAAAGTTTTTCTATTTTTTAGTTGAGTTGAAGTTTCTATGAAGTTCTTTCTTAGTTGGTGAGTAGAATGTACTCTCTACACCTAATCATACGAATCATTAGCGTGTATGTTTGATTCAATCAAATTCCATGGACTATGTTTTACCTAAGTGGTCAATATCATTAGACGGTGAAAGATATGGTTTACTAATCATTGTCTTTCCAATCAAGACTTGTGCTAATATGTTGGTATGGTTAAGTGTGATTGAGGTGCAAGATATTCATTTTTATAATTTTTATTATTTTCTGTATTTGCTAAATGATTAATAAATGAAGGTCTAATACTTAAATTAATTAATTAATTAACTAAATTAGCATAAACATAGAGCATCCATTTCATCTTTTTATATACATCTTGAATGTATATTAATGTTGCTAGGTTATTAAGTGTATATTGTTAAGCATACCAAATATCCATTGTTGGGATTACTAAGCATTAATATATTATGCTTGAAGTGGTTGTACTCACATTAATTACAAATTATAATATTAAATGTTGAATAATAAAAAAGTAAATTGTTGAAAAGTAGAGTTAAACTAATCCAAGTGTTGCAATGAATGGAAGAAATCTTGATTTTATTATCATTTATGCAATTGTGTCTAGGTACATGTTGCACTTAAAATAAAATGTTATACAATCTTCAATCGATGCTATGGGCACTTAGGAAGAAAAGTTTTTTAACTTCTACAGAAAAAAAAACTATAATAGTTTGGTTAATGGAATGATCGAATGGTACCATAAATGTGATAGGTATACACATTTATATATGCAATGATTGCGTTAGTGTTGATGTACTTGCATCAATGCATCTTGAAATGCATTGATGGGGTGTCAAAGGGCATGCATAAATGTAGTCACCTTGTTGACATTTCATCATACCTCCATGAGTGATTGAAAACTCATTCTTGAGTGAACAAATATAGGATTGATTTTCTTACAAAATTTGGGAAAGTATGGAATTTTATTAATTGACAGATTGACTAACTAATTGATTATCTTACTTTGAGTGCCATTCTACATGAATTACAAAATTGGTGCAAATCACAACAAAATTGGACACTTAGACTAAAATAGCAAGAGCCTATTAAATGGATGGAAGTAGGATGAAGTCTTCACATAGTGCTTGGAGGTGGAGGCTCTTGTGGTTTTGAGGGTCTTTCATCATGTCCTGGTATTGTTGGAGGTTGTGGCTATCTTGCTACTACCAAAAATTGAAAGGCATTAAGGAGTGTCTTCATTTTCTCCTCTTTGCCATGTGGGTCATGAATGTTATCTCATGAGCATGGCAGGGATGAGCAGATCTCCTTCATATTTACAAACTAAGCTACAAATTGTTTATGTTCGAAGTCAAACCTATGGATAAGGTTTTGCAACTCTTGGTGGTCACTCATTCTTTTGGTCAAGTACTTAGTAATAGATTGTTGATCCATGAATTTGCTCTTGAGAACCTTAAGCTTCGTGTTTTCCACCTCCAACTTTTGCTTGGTCTCCTTATGGACCTTGAACTTTGCCTCATAAAGAATATAAGAACTAGTCACTTGCTTCTCCAATTCAATATTGGGCCTCTTCACAGTCAAAATTGCCAAGTTTGCATAGTGAAGGTTGGCGAGCTTTATGTACTCAGCCATCTTCTCTATTTGCAACTTCTTTAGGTAGGTCTTTGCCTAGTTGTATATGTTGAGTCTATCAAAGATGAACTACCATGCATTGCCTCTTTGCTGTCTTCTGGCAAAGGCTTTGAACCTCTTCTATTGAGAGATTTTTTTTCTTTGTTCCTGCTGCTGGCAAATATATTCTACCATTTGATCCTTCTGCTGCTCAGCTTTGTGCATGCAGTGGTTATCATGGGTCAACACCAAGTTTTCCTTGCGAACTTGTGATAGGTCATGGTCATTGTTGTTGGCCGTTGCCTTTGATAGTGACACGTTGAAGATCATTATCTCCTTAGCATTCTCAATTGCAATGCATGTTTGTTGAAACTATTGGAAAACTTTATCTTTTGTTAGCTCAGGCCTAAGAATGGTAGGATCAGAGAGATGGGCTTTAAGATTTGCAACCTCAGTGGCCAACTGTCAATTGTTAGTAATAGCCTCCTCAAGTTGTGCATTGGCAATTAATAATTTACATCTTATCTCTAGTAGCTGCGATTGGGTTGCTGATATATCTTCTAGGAGATTAAAGATCTTCGAAAGAGATTGCTTGACTCCCAACACTTTCTTATGTTGGGCAACACTCATCCGTTTGCTCCTTGTTCCTACTGATGCAGGTATGTTTTTCATGGCAACAATGTTAGGTACAATTGCAATAGGAGCATTTAGAGCTTCACCAACTCAATCTACCACCACTCTACTGCTATCTCCTAGCCCTTGTATGGCATGATTAGAGCTGTAATCCCTTCTTCTTCTTCTAACATGACAGACAAGGTTACCACATTTCCAAAGAGTTCAGGAAATGTTTATTTTGTGATGGGCACATCAATTTCTTTGGTACTAAGATTGGGATGGATGAGTGGTTGGTGTCTCTATGCTGAGAATAGTGGTGCCATCTCACTATCTAGCCAACTAATGGTCCTTATTACCTTGTTCAAATAGCTCATGGGTGGACAGTACATGGAAGATTCTCCACCACCTCTAGGGACTTTTTATTGTTACAACTATTACTCCCTAAGTTTCTTGAGGCATTTAGCAACTACAAGCATCTCTGGTGTTATCTCTAGTGTTGTAGGTGGTGGTGGTGGTGGCTACTCATCTTGAAACTTGGCAACATCCTTATCTTTCATCATCTTTTGCCATGATGTGACAAGAGCACAACAGACCATATCATTGGAATAGCAAGCTATTTCTCCCCTCTTGCATAGTTTTCTAATCAAACATGGGAAGGGGAGTGTCTTTCTATTCTTCTTGCTTTTCTTAACACATTTTTCTATTTCAAGGAAGTTGAGTTGGGGTAGGTTGACTAGAAATTTTCCACTTAGAGCCACACATGCCCTGGTGGAGAAGGCAATCACCTTACTTGGCCTCATTGTTGGATTAAGGTGATAGGTTGTAATTTTAAAGTAAGCTCTCTCTATCTTACTTAGGGCACCATGTTCATTATGGTCCACTCCATAGCACCATTGGACCTATTCCTTCTTGGCTTCTAGGTTCACCTATGTGGATATTTCTACCAGCTTTGCCCTAGTGTGAGGCAAATCAAGAGCTTTTGCAATGGCCTCAACCAAGTAGGAGATGGTGATATCTTTGATTTTAACACTAGCATCTCCTTGTCAATTGTTCCATAAGAGGTAAGTCTCTCCCATGTACCATTTCCCACTAGTGGAGAGAATGGACCACAGAGGAAACCCTTGTAGCTATGTTTGGACCTCTTCTAGTGCTAACTCTAGGAATGACCTAAAATTTAGTTCCTACAAGATGGAACTTTACATCTTATTCATCTAAATCTTTTCTAGGCAAGCTTCTGTAAGCATGACCTCCAAGTTAGATCTTGGTCTCAAGACCTCATCTTGCCTAGATTGACCTCTTTGTGTAGTAGGAATCTGCTTAATAGATTCAACCTTAGGGTCCTTCCATAGGAGCCCGATAGCATGCGTAGCTTTGGTTGCTTGCTTTTGGGGTTGTTATTGTTGTTGTTGTTGGTCCCTTCATCCTCCTGGTTGCTTTTCCCTAGGCTACAATGGCCCTCCTACCTGCAATCCTTTTTTGGGTGCCATCTGTGATCACAAACATAACCCAAGATTAGCTCTTAAGCATAAAATTTATTTCCCCTTTTTACACCTTTCTTCATTTGATTGGGTTATGTTCATTAGTTAGATGTTGGGATTACATTGTTAAGTTCTTATTTAATGATCATAGACATGATATTATTTTATCGTTAATTTATTCATATTCTGAAGAAGGTTGATTGTTGATATTAAATCTTGTTATCATTATTCTAATATTATTTTAATTTCCTATTTATGGAGAGTTAGAAAACTTTTGAAAAATTTCTCATGAAAAAATTTAGTGTTTGATGCTCCCACAATGTAACGTGTACCTCCAGTAGCTCGAGGATTGAAGAACAAGTGAATTCGGATAAGTGGTTTAGAAGTTAGAGCTTTTGGAAGGTTTTTGGGCTTTGAAAAATGGCTAACACTCCTCTAGCATTTGGAAGAAATGGTGAAAAATGAGCTAAGTATCATGTGTATATATAGTATTTTTATCATGTGTTGACAAGGCTATGTTGACTCATCTCATTGCGTCTACAAGGATGCATCGATGCAACTATTCATAGCTTCATTATTTACTTTGAAAATTGAGGAATTTTAGGTGAGGTTGGGATCAAAACAAGAGCTAAATGAAAGCCAAAAAGATGTAGAATCATAGCAACAACATGAAATAGGGTATGTTTTATCAAATAGAAGCAATTATAGCACATGTGATGAGTTTGTAAAGAATATTCCAATGCTAAAATAGAGAAAAATTGGATGTTTTAAACCTATTGAGATGAACGAGTATACAATCAGCCTATAGCTAGGGAGTTTAACCTTACGGTAAACCAAAAGAGATGCAAGTGGGTCCTTCCCAAAATAGGTATATGCTTAATAAGCCCTTGAATATCCTTGTTGCAAGGAGTTTGTATGCATTGAGGATGATGAATGATTGGTTTTAGTTAAGTTCCGTACACATATGAGAAATTATCTTAGGAATTTTACTTTTAAACTTGAATCATTTGAGGGTTCTATCGTCCAAATCTCATTTCAAAGTCTTAAAATTTGAATGGAAGGTTTTATCCTTGCATAAATCTAATCACAAAAAGCCTTCTTTGAGAATCCATATCTAATTGTTGTGTACTACTTGTGGGATCTTGTTATTTATATTTAGCCCATAATACATAATTAATGAATGTTGGATAAAAATTTCGCCTAAATTATATTTTCCAAAAGTTATCTTACATTATAAAATTATTTTTATAAAAAATCAATCCATTCAATTTTCCATAAATAGATATATCCCTTGTCCATCAAGCGATCATCACTTTAAAATTACATATTACAACACAATGAGATGTGAGTTTGGTTTCAACAATAAAGTTGTGGTACAAGTGTAGGCTATGATACATAAAAGATTGAATTGCAAGCATTGTTAATTCAAAAACATAAACATCCATCAAACCTTAATGTTGTGGCTAGAACTTTACCCAGTAATTATAGAAATTACATATTTAAAAGAGGTTAGGCTTTCGCTTATCTATCAACCTTGATGATTGATAGTACATATGTATGACGAAAGGGACCATCACTAGTAATGATATAGTGTTTATTTTTCAAGTTGTAAGATCTAAGTTTGGGCCTCATGGCAAATACTTGAAAGAGATTAAGCTTTTACTTATCCACCAACTCTCTGAGACCCTACTTCGCAAGATGAGAACACGAGCTATCTCCTAAACTCGAATGGACTACCCAAGCTAAAATGTGGAACTAAACATTAAATTGTGGTGGTATGATCTCTACATTTGGTTTGTCAATGATTGATATTTTTTCTCTATATCTTATATGCTAGTCCCATTTTGTTGGTACAAGGTTAGGATGATGATGATGATATGAGGTTTTACCTTTGAGAAGGGTTACATATCCCTTTCTTCAATAATCGATCCTTTATATCAACCACCATCTCATACTCAATTTGCATCTATGGACACCATTGATGTTGAATGAAGGGGGTTGTTGAAACCCCAATAGAATTGTAATATAGGTATACCTCAAGATATATAACTCAACATTACCCACTAGAATTAAACCCATGACTTAGAGCTTTTAAATCAAGAATCTTACCACTATGTTAGTACCTTATTATTACATTGATGTTGGATGAATCACCAGGAAGTGTCTCCACTATAACTTAACATTCGTGTATGACCATGCATGGTAACATGCACCATGCATACATCATATTCCATCATGAAGGCAAAGGCTTGGCTTTGCGAAAAGTTCAAAGTATATGTCCATACTAGTAGGTAAAAATAGATAAAAGAGACTTGAATCTTCAACCTTTTACTTGGTAATGGAACTACATACCACTATTCTATTTGATTGGATAAGATTAAAATCATTTTTTATTTTATTTAAGTAAGTGTTCACATTGGAAGGTAGGGGTAGGATCCAAGGATACATAAGCATGACTAATGATGGTCATTGAATATGCATGAGCTAGCACAAGGGACATGTGTGGTTGTTGAGGCATAATAGAGACAATTCTTGAATCACCAAAGGACCTCATTAAATTCCTTTATAATTATTCTAAATTATCATGTTGACTATTTGTGATAATGTGTATTTATAGACATTCTTTTAGGTTCAATCAACAATAAGGTGTTAAATTAGTTATAAGACTTTTGATTTGAAAGCTTCAAATCATGGGTTTGATTCTAGTGGGCAATGCTGAGTTATAAAGTTATAATTGAACTATATTACAATTATTTTAGGATTCCAACACCCCCCAACCACCCCCCACCCACACCCCTCCCCCTCCCCCCCCTCCTCTCATCTGACTAAAAGTGGATTCGATTATGGTGATTTTATTACAATAAAGGTTATTCTACAATAAAAATGACTAGTATCTACTACTTTTAGATTAAGATAATGCATTAAAACTAACAATGCAACTTGAAAAACTTATACAAAGTTTAACATGAGATTCTAAATTTCTTATAAAGTTATTTAAAAAGTAATAGGTACCATTTATGATAAGCATAATTGATACAATTAGTTTGTTTCATGAGAAATCTAAAACTAAAATTGAAATTTTATTATGTTTGAGTGTTTTTTCAATATGAGATTTCTCTCATGACCTTCTTTACTTAACTATTGAATTCCTACCCAAGGGCTTGATTAAGTTAGATCCTCTTTGGATCTATTGGACAATAGAAATATACATGATATGAGCTTTAAAACTATCATTAAGAAAGTTACTAAGTGTTCTTTGTAATATTTGCAAAAACAACAAAATTTGCAACACTAATATCCCATCTATGTCAAATGCTCTCATATGTAGGACATTGCAAAACAATGTAGTATTCATCTTTAGTGTTATTTATACTATAAAATTGGTATATTAGTGCTTCATAAGAAATTTTAAGGCATTCACCTATTTCAAACACTTAGATTATGTAATCCTATTCATTCTCTACTAATTGTGAATCACACATAATGAGAAATAGTAGTAGATAAATAGTTTACCTTTGAATTAAGGCCTTTCCTATATTATTCAAATAGAAATGTTTTTTTCCTCCTTCTACATTTCCAAGTCTTTTTAAAATATTTCTTGTTTTATTGATTCAAAATAAAGAATGTACTCTTGAATATTCCATTTATTAAGCCATAAAACTTCCTCATGAACCCATCATTTATCATGGGCTTCTATCATCACCTTTTTAGAGTATTTATCCAATGAGGATTCTAAAAGATTATGAATGTGGGCTATACATAGATAAATAGCTTCAACTTCTAAGGGTGTCATCTTTGCTTCAAGAAGCATAATATAATATTATATCTATCTCTTTGCTTTGAATTCACTAAGAAGGAAAAACTTCTAAATTTCTTCTATTTGTTTCTTATATTTATTTAATAGGGTAGGACCCCAAACAATGCACCTATAAAGAATAGTTGGTTGAATAATGGCATGATAGAGTTATTTTTGGATATCTTAAGCTAGAATATATTCTTTCTTACAAATCTATATACTACTTGTGTGTAGGAAAACATGCCTTATTGGTGGGTCAAAGGTTGTTTCCCTCTAGAATGGGAGTTGAAGGAGTGTGGAGACCCTTTGTGGTTCCATGCTATTTTGACCATCATGTAGAACTACATGGGACCTGATTCTACGGTGGTTGCAAATATGTAGGTAGTCTAGGTTGGATAATCCAAGTGCAATTCCTCACTGAACCTTGTACTAGATTGTGAGGGATCTAGGGGTGAGGCACCCCCTTGTAGATACATCATTGCCCCACTATCGATGGTGTCAACAAGGGTTGATTGAGTACTTGTGTGTTATCCTTGATGTGATAGTATAGATGCTTCTAATGCTTGCATATGGTGCACCCTCCAACTACTAATTAATGAGTGTCATATATTATGTTGAGAATGTCGAACCTATTAGTGCTAAGGCGTAGTCCATCTTGAGTTCACTCTAGGTCATAGACTAAACTGAGACTCAAGGGTGGTGTTGAATAGTACTTTTTCAAAGTAGGATTGTTGCACTTGGTATTAGAGTTCATGGGACATGGCACCAAGGAAGAGGAGTAAGAGGAGCTCCAACATGGATGAAGCTTCTACTGGCTTTAACCCTCGTGTCAACATGATTTATTGTGTACATGATGAAGCACACTACGTGAATTCTGAACTTGAGAACCTAAGTGATAATGAGGAAGTACCCCTTAGGGAGCCTGAGTCACTTGAGAAGGTACAAGAGTTGTGGGGACAATTCTTAGAAGTAGACAATGTGATCCTTAGTGATCTATCAATGATTGACAAGGTCAAGATGGTTCAAGATCTTGTTGATAAGTTAGAAGTTTCCTATCTTGAAGAACTCAATTCAGGTGTAAAACAAAAACTTTCTTTTGCTCAAAACTTTATGCTTCAAAACTAAGTTGAACAAATGGAATATGTTGTTGATGACATTCATGTCTCAATGAGTGACATCCTGTAAAGGATGCTTTCTCTGGAAAAACATGTGGAAAATCTCAAGTAGAAGAATGAGAAGGTTGAAGATTAATTAGTAATACAAGCTAAAGCAGTGGCATCTAGTTCAAGGTGGTCAATCCATAAATTCCGAGCTAAAGAGCCCAAGATGTATAAGGGTGAACATGATGATAAACTCTTGGATACTTTCATCTTTGAGATGGAGCATTTCCTTGAAATGAACAAATACCCCAAGGACATGAAAATCAGTATTACCACTTAGTTCATGGGTGGAGTTGCTCAAACTTGGTAACTTGGTATTGTACGTGAGATGAAGGCAAGGATAATTCACAGGGCTATGGACACCTCAAGTGATTTGAAGGTTGCTCTAATTGGGAACTTCTACCTAGGCACTTTTGTTAATCAAGTCTAGGTGAAGTTGAGAGAACTTCAACAAATAGGTAAGTTGGAGGACTACCTAAGGGAATACTAAGAAGTGATCTTACAAATCTTTGTGTTGGATGAGGAAACAAAATTTCGTCTCTTCCTCAATGACCTGAAACCATGGGACCAATGAGAGATTAAGTCCCATAAGATTACTAAATATAGAGAAGCACTAGAATTGACAACTAGTTTGGTAGTTGATACGATGGCCCAAAAATGGGAGAAAGGTGGCACTAATGCAGCTTCTCATGGAAGGAGGTCAAGTGGTGGATCCAACAAATCAAAAGGTAAAACGTTTGGGGGTGACTTTTAGGATCCTCAACTTGCTAATGCCTCTGGTTCCTAGACATCATATTAAGGATTTGGAAAGTGATAAGTTCTCAAGGATCATGACCAATTTGGAGATAAGTGTCAATGTTTTGGGAAACCTAATAATAATCCTTCGAAGAACCTAAATATTTGATGCTTCATTTGTTCAGGAAGCCATGTTGCTCAAAACTTGTTCCAACATCCTAATTGATGACCATTTGGAAGGGGTTTAAATGAGAACCATTGATTGAATGCTCTTGATTATTAGCTGTAGGCTTGATTGCGAGTAACAAAAATAAATGACAAGGATTAAGAGATGGGATCTCTAGGGGTGATTGAACAAATTTGCCAAAGTTTTGCAACCATTCAATAGAACCTTTAGGAAGTACAACCTAAGTAAGAGTCCACCTTGTGCTCAGTTCAAATGGTTCCCATCCAATTTGAAGAAAAATTACTAGATGCATTGGTTGACACAGGTGCTAGCCATAACTTTCTCTTGCCTAGGATGGCTACTAATCTTAACTTATAAGTACACCCAACGTTGACATCTTGTAAGTTAGCCAAGTTTTGCCCTATTAGATGCACCAAGGTAGTGAAGGAGGTGAAAGTGAAAATTGGTTAGTGGAACAAAAAGCTAGACTTCTCTATATTGGATATTGATTCTTTCCAAGTCACTCTTGAACAAGAGTTCTTCAAGAAGGCCAAAGTAGTAGTTGTTCCTTATCTAGATGAACTTTACATTACACATGAGACAACACCATGCTTGGTGAAATCCTCTACCCTAGAGGTTACTACCACTAATCAAGAATCCCAAATTGTGTCTCCTATGACCATGAAGAGGATTTTTTGGGATCCAACCCAATAGATGTTCCTAGTAGTACTTAGGGAGACTAGAGATAGGGATTCTATTTTGAGGAACATAAAAGTAGAGGAAGTACTAGGTAGGTATAAGGATTTGATGTTAGTAAAGCTACCTAGAGAGCTACCTAATTAATGGATGGTCGATCATAAAATTGAGTTGTTGCCTGGGATTGCTCCTCCTTGGAAACAATCCTACAGAATGTCTACCCCTAAGTTGGTAGAACTCAAAAGGCAACTGGGAATTTTGGTTGCAATAGGCATATACGACCCTCCAAATCTCCTTATGGTGCTCTTGTGCTATTTTCTAAGGAGGATGGATTATTGAGGCTATGTTGTGAATACAAATTGCTAAACAAGTACATCATAAAGAATAGGTATCTAGTGCCACTAGTCTTGGACCTATTTGACTAGTTTGCAAGAGCTCAAGTTTTCTCTCAACTAGATCTCCACCAGGATTAGTACCAAGTACAAATTACATATGGTGATGAGGAGAAGATGGCATGTGTCACTCGGTATGAATTATTTGAGTGAATGGTCATGCCTTTTAGTTTATGTAATGCCCTAGCCACTTTTTGCACCCTCATGAATGAGGTATTCTACCCATTTCTAGATAAGTTTGTGGTGGTATACCTAGATGACATCTTAGTGTGTTCTCATTTAATGAGTGAGCACATTGAACATTTAGATCTAGTGTTCTCGAAGTTGCAAGAACACAAATTGTACATTAAGTAGGAGAAGTGTGAGTTTGCTAGGCTAGAATTGAGATTCCTAGGCTACATCATTAGGGATGGCAAGGTTAGTCCAAATCCAAAGAAGGTGGAAGCCATTGCTACCTTGCCTACCCCAAAAGATGTGCATCAATTGCAATAGTTTCTAGATTTGGCAAGTTATTATCAAAGGTTTGTTCAAGGATTATCTACTGTGATGGCTACTTTAACCAATCTACAAAAGAAAGATGTTGCTTGGAATTGAAGTTTTCAATGCTAAGAAGCATTCAATAAGATCAAAAAGGCCCTCACAACTTAGTCGATGTTGGTCCTCCCTGACTTTTTGAAACCATTCAAAGTTCATACAAATGCTTCAGATGAAGTGACTGGTGGGGTTATTTTGCAAGATCATCATCCAATGGTGTTTGAGTTGAAAAAGCTCAATCAAACTAAATAGCTATGGTCAGTTCATGAAAAGGAGACATTTGTCATTATGCATTACCTTTGCACATGGCAACACTATCTCCTTGGTAGTCCTATGGTGGTCAAGATAAATAACACTACCACAAGCTACCACTTGAATCAGTTGAAGCTAAAGCAAAAGAAAGCTCTTGGGTTGAGCATGTTACAAGAGTTATACTTTCAGTTTGTCTATCAACTAGGAAGAGAGAATGTGGTGGCAAATGCTTTAAGCAAATGTTCATAGCTAAATGCACTGGAATTTTTGGGTAGCTAAATTATTCAAGGATGATGGCTCACCATGAACTCTTGCAAGATATCAAAGTGGGATTCCAGTATGATTAGTGTGTCCAAGAGTTACTAAAGCTAGTTCATGATGGAACTGACTCAAACTTCAGTGAGCTTAATGGCCTACTCTTGTTGAAGGAAACTCAAGTTTATGTTCCAAACTGGGATGCATTGCATTCCAAGATTATTGATGAATGCCATAGCATCGTCTGGGTAGGTCATTTGGGGTACAAACGTACAATGGTGTTGGTTGAGAGAAAATTCTATGGGCCTAATTTGGGGGTTGATGTTGCAAACTTCGTGTGGAGCTACCTTGTCTGTCAATAGGATAAGAGCTCAAATGAAAAACTTGGTTGACTTCTTCATCCAATGGAGATTCTAGAATTTCCATGGATAACAGTCTTTATGGATTTCATCATAGAACTTCCCACAATACAAAGATATTTTAGCATCCTTGTAGTTATGGATAAGTTCTCAACGTATGTCATCTTCATCATATGCTCTACTCCTTGCACTACTAAGTATGCGACATCCTTATTCTTCGACAATGTTGTTTGCTACTTCGGTCTACTGTCGAGCATCATCTCTGATTGAGACTTGATTCACAAGAGATTTCTAGTGAAGGCTATTTCAGATGCTAGGGACAAAGTTGTGGATGTGCTCGGGATACCACCCTCAAATAGACGGGAAAATAGAATGGCTTAATAGGGTTCTTGAAGAATATCTATGGTATTTCATTCAATTCGATCAAACAAACTAGGTGTCCTTACTTCCTATGGTTTTGTTTAGTTTAGCTATAACATCTAAAAATCCTTAGCCACAGGATTTTCTCCAGTAGAGTTGCTCTTGGGAAGGCAACCACTAGTTCCTCAATTGGTGAAAACCTCCCAATGAGGGTTGAATTCCTCATCAAATGAGTTCATCAAGTCTTGGTCAAATTTCATTAAGGTTGCTTGAGTGTTCTTGAAGAAGGTGGTGCAACACATGAAAAAGAATGCAAACACAAAAAGGAGGTTGTTGGAGTTTGTAGTTGGCAAATGGGTGTTACTAAAAATGGATTATGTGGGGTAAATGAGGCCAAAGAAGGGGGCTAGCCCAAAGTTTCTTAGGCGTTATGATGGAACTTTCAAAGTCCTTGATTAGGTCAATCTAGTTGCCTATAAGCTGCAACTGTCATATTACTTACCCAAATATCATCTAGTGTTTCATATGTCCTTGCTTAAAAAGTATAATCTCGAGGACATAGATCCTTTCACATTTAGGTCTAGAGGACCTCCAAATATTGAAGCAATTAAGGGATGATAGATTCACTTCATTGTCAACATGCACACTAAGGGATATGCTCTAGATCAAAAGGTCAAATTTCTTGTGCATTGACATGGAACGTGCTCGGAGGAGGACACATGGGAGGAATGGAAAACCCTTAGAAACAAGTAGACTTTCATTGTGAATTTCTTTGCCAAAAACCACATTGATATGCCATTGTGGATGTACATGGGTGGCCAACCAGAGTCAACCATTTGTGACTCTTCACATTTGAAACAAGTACATGCTCCAAGGACATTACTTCTATCAAGTGGGGGAAAGTGTAAGAAAACATCCCTTGCTGGTGGATAGAAGGTTCTTTCCCTTTAGAATAGGTACCAGAGAAGTGTGGAGATCCTTTGTAGTTCCATGCTATCTTAACCACTATGTAGAACTATATGGGACCTGATTCTGCAATGGTTGCAAATATGTATGTAGTTTAGATTGGATAATCCAAGTACTGTTCATCGCCGAACCTTGTAACAAATTGTGAGGGATTTGGGGGTGAGGCACCTCCTTGTAGATACATTGTTGCCCCACTACCAATGGTGTCTACAAGGGTTGATTGAGTACTTGTGTGTTATCCTTAACATGATAGTATAGATGTTTTTGATACTTGCATATGGCACACTTGGTGTTCCCTCCATGTACTGGTTGATGAGTGTCATGTATTATGTTGTTCATGTAGTACTTGTGAGGGCTAAGGCATAGTCAATCTTGAGTTTGCTCTGGGTCACAGACTAAATTGAGACTCAAAGATGGTGTCAAACAATACTTTTCTAGATTGTTACATTGTGTCCAAGCACATTCAGTGCACTTGGTTTTCTTCATCACTTTTGCTTATTAAGCATAATTGGTATGCTAGGTTTTCTTTACCATTTGTACCTAGTAGGCACATAAATAAAGATATAAAGAAGTTACAAATAAACAAATATCTAGCTCTTTATAGAGATAAATGATGAAAAAGAACTCATGCAGCCAACTCCATTTTGTTGGGATAAGGCTAGGATAATGACGACGACTTGTGCCTTAGGCATAATTGGTACAAATATACAATCAGTTTGTTTTTGAGAAAATAAGAAATTTATGTTCTACCTATACCTACTTGGCACAATTTGTCCACTTGGTTTTCTCCACCACTTATGCCTACTAGGCATAATTGGTATAATCAATTTTCTTTTAGAGAAATATATATATCACTTGTAATAGGCACATTATTCATTCATTAGATTTGAATATGATTTCAAATCTAAGGTAATGTGATACAATTCTTATGAATCTTAATGGTCATCCTACCAAGCAAGGGTGGATGAGCATAAGCCTAACCTTTTTCCAAGTGGTTGTACCTAAGCTCAAAGCGAGGCCTTTTGAACCTCAAAAACACTTACCTTATCATCACTCTAGACGATATTGTATTCTTACTCTACTAATAAATATCCTCATTTGCACATTGTCTGATCTACCAATTTCATCACTCCAAATAATGTCCCCTATTCTTCCTCTCTTGATGAATAGATATCATGACATTGTACATTATCCCATCTTCTAGTTTCAAGTGATGTGATACCATTTATACTCAAATGGCCAGAGAAATACTTTACACTAACAAAGAATTAGAGTTTTTTAAAAATAAAATTTATCGAAAGATAAAAAAAATAACTGAATGCAAATAATCCACTTCATCATGGATACCATCCTTAATATTTTTCAGTAAAATTAAGCTCTCTTTTCCCTGAAACAAATAACCCGCCTGTAACATTTTTTGAATATTAATTATCAATACCGTGTCTTTGTGTCCATAGTTTTCTCCCTAGTACCATGCTTCATTTTAAACATTTTAGAGTGATCTCACTTTGAGTGTTTCAAATTATGCCATTTTAAATTTTAAACATTTTAAAGTGATCTCACTTTGAGAGTTTCAAATTATCCCATTTTAAAAAGCGCTAGCACTCCGATCGGTTTTCCAGATTTCAAGAGCCTGCAGATTTAACTTTTGCATTCGCTACGCTCCTTTTTCCTGCAACAACGGTCTGAGCCCCCCATATATGTTTAGTTATAATAATAATTCAATGCTGCAAGTGCAACTGTTTTACCGATTTGATATGGTAATGCTAATGGCACTTTTCATCTAATTAGGAAAACGAATGGCATCCAATAACAGATGCATTACCATCTTAACATTTTCCAAAAGTATTCGATTCTCGCCTTTAAAAAAAATATTTACTCTAGCAAATAAAGGGTTGGAAGCCTTTCTAAATCTTGCTCGCCATAAAGAGCGTATCCTTTGATAAATCTGAGTTTCGAACTCTTCGATCAGATATTGGTTTCTAGAGTACTCTAGATTATCATCAATGGAAACCTTATGTAGGGTTATCATCTATTAAAATGATTTTAACACTTGCAGCAAGTTCTAATTTCCTTCTTTTAGAGGAAGGTCTATTTTAGAAATGCATATTGAATATCTGCATCATATTCTGTTTCAAATCTTTCTGCAGTTACTAATTGAGCGGAGGCTCACTCTAGAAGAAAGATTTACGACCATTCAAATCACACTTAAAGAGCATTGTTATGTTTCTTTATAAATTAACTTTTTTATGTATCATCTTAACTATGTCTCCAGTGTACCTATAGTCCAATTCAATTTTTTATATGCTAAAATAATACTTAGCAAGCAAAACAAGTTTAAAGAATTGCATGAATAGATATACAGGTGATTCAAACACACCTATTTCTGTTTGTAGAATACAACTTGGTTTTTTCCTTTGACATCGAAACTTAGCGGGTCATAGATTACCAAACAAAATAACAGCAGCAATAAAGGCACACCAATGCATATAGATGGATTAAAACAAAAATTGCAATGGGAAAGCAACCGGTCACTAACAGGATAGCTAAAAACTTCTTCAACAATGCAAAGCAAACATAGACTAACGAGCCCACATACTGGAATACAAATGAATACAAGACAAAATATATTCCTTACTCTTAAAAGAGAATTTTAAGCAGAGTACGGAAGCTTCTTCTGCATAACATTTGGAGTATAATGTTCAGTTGTACAACAGGCATGGGGGAATTAAATGACATTTACCTCGATCATTTGTCACTTTCATAGTGCTGGGACATAATCTTGCAGACAAGATTTTCATCTGCTTACTTACCAGATTCACAGCTTCTGTAGAAGAAATGATAACGGAGCAAGTTTAAAGCCTTCTTTATAAAACAATATTAACACATAAATTACATAGCACATACAAATTCCCCACTGCTATCAACATCAAGATCAGCATCGTTTTCAAGATCCATGTCATCAAAATCAAAGCTATCACCAAGGTACTGTTTTAATCCTGCACCCGGTGGGGGAATCCGAGCCTCCGCAATGATTCTCATGATTTCTTCATTGCTTTGCATGGGCTGGTCATCATCATACTGATTGTTCGTCTCTTCTGCATCAAATAAATCTGCAGGTAGGTTCTTAAGGAACCACTCATGATTCCTGATTTCAGGAATTTTAATTCTCTGTTCAAGAAATGAAAAAACAGAAAGGAATATAATCAGAAATTAGTTAGGAATAAACCAAGCAAAACAATACGTGTCAAAATAGCTGAGCTATACAAAACACGATTATAAGACAACTGCAAAGCTTCAGGAAAAAACTGAGCAAGAAAAAACAATGAAAAGATTGCAAGAGAAATATCTAAGTGGACCTTTGCAGGATCAGCCACAAATATTCTTGCTAGAAGCTGACGGCATTCTTGCGAGATATGAACATAGTCTGGAATTGTGTACTGTACATTCAATATACGCTGCAATCGAAAAAGAAAATGAAAAAGGTTACATAAATTTTCAGTTTCAGACAACTCTGGAACGAGCTTTTAAAATCCTATATCTAAAGTTGATTTTCAAGGCCTTACCCCAATGGTTTTCCTGAAATTTCTGGGATCTTCAGCGTCCTCAAAGGGATATGCTCCTACTAACATTACATACAGTGTGACCCCACATGACCACACATCTGCAATCTGTAATAACGTAAGTTACAAAAGATCAGTTTCTTAAATCAGTAAAGAAATCATTACAGTAGGTGTTCTTACAAATGGTGTGGAACATACTCAATGTGGAATGTTTACTGCTGCATGAAATCGTACCATTTTATAAATATAAAACACTGAAGGAGATATCATTACCCAACAACTAAGATTGTAAATTTACTTCTAAAGCTAGAAATGAAGTAGTTCTTGCCTTGCCATCGTATTCTTTTTTGGACAGAACTTCTGGACCTATGTATGCAGGAGTGCCGACGGTAGATTTTGGTTGAGAGTGAAGCAATGAAGACTGCAGGAACAAAACAGTTAGATGCAAAGAAAAAGGATATTTGCTATGCCAAAATGTCAGATCAACAGGATCGTGAAGCATCAATAAAGCGAACGACCAACAAGTAAAACTAATGTTTCATGACTGATTTAATAAGCAAGAAGTGTTATCAAGGATCACCTTTGAGTAACCAAAATCACAGATCTTGAGACGAGGAGTAGGGCTTCCATCCAGAAGTGTATTTTCAAGCTTCAAATCTCTGTGACAAATTTCCTGCAATTGTACAGTGCAATATAAGAGACCATACAACTATTTTCTATCACACCTTCAGACGAAGAAATCTAATGGAAATGATTTTAATCAAATTATTTATCCAGTGCATTCCACCAAGGCATTGCTATTCCTCACCATAGAATGACAGTAGCTTACTCCTGATATCAATTGTTGGAAGAAGAAACGTGCCTGTTAAATGTCATCACTATCGAAATTTAGAGACCAATCATTTTACAATAAGAATCATTTGAATGTCAAGTAGACTTTTCTATTTAGAAAATATTATGAATGCTAGAATTACAAACTAAATACAGTAACAAATATTAGAGAAAGCTCTTTATCTACAACAATAATCCAAAAGAATTTTCTAAGAACAATATTTATTTTACAGAACCTCATCTTCACTGAAACGGCCAGCACTACAGATTTTCTCAAAGAGCTCACCACCTGCCGCGTATTCCATGACAATTGCCAAGTGGGTTGGTGTCAGTATAACCTGCAAAGTCCATTATCACAAGGATTTTGTAAATAGCACTGGATTGGTAAGAAAAAATAATGTCCGGAAAATCTAGCAACGTAATCCGGGACAAATGGTGATTAAAAAATGCGCCATTTTACAATCCGGGAAGTACAGATATTGGCTGAAAGAGATTCCGAAGAGACCTAGTTGCGACTATAGAAAAAGACAAAGACAGTGAGACAGAAATCTATCCCAGGAAAACATATGGAGAGTTCAATATCTAAAACTTGAGCAATGAACAAAGAATCAGTTTAAACCACACACAGAGTAGGACCAGATGAACCAAAAGTTGAATGTGGAATCATGAACAAATTACCAATTTCTGGCTAGTGACTACCCATGCACAAACGTTAAATCATTTCAGCTCATAAAGGAAGTACCAAAAAAGTAAAAGAAAAGAAAAATTTACCTCTCTGAATCGAACAATATTGGGGTGCCTGAGAGACCGGTGATTGATAATTTCCCTCTGCACATTCTCATCAATCTTCATAAACAAAACCCACCACAAGCAGCAAACAAATATGTCACAACCAGAAAAGTGCAAAACTCCCTACTAAAATTCAGACCAATTTATGAAAAATGAAACCCATAAGTTAAAAAATGGCCCAACCTTCTCGCCACGCTCTATGTATTTCACAGCAACCAACTCTCTGGTGTGCCTGTCACGCATTAGGCGAGCAACCCCGAAATTCCCAGAACCAATGTCCTTCACCAGTTCGTACCGATCATTGTCGTGCATAATAGGCATGTCCATTGATGACCCTGCTTCACGATCACGATTCATTCTCTCTCCCAACCCGCAAACAATAAAATCCTCCCAAAAACAACAACAACAACAAACAAAAATTCTTCCTATCACACAGTCATACACTTCCCCAAAATCTGTGCATCAAAGCTTTTCCCAAACTCTTCCCATTTCATCCCACTAAATTTCTGCCAAAAATTCTCCAATCTCACACAAGTATCTCAAATCTCCCTAGGAAACAATCCAATCCAATCCAATCCGATCCGATCCGATCCAACACAAGCAGAATTACTGAACCAATCCACTAAACAAAAGCCTGTTCAACAATAAACAAACAGGATTTTGCTACTGACCCAAAATCCAATCCAGAGTTTTTAACCCCCTCTTCTTTCTTCTTCTGCCGCTGCTGCTGCTGCCGCCGATGCAATCGCCGAGACCGTTGATGGGGTTGTGGGCGTGCGGCAAACACGACCAACAACAACAACAACAACAGCGAGGGGGCCCTCCCTCCTCAATTAACCACCGACACTGCAAACAATTCAATCACCAACAACTATATAACCCACAAAATCCCAACTCAGCAAACTCGGCAAAAAACAAACAAAACAAAAAAACCAGGCACCCCCAAACTCAGCGAAATTCCTGTTCAGACCCAACAAAACCCAAAAACAGATCAATTCCAATCTTACAGCATCCAGAAAACCCAGTTCCCCACCTCCCCAATTTGAGCTTTCAACCAAACAAACTTGCTCCACGTCCTGCCTGCAACAGGGATAATACACAACCACAAACAGCCTATCAGGAACAGCAATTAAACATGGATTACCAGAAATTATTCCCACTCATCATAATCCTGTCCCCTTTACACAGAGAAGCCTGCAGACAAATAGGGACCTCCAGAGAACATCTGACAGGGTCCTAAAATAAGCCCCTAACCAAATTCAACCCAGACCCGAAAATTAAACCGAACCAAAATCCAAAATCCGAAACAATCCCCACACTCGCATCAGAGTACTTATCACCAACTATTACCGAGACCCCTCTTCTTCTGCCAAATCTCAGAATCCGCTGAATAATATTTGATGCTCCGCTGACTTCATGAAATTATCCTCTCTTCAATCCCATTTTCCTGCTGCAAAAGGATGGACGAAATGTCGGATGAAATCACGAAATTCAATGCTTCATTCCTTTTCTCTGCCCCGGCTAATAAAAACATGCGGCGCAGACATTGGAGCTTTGTAGGATTCAACCATACAGTTTGTTTGTGCCACATGGCTGCACCACAGCATACCTCCAAGAACCAGAACCTCGGTCACAGGATGCCCGTTATGCCGGTCCATGACGTGGCCTGTTTGTGTAGGCAGGTAGGTACAAGATATAATTTATTCAAAAATGCTTCAAATTCAAATTCCCCACCAAATTCCGACGCAAAAACAAACATCTGATGCTATTGGCTTGCTCCTGCACTGCTCCACATGTTCATATCTGCAACACCAATTGTCACGGGAATCCCCAAAATGTTTGGCTGATGGAACTTATCCACTAGTATTCGCCATGTGACATGTTGCCCACCACAATTTCTCCACTTACGCAAAGTGGGTTTTGAATTTCTAACTAGTTTTGTTATGTTTTTTTTAGCGGTTTCTGGTTTCAGTGGCCAATCTCTGAAAGCGATTCTTCTTTATTTCTGAGACGTTCATGGCTTCGTTCCCGTGCTTCTGCGTCGTTCGTGGCCTTTTTTTTTTGTTTTTTCGGTGGCGCTGTTTTGGACGTGCCACTTGTTATGGTTGCCCTCCCTGAGATCAGATATCACGCAGTAGCAGCAGACAGGAATTTGGGAAAGGGCTTGGAAATAATCTGTCCTGTTCTTGATCACACAAGTCAGGCATATTCAAGGTACATGCTGCACAGCGATTTTCCAAGGGAAAAAGGTAAAGGTTAAACGCCCAAATACAGGAACTTGCTCTGCAATTCCAGCGCTGACTCGTGGGGAAAGACAAAAGGTTCAAGGAATGTGGCCCGTGAATGCACATTTTGGGTTTCCTGTTGAGGAAGTTGTTGTGGCGACTTTTGTCTTTGTTTCCACCTTATTTGAGTGGCGTGAGTGAGAAAGACAGATCTTTTCTTGGTGCAGTTTTTGGTTATTTTGTGTGATGTGATGATGAAAATTCAAACGTCTTGCAGCTTTGGGATGATACTTGTTTAATTGCATGAACGAAAGTACTTGGGTGATCTGGTTTGGTCTCCTCTGTACCGTGATTGTTTATGTTTTTGATAAGAATCCATAGATTTCGTTGAAGTTTACGATATAAGCATAACTTTAAAATTAGCAAGACAAAATCTAAATTCTTGGCCCTCGAGGAACTGCCCATTGGAGTGCGACTGAACCTGCCCGAAAAACTTCTTGTTGACAGCTTTCAATAGGTTACGGTGGGTGAAAAAGAAAAATGAACCAGTGCAATCGAAAATTCTGGGCTCTCAACTGTTGCTTTGTTTTACCTATGATTCATGTTGGCAACCTCTTGAATCGGATTACAGACCTTAATGTTGTTAAAACATCCAAAATGTAAGGACCATAATGATCATAAAAACCTAAGACACCGGAGATTTGCAAAATTGTAAACTAGTCAATAATGTTAAATAATCATATGATCAAATAGAGAACCTAGGCATGTGCCAACTTCCAAACCTCCTCATGAGATCATTTAAGATTTAATTTATACTATATAAACTTCATAAGTTATAACTTATAAGATAAGAGTTATTAGTGGGAAGAAACCTTTGAGAATGGGACTTATACCTAATTCTATGAAGAGAACATGCTTTCTTAAGATCATGGTTAACCATAACTTTTGAAATTTTCCTTAGCTTTCACTTTTCTTTTTGGTGTCAAATATTGGTGATGAGTAGCAAGTATACCCTACCCCCAACCATACGAATTACAAGTGTTCACACACAATTCAGTCAAATTCCACAAACATTAAGTTCCTAGGTACGTTGGTTCTAGGAGGTGAAATCTAACTATGACGATCGTTGTCTTCCCAATTGCACTTATAAAGCTTAGTTGTATGGTTAAGTGTAATTGGGGCACATGATTTTTATTATTTTATATTTTATTTGCCTACGATTGATAACAAGTTGAAACTCAATTTATTAACCAATTTAACTAATTTGATTGCTAATTGATAACTAACTATCCTAACATAAGCATTCGATCCCATTTTTCGTACACATCATGAACACATGCAACAATACTAGGTTACCAAGCATTAAGTGCTGCTGGGATTACCAAGCGCTATATGTTATACTCAAAGTGGTCATACTTATGTGTTTAATCTATTTAGTTGAATTAGTTAATTAATTAAAGTCTTACTTAATTAATCACATAATTAATGAAAACAGTAAATGCAGAAATAAATCATTAATCTATTCCAAGTGCTAGGTTTGATGAAAAGGCTCATCTTTATTGTCGTTCACGTTGGCGTGCTCAAATAAAGATCCGTACACTTTTTGACTCTTGCTACAGGCACTTAGAAAAATATTCTAACTCTCAAATAAAAAAACTGCAACAGCTCTACTAAAACTATGACTCGACTCCCTATAAACACGACTAGTGAGTGCGTATTTATAGACTTTACTATGGAGCTACATCGATGGGGCCTCATAAATGTAGCAAATGCTACATTGACATGATCTCGTCAACAAGGCAACACCATGTTGACGGGGTTGCATCAGTAGGTAGGGCTACATCAATGTGGC
This sequence comes from Gnetum montanum, assembly GCA_015680685.1. NCBI lineage: Eukaryota > Viridiplantae > Streptophyta > Gnetopsida > Gnetales > Gnetaceae > Gnetum > Gnetum montanum. Next base: position 505,937 of record MNCI01023672.1, on the reverse strand, counting down.
CTTGTTGACAGGACCGATCGACGTGGCCTCGTTGACGAGACCCATTAATGTGACACTTTGACGCTTCATCAATTGAGAAAGAAAAAAAGTATAGGAATTGGAAATTTTCCTTTTTTTCTAAAACATATTTTGAATGGCATTGGAGGGGTAGGGTAAAGATCACTACTAAACCCCATCATACTTGAGAACTTATTGCACTACTAGTGAGCATGGTCCTCTTTTTTTTTTTAGAGGAAACTTTGCTCATGTTGCACTTCATTTTTAAGGTAATAATTCCAACATGAGTTTGGTTGATTAGCTACATTACCAACAAAAAGGGTCCTTTCAAAAACTTTACACATGGTGTAGTTCAACCCTTGTGAGTGTGTCTTTAATTCTAAGCTAGGTGGCATCATGGCAAGTCACCTAGGTGGTTGAGGGTTCTCAAGTGAAAAGGAAGTCACTTCGCCCTATTGTTCAAGAGACAATCATGGATCATCACACTTGAGGACTAGGGCTTAGGGAACAAAAAAGGGATTTTTTAAAGATCACTGAGTAATCATGGCTAACCACTTTCCTTATTTCACATGTCTTGCATTCACATGACCATGATAAGAACATGATAAGTTAGCATAAATCCCATCCTCCTTAATCCAACATGACTAATAAAACTATTACCTTTTGAAATAAGTTAGGAAGAATCATAGAATTATTTAAATAAATCATATAAAGGAGATTTTATACAATAATAAGGAATAATATGATATAATAATAACAAGATATTATATAATATTATACTTGTTTAATCTTCAAATGGTATTATGATGACCTAAAGCCTAGTTACTTAGATTATGATAATGATTATTAAAATCATGTGAAGACGTATAGAAGGATCAAATCATGATGAAAAGTACAAAAGCCATGACAAACTATAAATGCATAAAAATGACCATGAAGATGCAAAGAAAATAATGCAAATGCAACTATATACATATGAAATGCAAAAGGAATGAGAAGAAAACACACAACTAAGGATCAAATAGGTGTCCACAAGGGGATCCAAAATAGAAATGCTTCAAATGAAATGCATTAAAATTCCTATAAGGTTTGTTTTCTTGCAAATTTGCAACTTTGTAAACATTGGGGCCAATGACATCTATGACTTGATATGGGCTTAACCACATAAGAGAAAACTTATTTTGTGGACCTGTTTGACCATATGCTCTATCTCTCTTAAGAATTAAATCACCTTCCTTAATGACTTTAGCTATGTATTGCCTATCAAACCATCTTTTGATAACTTGTTGGTGATTAAATAAGTTTTCAACTTCTTCAACCTCTTTAGGTTCTAAATCCCAACTATCATGTGCATGAAATTAAATGGTCATTGGTTGGCAAATAATCCAAGAAGAATTGATATGTTGGAATTTGTTGATTTATTGGTAAAATTGGTTCTTGCCCATATACCACACCATATGGTGTAGTTTTAACTAACTTCTTATAACAAATTTGAGTAGTCCATATTGCCCATTTTAATTGTTCATGCCATGTATGAGAATTTTGAGTTATTAGCTTATTGATTCAATCTAATATAATTTTATTAGATGACTCTACTAAACCATTATATTGGGGATAGTACTCAGTTATAGCTTTAATAATAATATTGTGTTTTCTGGTCCAACTGGCAAATTCTATAGATATGAAAGTGGGTCAATTATCAACAACTAAACCATAAGGGTATCCATATCTAGAAATTATATTGTTTTATAAAAACCAAATAACTTCGTGAGACATTGCAATTTTTGTGGCCTTAGCTTGTAACTAATGTATGTAATAATCAGTAGCTATTCAGATAGACTTATGTTGAGCTATTGATGATGGATTAATTACTCCTATAAAATCTAAAGTTCATTATGCAAAGGGTTTTAATTGTAGGTTGTAAAGGAGTTGAAATTTTTGCATCTCTATCTTTAAATATTTGACATTGAGCGTATGTTTTAACTAAGTTGTAAGCATCATTAATCATAATAGGCCAATAATTATCTACTCTTGTAATTTTATATACTAACAAGTGATATCCTATATGTTCTTCTTCATTTAGTTGTTTTAAAACATCATTAGCTTGTTTTTTGTCTAAACATGTAAGATATATTTCTTGGAAATTTTTCCTAAATAAGTCCTTGTTAATTAAGGTAAACTTAAAATATTTAAGTAATAATAACTTCCTTTTATATTTAGAAAGGTCTGAAGAACAACAATGAAAAGTTAAGTAAATCTTAATATCTCCATACCAATGATCATGTAATTGATTAGGAGCAAATAGAACATCATATTCTTCATCAATAATTAGTATGTGAAGCAATATAAACTCTTGATCTTTAGGTGTGTCATGTTTTTCCAAAGTTGAGGCTTTGGCTTTTAGCTTGGCAAGATTGGTTCCTCCAACTAATTTTTCTACTTTCTATTGAATATCATACTCTTGCAATTTCATGACCTACTTAGCACATTTTTCATTAGGATCTTGTAATTTAGCTAACGTAATAATAGCTGAATTAGGAACAATAAGAAAACATTAGCATTTAGCAAATAGTAGCAAAATTTCTTTAAAGCTTTAATGACAACGTACGGTTTTTTTTCTACAAATGAATATTTTAATTCTGCATCTTTCAAAGGTGCACACATAAAAGCTATAGGTCTTTCGCTTGATCAATGATATCTTGGTTTAAGATAATAGTTGCAATTACATCACTAGATAAAGCATATAAAAGAAAATCATTTTTATACCATGGAGAAGCTAAGACAAGTGTGACATCCCATTTTTAGATGTCATGGTAGATGTCAAATATACATCATATGAGACATTATGTGTAAGGAGATAATGTAGCAAACGTCAAATATGTGTAACATTCGACATTATGTGTAAAGAAATATAATAGGTAAAATGGAGAAGGAAAAAGAAAAGATTTCTTTATTAATGTGGAATAATGTATTTGGTTCATGCTTTGAGTGTTCCTTGGGGTTTTCTTCCTTCAGTATTTATCCCTTAGAGGCTATCTAGCACTACCACCATGGTTAGGCCTATCACTGGCTAGAAGATATGGCTAGTCCTCTTCTTGTTCCACTTCACTCGACACTTGTTACTTGCCTTTACCAACTATGCAACTTCATGCTAATATGACCCTTAATGCCTAGGTATAGATACCTTAGGTCAAACCCCCAAAGATCACCTTGAGAGACATGCCCATTATTACAACGCATCCTTTGGGATATTAATTACAACTTTCCCTTTTAGGTGTTATTACAATAATTACTGTTGCGACTAGAAAATTTGATCATTGGAAAAAATCAAAGGAGATTTGGTGCAAAGCAATTCCTCAACCCACAAATCCCCAAGGACTCTAGAAAATATGGGGTTTAGGGCATCCTGGCTAGTCTGGTAGATCAACTAGGGACTTATGAAATGCAAAGTGAATAAATTGTGAAAATACAATGCAAAATTTACATATCTAAAAAAAAGAAAAAAAAGCAAATGCAGATTGCACAAACAATGAAACTTTAAAAATTTATTAAAACAATAAAGAATGGGTTTCAAAAATGTGTACAAAAAATTCCTATGAAAGTAAAGTAAGGGGGGTTTCACTTGTGTAGGAGTTCAAAGCCTATTGAAATTGATGCACTCTACTCCACAATCCAGGTACTAAGCCACTCCTGATACTTTTGAACCGCCTCTACTACAATCTCAGATTTGTAGGTTGGCTATGGTGGGAGTTGAGAATTGTGAAAAATCCAAGCTACCCAAGCACTCTACACTGGGAGTTCGGAATCCCAGGAGTACAACGTGGAACTTGAAAGTTTACAAATCTCAAAGGGGAATTGCAAAGTCACAAGGTCATAGAGTTTCTACATTAGGTTCAAGAGAAAACAAGTGTGGAAACTTATAAGAACTCTTGAGTGCTTAAAAATGCCCAAGTGTAAAACTTCAAAATTGCTAAAAAAGTGTTGAACTTGTAAATGGTGTTTGAGGCTAGTTTTTATAAGTTTTGGGCCATGAATGGGGCTACAAAGTGGCTAACAAATTTTTGCAAATTGGCTACCAATTTCTACCTCATTCAAGTGAGATGGGTGTCCAAATTTTTTTTGGGGGGGGGGGGGGGCGTTACTTTACGTAGTAAGCGCCTTTCCCCATGGCCATTTTGTTACTTTACGTAGTAAGCGCCTTTCCCCATGGCCATTTTGTTTACTATAAATAGTAACCAGGACACACCTTCCATGCTGGAGATGAATATTCCATGCTGAGCTTTCCACCATGCTTGTTAAAGTGGCTAGTCAATGTTGAAGTGCATGAAATCATGAATTTTGGCTTTTGTGGCTTCCACACTAGGGGGATGCAATTTC
>MNCI01023672.1:376730-493499 GCA_015680685.1 Gnetum montanum | reverse complement strand
GGGATCAGAGCCCGTAGCATGTACAGTTGATCAAAGGCCCTGATGCCTAACCTCTTCACCATTGTGAGGAGGAGGAACATCATTTTCTAAGAAACCCATTGTGAGGGGTTCCTCATCTCCTATTTCACTAAGGACATGGGGGACCTTGCCCTTCAACAATGAGTGTTGGCTCTCCTGCCTTTCATCCCGAATACATTGGGCAGCGGTGGGATGATAATCCCTTATATGGTATCTTCTAGCAACGTATTCAGTGAATAAGTCCTGCATGCCAATCTGTGCTAAGGCATGGAAGAGCATGTTCGAAACAGATCGATCTGGTGGTAACACGATATTACCAAACAAATCTCTCCAATGCAACTGTTCATCCTAATGGAGGGTAAAAGTGTAATCAGGAATATACTCATCGGGATGAGTATAAGTTATCGTATACTGTTTAGGACTCGGCTGGTCTAGGTTATGTGTATGATGTTGACTGTCTTCCGTGTTATCCTTAAGTGAGTTAACCTTATGAGAAGAAGCCATTTTATTGGTGTGCTATTCACCGTTATATATGTTCTTATTTAACTAATTAACTAAAAGGTTCGTTAAGGCTCACAACGATGTGAAAGATTTCCTAATGTTCTAATTGGCGTACAAACACTTAGTTCCTGACAACGGCGCCAATGATGAGTGGCGAGGTACCCCTATACTCAACCATACGAAATGAGCGGAGTACGCGCGATCCGGTCGAACTCCGTAGACTAAATGCCTAAACGCCACAAGGAACACTTGGGGTTAATTAATCACTTTCTTCCCAGACTTACTTGTTGTTGTCATGGTGTATGGTTAAGTAAGTCCGAGGTATATGATTTTTTTGGTCTTTTCAGGTTTATCTCCTATGCTAAGAGGTGAAGGGTTGAGAGATTAAAACTAACTCTAACTGCAGCGCTAAGTCCTAGCGTCAGCATCTGTTCCCACTTGCCGTACATACCCTGAACTGTGCAACTATGGCTACCAAACGCTAATCGTTACTGGGATTACCACACGTAACGCACGTGCTCGAAGGGGTCGTACTGAGGCATCTAACTAGCCTAAGTGTGACAAGTAGCCGATTTCTTGGCTAGCCGTACACATTCGTCAATGCTCGTAACCAAGTCGTGCTCATGCTTTGTTACTAGGAAAGCAATAAATAACATTAAATAAACCTATCCATGCACTGCAAGGTTTATCCACAAAGCTCGTCTTTATTGCTGTACACAACTTGCGTTCAGGTACAAAGCTGCTCGAATAAAGAACTGTTCACTTGGGGGACTCCTACTACAGGTACATGGAAAATATTCTATCTCTGGGGTGATCAATTTGCCAGTGCTTCGCTACTTTACACCTAGGATGTCAAATGAGGGAAGTGCTACCTCTTATTTCTAGATTTGGCAGCGGAGCGTGATATCGTGTACGCAATATCGCAGGGGATGACGCGATATCGCGGCGGACGTGATATCGCGTATGCGATATCGTGGTCTGTGCGAATCGCGTCTCATCATTAGCACTAGACAATACTTCTCTACTTCAATATATCAAGTCTTGTGGGCTACTAATGCATGGCTAAGGTAGTATACAAGCAATTTTGCTCCATCATCATGCTTATGACAAAGTAAAGAGGCAATGGATGTGTTGAAGATGGCAAGGTAAATGTAAAGAGGCAATGGATGTGTTGAAGATGGCAAGGTAAATGTAAAATGATTTATCCTCTTGTGGAGGATAAACTGTAGGTAGTTGTGTTAATTCTTTCTTAAGGTTTTCAAAGGCCTCTTGACACTGAGCCATCCAATCATAGTGAATTCCTTTCTTAAGCAAGTGTCGCATGGGTTGTAACTTATCCATAAGCCTAGCGATAAACCTATAAATAAATTGTAATTTGCCTTGTAATCCCTAAAGCTCCTTAAGGTTGGTAAGTGCTACTAATTTGGATATGGCCTTAACTTTATCAAGATCGACATGTATCCCTACTTCAGAGACTACAAAGCCAATCATCTTATCGATCTTCACATCAAAGACACATTTCTCTGGATTGAGTCTAAGCTCATATTTAAGGCATTTTTTAAGCATAAGATCTAGGTCATTGGCCACCTTGGACTTGATGGTTATGTCATTTATGTAATCATTAAGCAAACCTAACATGTAATTGCTGAAGATATAGGTCATGTATCTTTGGTATATTACTTCTGCATTCTTAAGGCTAAAGGGGATCATGGTATAACAAAAGGTACCAAAAGGGGTCATGAAGGTCATGCTAAGTTGATGCTCCGAGTTGATCCTAATTTGGTTATATCCTAAGAATCCATCCATAAATGACAACAAGGCATGTCTGACCATAGTATCAATAAGTTGATCAATACTAGGCATAGGGAAGTCATCTTTGATAATCACTTTATTTAGGCCTTAGAAATCAATGCAAATATGGATACTCCCATTTTTCTTAGGGACTACCACTATGTTGGACACTGATGAGCCGCGATATCGCATTCGCCCCCACGATATCGTAGCCCACCACAATGTCTATAAATAAGAGGTAGCTTTCCCTATTTTAGGCACTTAGACTTAGATCCTTAGCCAAACTATAGCAGTTTTACCATTCCAGAGTTAGAATAATTTCCATGTGCCTGCAGTAGGAGTCTTAAAGTGAATGGATCTTTATTCAAGAAAATTGTACCTAAGCACACATTTGTGTACAACAATAAAGACGAACTTTCTAATAAACTTTGCAGCATGTGGACTAAGCCAAATAGGAATTAATTACTATTGAGTATTTAAATGGTTTCCTAGTTAATTAATCTCTCTCAACCCTTGACTCTCCTAGTTAAGTACACTTAGTATGACCACTTGGAGCACATGTGCAATGATTGGTAACCCAGTAATGAATAGCATTTGGTAATCCCAGTAGCATTGCACTAGTTCAGGGTGTGTGCGGCAAGTGGGAATGGATACCGGTGTTAGGAAAATTAGAACTTAGTTAGTAAATGGTTAATGAAAGATAGTTACTTAGTTCTCTTCACCTTCCCCTATTAGCATAAGACATTAAAAAGATAAAAGATATAAAAATCACATACCTCAAGATTACTTAACCATACAACTAGCGATTGATGTAATCTTGGGAAGATATGGGAAGATAGCGATTGATTAACCTTAAGTGTTCCATTAAGGCGCGTAAGCACTTAGTCCTTGGAGTTCAACTAGATTGTGTGTGAGATGCTCGTATTCGTATGGTTGAGTGTAGGGGTATCTCACCATTCATCATTAGCATTGTTGCCGGGGACTTAGTTTTTTGTGCGCTACGTTGAACATAGGAAATCATGCATATTGTTGGGAAGCTACAATGAACCCTTAGGGTTAATCAGGAAAAGATAAGACAATGGTAAACATCACACTGAACAAGAAAAAAATGTCTTATTCTTTGCATAAAAGAACTTCATTGCCTAGGACTCACATAAGAGATAGTTGGTGGCACAACACACATAACCAAGATTTGCCAGTGCCTCAATAGTTCCTTGTGGTATATATTCATCACGATGAGTATGTACCTGAGTTTACCTTTATTCTCCATTAAGATGAAAAACTGCGTTGGAGAGACTTGGAGGGTAACATAGTGTTGCCTCCTGATCGAGTAGTCCCCAACATGCTTCTTTGTGCTCTTGCGTGAGTAGGCATGTCACAGTTATATGTGGAATACGTTGCATGCGATTATGACACAAGGGATTACCATCCCACAGAAGCGCAACATCAAAGGGATTTGTGATAAGAGAGATACTATACATCGTTGAAGGGCAAAGGACCCCATAACGCTCCACCCATCTTAAGCGAGATTGAGGGTGGTGAACCTATTTCAATAGGTTATCCACAAAACAATGTTCCCCCTCCTAACGATGGTCAGGAGGTGATGTATTAGAACCTCCACTCCACGATTCACAATCTTGGTTCTGATCCCCACAAACACCAAGTGTTCAATGTGGGAACACAAACACATGATAAGGATGGGTAGTCTAATCGTAATCACGATCGGGACCGAGACCACCAAAGAGAAGGTAGGAAAAATCGTCATGGCGATGGTTCTCCTTCTTCTTCACCTTCATCATCACATTCACCCTCTCCTTTAGTGTCAAGACGCAGTCATAAGGAACCTAACCATGAGGATAAAGGTAAACAAAGTGAGAAACCTCGATGAGAGAGTTAAGAACAAGGATGAGGATACTCTAGAGAATCACGGCATGGAAGAAGAAAGAGTAGGGGACCACGTAGACATCATAGATACTATGAATGAAATGACCATGAAGAACCCCCTACTTGCAACCCGAAGCATGTTAGATATCATAGAGGCCATAAGAATTCCTGCAAGGCACCAAAAAGATAGCAGGATCAAGAGGTTAGACATGAATAACATCCAACGATTTGAGGGGGGATACAACACTGATCCTTAGAATCACCTACAAGCATTTCACAATGCATGTGCCTTGCAGAACATTGAGAATGAATGGAAAAAACTAAATTTGTTCCCAAGGACACTAGTAAAAGAAGAGGAAAGTTGGTACCGATCCTTAGAACCGAAATCCATTTGAAGGTGGAGTACGATGCTAGAACTGTTTAATGATAAGTATCAAATGTACTCCCGAGTGTCCAACCTATGAAAGAAAATCCAAGGATGAAAGCAAGGAAATCACGAACCCTTGGATGCTACCATGGGCCATTATTATGCATTGTTACATCGTTGCCTGGGCCATGGTTATGCACAACGGGATCAACTATGCCATCTTGTAGATGGACTTGGGCATGAAACAAGGAGAATCCTTGGAACGTATGCTTAAGGGAGATTATCAGAGCTGAGGTCCCATCAGGTCCATAGATTACTGGAGCAAGTAGCTAAGGAAGAAGGGGAGCTACATAACAGGGAAAGTGTGGAAGAGTACAACTGAGATCCTTCCCTCCGAAAAAGGGGAGTGAGATTCTGTGAGGAGGAGGAAGAGTCACCATTCGAAGAGATGGTGAATAGGAAAACCTTGCTGCTCCAAAAATTAACAACAGAAGTGTTAGCAAAGGTAGAACAAATGTGGGACTCCCTAGATAGTAGATTTGAAATCGTTCTCAAAATTGTAGAGGAGTCTAAGGAGCGAGGTAGTGACTATGACAAAAAGAAAAAGAGGGACATGGACAATGCACATAACAAAGGTAAGGGTAAAATGACCATCACCGAAGAGGTTGTGGATTCTGATATGGACAATGACGGTGGATGTGAGATATGCCAATACAACCATCCTAAGGGATGTTGCCCAGTAATCTCAAATCTGCAAGAGTCTAGCGTGTATGCACTTAATCCACAACTTAACAAATGGCAAGCACCTCGACGATTACCTTATCCCCAGGGTAACCCAAGGCAGTTCCACCAACCTTTAACATATTATCTAAGTGGAACTCCACCACAACCTATTGAGCAACACCAACAGTGGCAATACCCACAATCATGGGGGATGCCACTGCCAAGGCAACAATACCCTTACTAGCAACCAGATCCATATGGCTATTATGTGCAGCAGCCAATCTCTCCACGTGACTTTGTTGGTCATGTGACACCACAACGTCACTACCAAGCTTGGGAGTATTATAGGACTCCTTCTCTTGGGAGAGACAACCCATAGACATACCATACTCCAAACCCATCCACAACTCTCACACCAATAGCTCCATTACCACCCACTCCAGCAATGCAAGGAGAACTCCCCACTCAATCGCAGCAACACATTGTCATGAGGGCTGTGAATCCTCAATCTGCAGTTGGTTTTGAAAACCTTATAAAGAGAAGGACTTTCTTCCAAACCAACAGTCCAACCAAGCCCTCACCATCACAAGTGGTTGAACATCTAAACACCTCCCTATCAAATAAGGCTTTAGGGCCCCCTTAAATACTAAAATCGAGCTTAACGCACATGGTTATGTTAACACATGTTGTTATTGACTAGATTAAGGTAGACCACCTTCCCAAGAAATTCTCTAATCCTAGAAGCCCTCTAATCTATCTCCAAGTCACTGGGAATGAACCATGTAAAGCTCTTCTGGACTCAGGTTCCAGAGTCAACCTAATATCACAAGAGATGTACAAAGCCTGGAACCTACCTCTATTAAGGAAGAGTAACATTCGACTAGAGTTGGTTGACTAGTCCATCACTGTTCCCTTGGGACTTATGGAGGACATCATTACCACTATGTGTGGGTGGTCATATCCAGCTGATTTCCTAGTGATACAAGTAAACAATAGTAAGGGGGACTTCCCAATAATAATGGGAAGGGCATGGCTAAGGGCTATAGATGCATGCCTAGGAATCCATGATCTTTCCTTGGAAATATCCAAGAAGAACACTTTTGGAAAGATCGAGAAGAAGAAAGTTCCATGAATTACATACAGCGACACAGGGTGCAATTGTGTGCAAAGATCATGGGTTATACAAAGTTTAGCATTGCCTGCATGCAATCGGTGTGCACAAGACATTAATAGCCTAAAGTTCCTGTATGCAGCAGCCACACGACAAGAAGACACCCAGTGGTTGATGGCTAATCAAGAGAGCAACTCACTGACGTGCATGGAACTAACTGAGGGAATGACTAGTGCTTATATTGAAAGCATAGATACACTAGAGCAAGTCCGTTGCCAACTTCCAAGCCTTAACCTTGAACACATCAATTAGGGGAAGTTGGAAATTCTTGAAAAATTTAAATAGGAGCCCATAGATTTGAAACCATTGCCCATCGGTCTGGAATATATGATCCTTGAAAATGGAAAACTGGTGATCATCAACGCAAGACTTGTTCCAAAAAAAAAAGAAAGACTACTGAAAGTGATAAAAAAATGGTCAAAAGCCTTTGCCTGGTCATACCCCGAATTAACTAAAATAGATCCTAGGATATGCCAGCATAGGATTTACACTAACCCCTCCATGAAACCTTGGAAACAACTGCAGAGACGATTGAACCTAAAATTGAAGCACATGGTAAAGAAAGAAATAGAACAGCTTCTTAAGGCTGGGTTCATATATCCCATTGCTAATAGCGAATGGGTTAGCCTCTGGTGATTGTGTCTAAAAAGGGAGGTAAATGGAGGGTGTGTATAGATTTTAGGTTGCTAAATATGGAAACATTTAAGGATCACTTTCCATTGCCATTCGTTGACCAAGTCTTAGACACCATAGCAGGGCATCACTATTTTAGTTTTCTAGATGACTATAGTGGGTACAACCAAATACAAATAGCCCTAGAAGATCAAGCCAAGACAACGTTCACCAGTCCTTGGGGAACGTTTGCATATAAACTAATGCCGTTTGGCTTGTGCAATGCCCTTGCCACGTTTCAATGCTTAGTTCTAAGCATATTCCAATAGCAGATAGGAAACGGAGTGGACGTCTTTATGGATGACTTCTCGACTTATGGAACAAGTTTTGACCAAGCCTTGGACCAATTAGAGAAAGTGCTAAAAAGATGCGTAGAAACCAACTTAAGGCTCAACTGGCAAAAAAGCCATTTAATGGTCCTAGAAGGTATACTACTTGGGCATAAGATTTCACATTCAGGAATAGAGGTAGACCCAGATAAAGTTTGGGTCATCTAGGGAATCACCCGTCAATCGAAAACTGTCAAAGATATTCGATCATTCCTTGGACACACTGGCTATTATAGGAGATTCATTGAGAGCTTCTACAAGATTGCCAAACTGTTGGTAGAGCTAACAAAGAAGGACGCACCATTCGAATGGACCAGGGAATGTGAACGAGCATTCTAAGCTTTAAAATAATAGTTTGTAGAAACTCCCATTCTACAAGCCCTTGATTGGTCTAGACTATTTCATATAAGGACTAATGTGTTCAATTATGCCTTAGGAGTCGTACTTACACAGTTAGATGATCAAAAATGTCCTTACTACATCCACTATGCAAGTAGAAGTGTCGTTGGTGCACAACTTAACTACACAACTACAGAAAAAGAATTAATGACTATAGTGTTTGCACTGGATAAGTTTAGACACTATGTGTTAGGTTACAAATTATTCATCCATATGGATCATAGTGCAATCTGGTTCCTCATGAACAAGCTAACGGTTAGCCCTCATATTATACGATGGCTAATAATCCTACAGGAGTTCGATCTAACAATGATTGATCGAAAAGGCACTGAGAACGTAGTTGCAGATCATTTATCTCAGTTATGCTAGGATAGCAAAGAGGATGAATATGTAATGTCTGATCACTTTCCTGAGGAGGCCCTCTTTGCTAGTGTAGTAAACAACCAACCCACGAAAGCAAATTGGTATAGTAGCATTCTCACCTATCTCCTTACCCAACAAACACCACAGAAGCTAGACTTTAGGAAGAAATGACAGTTTCCTCACAAAGCCAAGTACTTCATGGAGATCAACGGACAACTTTACAAAGTGTATCTTGATGGCTTGGTTCGATGGTGCGTGCCCGAGGTGGATCAACTAAGAGTTCTCCACGATGCTCATGAGGGCCCTTGTGGGGGCCATAATGCAGGGAGATGAATAGTTATTAAGATCTTGCTAGTAGGATATTACTGGCCAACATTATTTCGGGATGCCCATCAATTTGTCCGATCTTGTGAGTACTGCCAATGTGATGGGGGAATGACTACTAGAATGGAGGATCCACAACAATGGATTCAACCTTTAGAACCCTTCGACATTTGGGGAATAGACTTTATGGGGCCCATTACACCAATGTCCAATGGAAAAGCTTACATCATTATTGCTGTAGACTATCTAACAAAATGGGTTGAAGCAGTTGCTGTTATAGACTGTACATCATCTATAGCTGCACAATTTGTGCAACAACAAGTCATAAATAGGTTTGGTGTGCCATGTGCACTTATCTCAGATAATGGAACACACTTCACAGGTGCAACATTTCGGAAGTTAATGCAATGCTTAGGGGTTGAACATAAATTGACTATACCTTATCACCCCCAAGCTAATGGCTAAGCCAAGGTCACTAACTGGTGAAACACCACAAAATTTTGAGCTTAGTACTTCTCCAACAAGAATCGAGCTAAGTCATGATGCTCCCCAACATGATTGAAGCTTGAGGGCCTCACAGATAGCTTCAAACGGAGTCAAACTCAACAAGAAATGATTCCATGGGACCCACAGAAGACTACAATGACATCTGGCATCAAACCTAGCAAATCTTGAGCTCAAAATACTTGGTTTTCACTAAATATGCATCCTGTACACTGGCCTATACATGCCCAGCGTATAGCCCAGCGTATATCAACTTTTGGGCCCCAGAAATGAGTCAAAACATGTCAGAATTGAGTGTCTGGACCCCCCAGGACCTTCCCCAAGGTCCCCAGCAGCTCTTAGGCACTTGAAAATCAAATTTTGGGCTCCAAATGATGATCTTTCATTCCTATACGCCCAGCGTGCAGCCAGCGTACAACAACTTTTGGGCCCTAAAAATGAGTTAAAACATGCTAGAATTGAGCACCTGGACCCCCCAAGACCTTCACCAGGGTCCCCAATAGCTCTCAAGCACCTGAAAATCAAGTTTCAACCTTGAAATGATGCACTTCCATGACCTGTACGCTAAGCATACGTACTCTGCATGCCCAGCGCGTAGCCTAGCATACACCACCAGAAACAGCCCAAAACAGGCACCAAACAATGATATTTTCACCTGAAATTAACTCTTGGAGGTGGGGCAACTATTGGGCATCATCACAGGAACCCAAAAGTCAAGTTTTGACCTTAAAATGAAGCATTTTCATGTGTGTACACTGGGTAGATTTTTGGTGTACGCTGGCATGCTGTACGCTAGCATCCTGTACACTGGCATGCTCTACGTTGGCATGCTGTACGCTAGCATCCTGTATGTTGGCATGTTGTACACTGGCATGCTATATGCTGGCATGTTGTATGCTAGCATCCTGTATGCTGGCATCTTGTACGCTGACATCTTGTATGCTAGCATGCTATACGCTGGCATGCTGTACGTTGGCATGCTGTACGCTGGCATCTTGTAAGTTGGCATGCAGCACGCTGTACAGTTGTAACATATCCTGCACTTGGTCAATGCACCACCTGTCTCCCAATCTGAATTTTTCTCACCTTACAGCCACTCATCTCCTTCCTGATCCGAATCTAATGCCCAAGATCTCATAAAAACCTGAATTTTTCACTAGATCAGGGTTGGCAATTTGGAGCAAACCAGAAACAAAAAAAACAACCAGAGACATTGAGAGAAAAAAGCAAAACAAAAACCTATACGCTGGACCTCAACCCTACACGCTAAGCATACAACCTTCATGCTATGCCCGCAGTTCAAACCAGCACACCATCATCCCTCTGCATCCACCGGGGCTCTTCGTCTGCCTTGTGTCAGATTCACAACTGCGCTAGACCGGTGCATTGTAACTTTCAGTTTCGTAATAATATTACCACATTTCTGTTGTTAAGACTTGTTATAGTTTTTCATTCATTATTGCATGCTTATTGTTTACATTCCTTCACGTTTACGCTTTGTTTTACATTAGTTACGCTGTTTACACATAACCCAGCATATTACGTATTGGCATACGTTGGGGAAATCCTTGTCTGATCCGCGTGTGGACCATCCAAGGTACTCTGCCTTCGTTAATTCTAGCTTGCCCTCAAGCGAAGGTAGGGTCTTCTATGCTTGTCTAGGGATCTCCTGGTTTCTGTTTCATTCCAGCCGGAGACCGACGATTTCGGACGGTATAGAAAATGGCACTAGAAGGAGGGCCTGACTTGTTTTTTGTTTAATCGAAACGCTGATCAAGTTACCTGTTCAAATGTAGTGTTCACGCTGCTACAGTGTTTACGCTGCTACAGTGTTCACGCTGCTAGAGGGTTGATTCTGCTATAGTGTTCACGCTGCTACAGGGTTTAGGTTGCTACAGTGTTTACGCTGCTACAGTGCCACTACAGTGTTTTTTCAACAAAAACACACAAAACACATCCGTTTCAAAGCTGAATTCACCGCAATTTGCACCAAACATCAAGATGGTCTAAGTACTAACTACCACCAACTTGGATCACGTTGCCCAAGCACACATCACCATGGAATTGTCCCAAAACTCTAGTGCACGTGCCTTCATAGTCCCCACACAAGAACAGTATAACTACATCTGTGTGAAGATTCAGGCCAACCTTCCTATTGACCACACAGAACAGAAGGCAAAACAAAACTTCAAGTGCATATACATGGGAGGTCATGAATTCTCCCCCTCTGTATATGACATCATCCCCCTTTCTGAGCCTCCCCATTGATTCATCTCTCAACTCCTTCTAGCAAGGGGCCAAAATACACAGTGACCCACCGAGGAGCCCCAAAACCAACATGATGTAGATGACTTTGAGGCACAATATGAACCTAAGGATTCATACCACACCCTCAGTCCCCATGCCTACGTGAACCCATCACTCCATCCTCGCATGGGACAAACGGTCACTCACCAAGTATCAATGAGCACATAAGCACCGGTATCCCAACAGAGATTACCCACACCCATCTCCACCCAGTACATACTACAAGCGCAAACGCATGGGGCCACTTTCACTACATTGGCCCCACACATCTAGGGTGTTACTTCACAGTTTGTGGCTAGGCAAGGAACCATACCCCTTGTTCAACAACCCACTCACTTCAACGTGCCACACCCCACAACCACAACTCTGAACATTGCTCCATAGCAACAAATGACAACCCAATAACCTCCCCAACCAACTAATCTGCCTACCGCTCAAGAGTGGGCAGAAGCCAAACAAATGATGCAAGCATTAGTTGAAGAGGTAAAGCACCTCAAAATGGCAAACACTGAACAAGTTAAAGTACTAGACTTCTACCACGATGATCCAATTAGCTCTTCAGTGCCACTGTGAGCTTTGCCCAAGGGAATCACACTTCCACAGCTGACCAAATACAACGAGAAGGGAGATCCAAATGCTCACTTAGTCACATTTTGATCAGAAACTCTATTGCTTCAAGCTTGGCCCCATGCAATCTTGCGCATGTTTGCTATGTCCTTAACGAGCGTAGCCTTGGACTGGTACCGAGCCTTACCTCGTAACTCCATATCCTCTCTTGAGAATCTGTTACATCAGTTCGTTACCAGGTTTAAGTACAACCTAAAGCCTGAAGCAACCTTAGACACTCTGATATAGGTGAAACAAGCACCACTTGAGCTTGTGCAAAAGTTTATCCAACGATGGAGTGCAATCTTTAACGAACTTCATGAGCCCATCCTTGAAAAGTATTTGCTTATGATTCTGAAGGGAGCCATGAATGACTTCATTAAGTCAAAACTGTACTACCTAAGCACTCAAACATTGAGCCAAGTGTTCACATAGATCAAGAACATTGAACAAGCTGCACAAACTAGCAATGCCCCCGCCTATGTGGCTTACAAGAACCAGCATGTTGCCAAACAACAGACAACAATGGAAACTATAGCCGCAAGCACAAAAACAACAAACACCAGTACCAACCCACCTGCAACAACAAGGGCCACCTTAAGGCCCAACTTTCAGTGCAAGGATCGCTCTAAGTATATGCTGCTACCCACGCGATCCTCTAAACTACTAGAGCAACTCCTTAGAACTGGGCAAATCCAATACAAACAAGTAGCAGAAAATGCTCTTCGAAGACACGATAGGTACTATGAGCTACTGAGGAACCCCACCTTAGCAACACCAAATGAGCCCTCGGTCCCACGACACTTCAAATTAGATCAATTATGTCACTACCACCAGATGTCTGGTCACAATACCGACACCTGCCATGCGTTAAAGGATGATCTACAAGCAATGATAGAATGGGGTTAACTAAACGTCAACACCTTGAATCAACCCAGCACAAACGATACCTCCTATGTCATAAACTCCATTGGCATAGATAGTAAGCCTAAACCTGTGCGGCAACCTTTTGTGATCTGTGTGCCTCCTAGCAAGGCAACGATCCCCTCTGCCTCTATGAGCAAGAGACCTCCCATCATCACCAAGGTGCCACCTAGAGCACCGACGACACCTTTGGTGGTCAAAGTACCACCACCTCATACGTCTGCTAAGACGTTAAACTTGCCAGATGCAACACAATCCCAAGCATCGAAGACACCCTTTGTGGTCAAAGTACCATCACAATCGTCTGCTAAGATGTTAAACTGGCATGTTGCACCAACGACAATAGCAAAGAAACCTTTCGTTATCAAGGTGCCAAAATAGGCTAGTCAAACAACAACAACACCTCCTAAACTCCCATTTATCATAAAAGTGCCACCACGCGATGGCCCCTCACTTACCCTGAGCCCAACTGTAGGAAGAGTCTCAACCTCTCCTCCCTCAAGAGTCAACCTTGCCAACAACACGAATAAGCCTACCAAATGGCAACAGAAGAGGACAAATAAACAACGAACAACACCCACAGCTGAAACAAAGGACACACCTAGTATACAACAACTGAACACTAGGGGCCTTGCCCCTAATCCAAAACAAACCAGGCCTAAGCCCTCAACCCATACAGAGGCAACCAACACAACGGTAGACAACATAAACTTTGTAGCTACACTGGCCCAGGTGAAATAAACGCTCGAACAAAAGAACACAACCATGAGCTTGTATGATTTGGTCATGACATCATTGGCTCATTGCGAAGCCTTGGTACAAACATTAGCATCCATTCCTGTTATAGAGGACATCCTTGCTAACATGGAATCCATCCGTGCAATGATTTCAAAACACACACCACAAGGATTGGGTTCAAACACCTTAGCCTTTCGTGATGATGCAGTTAAACGTAACCCTGAATGAGGGGAAGTCACAACAGCTCCATTATCGATTAGTATACGTGTTGGGCAATGTACCATTCGCAGAGTGCATGTTGATGACGGTGTGATGACAAACATAGTTCTATACTCCATCATCGACAAACTAGGCATGGCGGATGAGATCATGCCAACAGAAACCATGTGTTTAAAATCTTTCAATGGATAGTTAAGGGCACGATTAACTTAGCCTTTGTGGTAGGAGAACAATTCCCCACCAGCGCAGAATTCACTGTCATAGAAGAGAGGCCCAGTTTCAACATGATTCTTGGTAGACCTTGGCTAGCACAACAACGAGCCGTTTCCTCACCGATACATCAAGAAATTTGCCTTCCATACGAAGGTGGACAAGTCATTATACATGGCAACAACACTCCCTTTCAAGCTAACCACAACATAGACATGTCACAGGTCTTGAGAGAGGAGCTTCTTGAAGCAACACCCACAACAACAAACACAACACCTAGAGCTAAAATGCCCGAATGAGGGGTAAAAACTGGAAGCCTCCTAGAGCAAACTAGCACGCCTCCTAGACTATGTCCGACTAAGAAACAACTACATAATCAAGACTCCCCTACGGAAAAAGACATGTCTGATCTCCGCCCACTCTTCACCTTTGTTCGTTATGCATACGTCGCCTTAGTTTGTATTGTATTAGCTTACGTGTTCTCTCATGGCCCGAAAAGGCCTTAAACTACCACCGTTTCACATTATCTTCTATTTATTGGTGCATTTCAGTTCATGTTTTCTGCAGTTACTATTTAATATTGTTTTCTCTAGTAGCTTTTGTTTACAAGATCATACAGACACACACACATGCATCCACACAGAGCAGTTCTGGCATCATGACTTAAAACTGATACCATGGAATGTCCTGGCATCATGACAGTAAACTGACACCACAGAGCTCTGTCCGACATGACACTAAACTATCATACTCATTCACCAAAGTCCACTAAGACTATAAACTAGCTTGCCTCTTCATAGTCCGCCACGACTATAAACTAGCATCGTACTGTCCGCTACGACAATAAACTAGCAACGTCCAACGGGTTATGATGTAAAACTAACCCACGACAGTCCGCTAAGACTATAAAATGGCCAGATCATTTCTGGCACATTCATCTGCTACTGTAATTCATGACATTTCTTCATCAATGGCTGCTGCATCATTCATCACACCAGCTCTGACAACACTATTGTTGCTCATTTTGTTTGCCTTAAGTTTCACATGGTGCCTCCATTTGCATCAGTTACATTCATGCCTGAAGTGTTCGCTAACTCATTTACTTGTGGTTTTCTTGTCTTCTTGGAGTTGCGTTTGTAGGATGACACCCAGTGGTGCTTGTACACAAATACACTTCATCATGGTGACAAGGTGCCACATTGTTTCTGATGCACGTAACCAGGTTAATCAATCTATTCAAAAGTACATTCCCTGTTCCCAATACATTCTCCATTTCCCCAACACTCTTATTCCTTTTCCTACTCGGTTACAGTTCCCAGATACACCCAGTACACCCCAAAACTTTGAGCACACTATTACACACTGCGACACTCTCAAGTAATTGCAACACACAATATGGCACATGAACATGAGTGCAAAATTGAAAGAAAGCTCTTGCCAAAAAACAAAGAGACAAGAAAAAAATGAATAAAAAAACAAAAAAGAACAAAAAAAAAATGAAAAAAAACAAAAAAGAAAAAGAAAGAAAGAGCAAAGAACAAAGTGCAAAGAGCAAAATAAGCCACAAGACCCTTGGCACTTCCCATAAGCCCTAGGCGGGAAGGCAGTTGTCTTGGAAACAAGTACTCATGTCTCAAAAGCTCAAGTAACATCTCATTGCACAGCTTTGGCTCTCCACAAATAGATTTTCTTTAACACCAAACAAGGGGCCTATTCTTCCAGAGAACGCAACCCACCATCACGCGGTCAATAAGTCCTCTTAAACACTAATCAAGAGTCTTGTTCCACCAAAGGACATACATCTCATGTTTTGATTCCGAGTCTGCTAAACAATGGCTATTGACAAGGATCAGCATGACCCGTATACATACCAAAGCATCTCCTTTACCATGCACAATCCTTTGATCAGGTGTCAATCCCCACAATTTTCATTTCTCTATCTAGCTACAAACTTCATTTCCCCAATCCCATGTACTATTGAACACAGTGCGATGACATCTGGCCAAGTGTCGAAGGACAATGCTACTAAGTTGCTTGTGGTGTTTTGTACTTCTTTGTCGACGCTTCTCGGGTCAATTCCTCCAAGCATCAACAAAGAGGGGACAATAAAACACCACAAACTTCTGAGCTTAGTACTTCTCCAACAAGAATCGAGCTAAGTCATGATGCTCCCCAGCATGACTGAAGCTTGAGGGCTTCACAGACAGCTTCAAATGGAGTCAAACTCAATAAGAAACAGTTTCTTGGGGCCCACAGAAGACTACAATGACATCTAGCATTAAACCTGGCAAATCTTGAGCTTAAAATACTTGGTTTTCACTAAGAATGCATCCTATATGCTGGTCTATACATGCCCAGCGTACAGCCCAGCGTACAACAACTTTTGGGCCCCAAAAATGATTCAAAACATGCCAGAATTGAGTGTTTGAACCCCCCAGGACCTTTCCCAAGGTCCCCAGTAGCTCTCAGGCACTTGAAAATCAAATTTTTGGCTCCAAATGATGGTCTTTCATTCCTGTACGCCCAGCATGCAGCCAACGTACAACAACTTTTGGGCCCCAAAAATGAGTTAAAACATGCTAGAATTGAGCACCTAGACCCCCCAGGACCTTCACCAGGGTCCCCAATAGCTCTCAGGCACCTGAAAATCAAGTTTCAACCTTGAAATGATGCACTTCCATGACCTGTACGCTAAGCATACGTACTCTGCATGCCCAGCGCGCAACCCAGCGTACACCACCAGAAAGAACCCAAAATAGGCACCAAACAATGAGATTTTCACCTGAAATTAACTCCTCTAGATGCCACTCAACAGCCTCCATTAGTTTAGCTTATTGGCTATTTGTTTTTATTTTCATATTAATGGCTATGATTAGCCAAGACTATGTCATAGATGGTTGTTATTTTTTGACA
The DNA here is from genome assembly GCA_015680685.1 of Gnetum montanum. NCBI lineage: Eukaryota > Viridiplantae > Streptophyta > Gnetopsida > Gnetales > Gnetaceae > Gnetum > Gnetum montanum. Next base: position 476,536 of record MNCI01023672.1, on the reverse strand, counting down.
TTTTTACTACATATAGTTGTAGTAAACGTTATAAATGTTGTAAATGTTGAGAATGGCTATGTTGATGTTTTGGTTATAACATTAAATAGGTAATTGATGAGATAATAGGCTAAGCAAAGAGAGATATAATAATAAAAAGGATGTTTGCTAGTTTTAGGCCATCACAAGTACAAGTTATATAGCTTTGCTAGTTTAAGGCCATGGTAGGCCATGATGCATTTTGGTTACTTTGCCAGTTTAGGGCCATGGTAGGCCATAATGCCAATTTAACATCCTAGCGGATAGCGACACTAGTTTAGAGTCTTAGCAAACTATGATTTTGCTAGTTTAAGGTAATAGCAGGCCATGTTGTGTGATTATCTTTACTAGTTTAAGGCCATGGTGGGCCATGATGCCAATTTAAGGTCTTAGTAAACTAGTTATGAAAAAGAAGTATATTTATAAGACTTTTTTTATGTTCATAAAATAAGTAAAAATAAAGAAAGGTTGTAACAAATAGGTAAAAATGCAAATGAACTTATGCTACATGCATAGGCTACGTGCATAAAGAGTAAAACAAAAAATGCATAAAAAGATATAATAAATTGCAAAAGAAAAGCAAGGCTACATGGTTATCAGTGCATTTGGTCATAGGGACATGGAAAGGTTAAGGTGAACTTCACTTGTGCAGATTCTTCCTAATCTTTGCAAGATTAGGGGGTGAGTAAGGCCTACTCTACACAAGCTTATATTCACCATTCCATTTGCTTATGATGTTAAAAGGGAGTTCATCCCATAATGCAACTCACTGCTTATCATTGTCATCGTTTGCTTTCTTAGGTTGTTGCTCTTCATGGTTGGGAGCTTCTTCTTGAAGCTCCACTTTAGACCCCTACTCTATTATTTATATTGTTAATAGCCAAGAAAATTGTGTTATCATCATGAATGATTATTTTACCTCCCTCATAAGGAAGGTAAATTTCTTGATGGATGGAAGAGGACACAACTTGTAATTGAGCCAACTAAGGTCTTCCCAAGATTAGGTTGAACCTTAGTGTCTTTTCCACCACCAAGAAGTTGACGGTTGTGGAGAATTGCTCCCCAACTACAAAATCCAAGGACATAGACCCCTTGATAGCAACTCTTGATCCATTGAAGGATTTAAGAGTTGTGGTGGTTGTAGGTTGTATCTGCTTAATTAAGCTCAAGTGTTGAACAATGGTACATGGGATGACATTGGTTGTAACTCCATCTTCAACATGCATCCAATGTACTTTAAATTATCCTATAAGTATGGTTATGAATAAAGGGGATGTAATTGCTTTACCATTTTGGGAATTAACCTTAATTTTGCTATCGTGAAATGTTAAGGATGTTGACTTCTCCTCCCTTGGTGAGGGAGGAATCATCATTTCATGGATGGCTTCCTCGTTAGTGGGGATGTCCTTACTAATGGGGATGGAAGTTAAAATTTTAACTAAAGCCTCACGATGTGTGGTGGAAGTCATGATGAAGTCATATAAGTTTAAGGTTGTATTATTTTTCTTGAGGGATTGCTTGACTTGGCCTATCACATTAAGGAAGGTTTTGTAATTGGTTGTGGGCTTGTCACCCCAATTATTCTTTACTTCCTTCATGCACCCCAAAATGCAAAATTTGGATTTAGGTTGTGGTGATTATGGTTTTTCCTCATTGTTCTAGTTATGGGATTTAGTGTCCTTCTATGGCTTGTTGGTTGGAGTAGATTAGGTATAGGAGGTCATGGATATAATTGAAATGGGAGTGGGCTTCAGTGGACCCACTTCCTTTCATGCCTCCATCTACTTGTCAGCCTTGTCATTGGGCTTTTACTTATGCTTCTTCCTTTGCTTTGTTGATGTCTTTTGGTTGTTAGTTGGTGGTTGTGAGGAAGAGGTAGTAGCATTAGCCATCATAGGAGGTCATTGCACAATTATTTGGGCTACAACTATTTGTGTTGTGCTAGGTTGGGGTACCTTGGTGACAAAATATTTCCTTAGAGGCACTCGTGATGGTAGTCTTATGAAAAATGGGAATCTTGAGGTGTGGAAAGCTGAAGAAGGCCTTTCATCATAAAGGGATACTCAGATCATGAATGGTTCTTTTGGATGTTTCCAATCATCATTAATGTTGAATGTTGAAATAACATAAGGGTTTTCATTAGCATTCAATAGGTCTTTGTAGACCTTCATGAACTATTCTTATGGATAAACTAGGTTGGAAGCATCTAAGACCAGCTCCCTGTATCCATCATCCTCTGCAAGTCATCCTTCAGCATGAGGCAGAAGTCTTTGTAATGACCTAGAAATTGGTGATAATGGAAAAAATGGTCTAGATTGAAGTACCCAAGTAGTTGAGGATCATCTTTCATTGCTTGAGTGGGGCCTTTGACTACTTTGCATAACTACTCATGTTTATTTCAAGTGGCTTTGATCATTTGTTTGTGTTGCATGTGCCTAGTCTTTAATAGTTGGTCTAGTAACTTGGATGGTTTCATAGGTAAGGTAGCATATTTGGACCTATCATTTCTTTCAAAGTTAGATCTATTTGTCATTGATGCAATAGCCCCAGAGGTTAATGGTTGGTTATTGTAGTCATTAGTTGGGGCCTTGGGTGGTTTGGCCTTTGGCCTTTAGTTCATGGTCTTTGTTTTGTTGGTTACAGTTGCTACGGTTGTATTGTTTTGTTTGTTTTTCTCTTTGTTTCTTTATGCATGTTGATTTTTTTATGCTATGTAGGGTAGATCGTGATTGGACTCCATAGCATCCTCTATATTTTTAGTTTGAGAAAATGCCTAGCTGAGGGACGGTAGTAGAGTTTTGACTTAATAAAGTCATTTACTACCCCTTTGAATATGGCTAAAAGATGGGCTTTAGCTATGGCCTCTAGTATTTCATTGAGTAGTCCATACCATTGCTAAATGAGCTTTTGTATGAGTTCTAAGGGTCCCTACTTGACCTTCATGAGTTGATCAAGCATAGTGATGGGACACAATATCGCATGAACTGCCAAATCTATAAATAAGAGGTGTCTCTCCCTTGTTTTGCAATCTAGATCTAGACCTTAGCCAAACTCTTGCAGTTTTTCCATTCCAGAGTTAGAGTAATTTCCATGTGCCTGCAGTAGGAGTCCCACAGTGAACGGATCTTTATTTGAGCAAATATTGTACCTGAGCACAAGTTTGTGTATGGAAATAAAGATGAACTTTTTGGATAAACCTTGTAGTGCATGGACTAAGCTAATTAGGAATTTAATTATTGTTAATTGTTTAAATGATTTATTAGTTAATGAATCTCTCTCAACCCTCAACACTCCTAGTTAAGTGCATTCAGTATGACCGCTTCGAGCACGTGCGTTACGCTTGGTAATCCCAGTAATGAATAGCGTTTGGTAGTCCCAGAAGGTTGCATTGGTTTAGGGTGTGAACAACAAGTGGGAACGGATACTGATGCTAGGCATTAGAACTTAGTTAGTTAAAGTTAGTTACTTAGTCTCTTCATCCTTTCCCTCATTAGCATAGGCGATAAAACATAAAAGACATAAAAATCACATACCTCAAACTTGCTTAACCATACAACCGTGACAAATACAAGTAAGTCTGGGAAGACAACGAACAAGTAACCTTAAGTGTTCCATAAGGCGTGTAGGCACTTAGCCTGTAGAGTTCAACCAGATCACGTGTGTAACGCTCATATTTGTATGGTTGAGTGTAGGGGTACCTTGCCACTCATCATTGTCGCCGTTTCCAGGGACTAAGTTGTTTGTGCGCTAAGTAGAACATAGGAAATAATCCACATCATTGGGAAGCTTAAAAGAACCCTTAGGGTTAATCAGAAGAAAATTTAAATAACAGTCAATAGCACACCAACAAAATAACAATTTCTTCTTCTTCTCATAAAAGCACTTCACCACCTAGGGATCACACAAGAGATAGTCAGCGGTCAAACACACATAACCCAGATCCGCCAGTTCCTCAAGAGTATCGGGTAGTATATACTCATCATGATGAGTATATACCTGATTTTACTTTTATCCTCCATCAAGATGAACAACTACACTGAAGAGATTTGCAAGGTAACATAGTGTTACCCCTAGATCGGGTGGTCCCTAACATGCTCCTTCATGCTCTTGCATAGATAGACATGACGTAACTATATGCTGAATACATTGCAGAAGATTATGACACAAGGGATTACCATCCCACAAAAGTGCAACATCAATGGGACTTGCAGCAGGAGAGTTGCCACACATCATTAAAGGGTAAAGGCCCCTGTAATGCTTCACCCGTCATAAGAGAAATTAAGGGTGGCGAACCTATCTCAATAGGTTCTCTACAAAATGATGTTCCCCCTCCTAACGATAGTGAGGAGGTGGGGTATTGGAACCTACACTCCATGATACACAACCCTGGTTCTAATTTCCACGAACACCAAGTGTTCATTGATGGAACACAAGCACAAGATAAGGGTAAGCATTTTGATCATCATCATGATCGAGGCAGGGATCACCGAAGAGAAGGTAAGAAACATCATCATGGCAATGGTTCTCCTTCTTCTTCTTCTTCATCGAACCATTCACCCTCACCTTCCACATCAGGACCCAGTCACAAAGAGCACAACAGTGAGGATAAGGGTAAGCAAAATGAGAGACCTTGATGAGAGAGTCGAGAACGAGGATGAGGGCATTCGAGAGAATTATGGCATGAAAGAAGGGAAATTAGGGAACCACGTAGGCATCATAGATGTCATGAGAGAGATGATCATGATGAACCCCTACTAGCAACCCAGAGTATGTTAGACATTACGAAGGTAGTTAGAATACCTACAAGGCATCAAAAGGATAGTCGAATTAAGAGACTAAACATGAATAATATCCCACAGTTTGAGTGGGGATACAATGTTGATCTGCAGAATCACTTACAGGCATTCCACAATGCCTGCACCTTGCAAAATATTGAAAATGAGTGGCAAAAGTTAAAGTTGTTTCCTAGGACACTCATAAAAGAAGCAGAAAGTTGGTACCGATCTTTAGAGATAGAAACTATTAAGATGTGGAGTACAATGCTAGAATTATTTAACGATAAATACCAAACGTACTCCAGAGTGTCCAACTTGCGTAAGCAGATCCAAGGATGGAAGCAGGGTAATCATGAACCCTTGGATGCTGCCATGGGTTGATATTACGCATTGCTACATCATTGTTAGGGTCATGGTTACACATAACGGGATCAACTCCGCCACCTCGTAGATGGGCTAAGACACGAAACTAGGAGAACCCTTGGGACATATGCCTAAGGGAGATTATCTGAACTTAGATCCCATGAAGTTCATAGATTTTTGGAGTAAGTAGCTAAAGAAGAAGAAAGGCTACAGAAAAGAGAAAGTGCAGAAGAGTATACCTACGATTCTTCCCTCCAAAAGAAGGGAGTAAGATTCTGTGAGGAAGAGGATGAGTCACCACTTGAGAAGCTGGTGAATAGAAAAACCTTGCCGCTTCAAGAGTTAACAATCGAAGTTTTAGCTAAGGTAGATCAAATGTGGAACTCCTTAGATAGTAGATTCGAAACTGTTTTGAAAATCATAGAGGAGTCTAAGGAACAGAGTAGTGACCATGATAAGAAAAAGCGGAGAGATTCAGACCATGCACATAACAAGGGTAAGGGAAAATGACTATTGTAAATGAGGTTGTGGATTCAGATACAGACAATGATGATGGATGTGAGATCTGCCAATATGACCATCCTAAGGGATGTTGTCCAATAATCTCACATCTGCAAGAGTCCGGGGTGTATGCACTCAACCCAAGGCTTAATAGATGGCAAGCTCCCCGAAGGTTACCTTACCCCCAAGGTAACCCGAGGTAGTTCCACCAACCATTAACATATTATCCAAGTGGAACTCTACCACAACCTATCAAGTAACATCAGTAGTGGCAACACCCACAGTCATGGGGGATGCCACCGCCTAGACAACAATACCCTTACCAGCAACTAGACTTGTATGGCTACTATGTGCAGTAGTCGATTTCTGCAAGTGACTCTATGGGTCACGCAACCCCACAACCTCACTACCAAGTTTGGGAGTATTTTAGGACTCCTTCTCCTCTAGGAGATATACCATATGCATACCATCCTCCAAATCCATCTGCCACTCATACGCCGATAGTTTCACTACCACCCGCTCCAACGATGCAAGGGGAACTCCCCACTCAACCGCATTAACGTAATGCTATGAGAGCTGTAAACCTTTAACCTACTGCTGGTTTTGAAAACTGTACAAAGAGAAGACCTTTCTTTAGAACCAGAAGTCCAAACAAGCTCTCACAACCACAAGCGGTTGAGTCTATGACCACTCCTCCAACAAATAAGGCTTCAAAGCTCCCTTCAAACCAACAACAAAGCTCAACGCATACGGTTATGTTAACACATACCATTATTGAATGTATAAAGGTGGGCCACCTTCCTAGAAAACTCTCTGACCCTGGAAGTCCCTTAATCTACCTCCAAGTTTCTGGGAACGAACCTCGTAAGGCTCTTCTTGACTCAAGTTCTGGAGTCAACTTAATCTCATGAGAAATGTATCAAGCCTAGAACCTGCCTCCACTTAAGAAGAGCAATATTCAACTAGATCTGGCTAACCAGTCCATCACCATTCCCTTGGGATTGATGGAGGACATCATTACCACTATGTGTGGTTGGTCATACCCAGCTAATTTCCTAGTGATAGAAGTCAATAGTAACAAAGGGGACTTCCCAATTATAATGGGGAGGGCATGGCTTAGCACCATCAACGCGTGCCTAGGAATTCATGATCTTTATTTGGAAATATCGAAGGAAAACATCTATGGAAAGATCGAGAAGAAGAAAGTTCCATGCAACACATACAGTGACTCAAAGGGAGATGACATGGAGGAATGCTTAGCATTTCTTGCATGTAACCAGTGTGCACCAGAGGATAACATATAAAGGTGCTTGTATGTAGCAATCACTCAACAAGAGAACACCTCGTGGTTGACAACTAATCAAGAGAGTAACCCACCAACATGCATGGAATGAACTGGGGGCACAACTTGCACCCACAACAAAAGCATAGATACATTGGAATATGAGCATCGCCAACTTCCAACCCTTAACCTGAAAACATCAATTGGGAGAAGTTGGACACTTTTAAGAAATTCAAACAAACGCTCATTATTTTGGATCTCTCCCTTTCAATTCAGTCATGGGGGAGATGGCCACCTATGCTAATCATTCAGGGTCCTTAGTTCTTTTAAGTTTTTATTTTACATATTTTTGTTTTACACATTTTTTTTTGCACATTTTTGTTTTACAAATTTCTTTAACTTTTCTTGTTTTTGTTTTACAACATCGTTCATACTTTTTCTTTTATTTGTGTGTATATGTGTGTCTTATCCATTTTGTTAAGTTTGTCATCCAATAAGTGCTATTAAATGATGGTATGAACTATTTTCTATTAGTTGCTAATGTTTGCTTTTTACCCTTAAGATTATGATGTTGATACTAAGATATGGTTCTTTTGATATGACAGGCAATGAGTCCACTTCATCCATACATCCATAAATTTCTATGGTCTCTCTTGGCTTGGAACTGTACAGTCCCTTTTTTAATAATACGAACTATAAAGAAATGGTGACTGGGCATTTCTTAAACTAAGGAAGGACTCAAGGATTGAAAAGGGTGTGACTTCAAGGGAACTTGATGCATTTGTGTTGGCCATTCTCTTGGGTGCTTGGATGTTTTCTTCTTGAGTTTTCTTACCATTCCAACATTGCTCCATCATCAGGAAGCTAAGAAAATAAAAATAACAAGGTCTTTGCATGGTGTGATTCTCACGTATAAAGATAAAAAAAAAACAGTGAGAATTCAAAGCACACCCCTTAGACGAAATAATAATTTGGGCTACAAGCACTGGTTATGGCACTAAAATAAACATGTTCCCTCTAACTAAGGCCCTTCTCACTTCCCATTCTCTCTTCCTTCGTTTCGTTGGAATGGTGGTGGCTCTTTGGTGAAGGCATTCTTGTTACTTCAAGTGGATGGATTGGCCAAATGCATTGATGTGAAGTTACTAGATGTGGTTTGTTTGAGGCTGTACTTGGAATGGGATCTACTAAGTCACATTAATCATTAAATACACAAGGGGCTATACACCACCTTATTCTTGGGATTTCATTCCATTCTCTTCTCTTCATCCTTCTCTCCATTGTTCACCTCATTGTCGGTTGTATCATTAGTGTATATCTTGGTGGATGCATTGTTTTCTTGTTAGTAAATTCTTGTGGTTAAGACTTTAACTCTTGTTCCAAATGACATTCCCAGAGCCTACGGACTCTTCGAATGTGGGTTTGTTAGGGCATTAAGGGCATGAGCCTGCTTTGGGGAGGACCCATTGGCATTCCTATTTGATACACTAGTTAAATTCTTTGCCTTAACATTTTTGCAATCCACCCTATTTTGTTCATTTCCATCTTGACATCTATTTCATCGATGTTATAGTTGTCTCTTTTTCTCCATATTTCTTGTTCTTTTTCTTTATCCATTCTATCACTACCAGAGGTTTTCTCTTAGTCATGGGGGTCCAGACCCAATTTTTTCAATTTTCTCCTAATCCCTACACCTTCGGTAGTCACCACTATTATATCTCCAGACTTGTATCAGTCGTACCAGAACTCAGCCAATGGACCTTTCACCGAAGCAAGGTATCAAATGCATTGTGATTCATTTACCCTTGCTAATATAAAGACTGTGTTGTGTGTGTAGATGGAAATCATGAAACAATGGATTGGATTTGGAGGCAACACTTGGAATGGATCGGTGCTGAAGCAGCTATGCAAGGAACGAGATGGATGGCGCGCTTACTGATAGACAAAAAAAGGCACAATCTTGGTGTTGGCAGCAGTAGACTTCTTCTCTCTTTTCTCTCAGCTGGCAAATAAGGCCTGATGTCAAATGTATAAAGTGTTCACTCCTGTTGTCATGAACACTAGTTTTGTCATGTTTTGTAATGATGATCTGTTTACATGTCATCCCATTCACCATTAGTTCCATTCAAGTCAATAATCCCATACCTTCCCAATATTTTGTAAGGAACTTGAGGACAAGTTTTTATTCAGTCATGGGGGTATGATGGGATGCAATATTGCATGGGCCATGATATTGCGTACGCGATATCGCATCTCCCACGATATCATGTATGTGATATCGCATCTTCCCCTGCGATATTGCGTATGCGATATCGTAGTGTGTCGCCAAATCTATAAATAAGAGGCGGCTCTCCCTTGTTTCACAATCTAGATCTAGACCTTAGCTAAACTCTTACAATTTTTCCATTCCAAAGTTAGAGTAATTTCCATGTGCTCGTAGTAGGAGTCCCAAAGTGAATGGATCTTTATTCAAGAAAATATTATACCTAAGCATAAGTTTGTGTATGGAAATAAAGATGAACTTTTTGGATAAACCTTGCAGTGTATGGACTAAGCTAATTAGGAATTTAATTATTGTTAATTTTTAAATGATTTATTAGTTAATTAATCTCTCTCAACCCTCAACACTCCTAGTTAAGTGCATTCAGTACGACTGCTTCGAGCACGTGCGTTACGCTTGGTAATCCCAATAACGAATAATGTTTGGTAATCCTAGAAGGTTGCATTGGTTCAAGGTGTGAACAGAAAGTGGGAACGGATACTGACGCTAGGCATTAGAACTTAGTTAGTTAAAGTTAGTTACTTAGTCTCTTCACCCTTTCCCTCATTAGCATAGGTAATAAAACATAAAAGACTTAAAAATCACATACCTTAAACTTGCTTAACCATACAACCATGACAAATACAAGTAAGTCTAGGAAGACAACGAACAATTAACCTTAAGTGTTCCATAAGGCATGTACGCACTTAGCCTACGGAGTTCAACCAGATCACGCGTGTAATGCTCGTATTTGTATGGTTGAGTGTAGGGGTACCTCGCCACTCATCACATAATGTCAAGCTTTAAGTTATACTTGAAGTGGTTGACAAAATATACTACTAAGTCCTCTAAAGAGGATACAAACTCTCTAGGTAGTGTGTCGTGCTAGTCAAGTGCTTTTTGAGTCAAAGACATAGGGAAAATCATCATGATGCTATGAGATCATGGTTGCATGAGTAAGCATTCGAATCAAAAGGTAATAAGGTGAGAATTGGGGCTACCTTCTCTATTGTATTTGCTAAATTAAGGAATAGGGACACCAAGAGGAAGTATCAAGGGTGGGACTATAGGACTTACGGAATTGTCTAGACCTCTTCAACAGTTTGTGAGGTAGAGGCTTTAAGCCTCTTCAACTCCTTTGTTAGGTCCTGGATCATCTAGAAGGATTGATCTAGACCCTGTGGTGGCCTTGTTGGTTGTGGGGTTTGTACATAAGGTTGTGGTGTTTGTTATGAGGCTTGTGACCTTGCTATGGGTTGTAAGACAGAAGGAAGAGGTTGTGTTATGATTGTAGCTTGTGGGCCAAACAAGGAAAAGGATGTTTATGTTGGTACTTGAGGCACAAATGGGACAAATGGGGTGTGTGATCCTTGAGGTACTTGGGATCCCATGGTGAGCCCCACATGGATAGTTAATGGATTTGTGATGGTAAAAATCACTATTGATGGTTGTACAAATTGAGGCCATGTAGCAAATGACATAGATGGGTTATGGATCATAGCTTATGGCATTGATTAAGTTTCATGCATGGCTATGATGGTATGGAATTTGTTGTGGAAGATGATGGCACCATGTCCATGGAGAAAAAAAAGGCATGAGGGGAAGGCTTGGTGCCCTTGGGGGTTTCTTATTAGAATAATCCTTCCTAGATGTTTTCAAGCTCAGATTCTATGCTAAATTTAGCCTCCTCTTCCTATTATTCCTCGAACCTATGTTTTTCATCCTCTTCCTCCATCTCAATTAATTAGGATAGTATACTTGCATAGATATTAGATAGAGGTATCTAATCATATGGGGAAGGGATGTACTCCTTACCATTATAATGGATAAGTTTAAACTCCCTTTTGGCTTTTGCTTTCAAATGTGGAATCAACATGCCAACTTATATTTTGGAGCAAATATAGTTATATTGGTCTTCATTTATGATTGCAAAATTAGGAATTTTTCCTCTCATCCTCAAGATTGCATACATTCAATGACATCAGGGTCTTTGGGGGTCATATACCCTCATGGCTTGTTGGCTAGGACTTCGCTAGTGAAGATGAGGTGCAACTTGGTAGATTGCTAGAAAGGCATGGCTATGATGTTGAGAATGGCTTAAAACTAGCTATAAATGATAAAATAGAAGTAAATTCTAGTGAATGGAATTCAAAAATATTTAAAGAAAACAAAAATGGCTAAAAATGAAGTATTTACTATAATTAGTAAGTGGAGGGTATGATGGGTTTACCCCTTTACCAAAAATGAAAAATTGGAAATGTTGGTGTCAAGCCTTATCTAAGTTGGCCTCCTAACTGCCTCTACATTGGGTATGGCAAGAGGGGGTGGGGGGTGGGGGGGTAATGGAAATCTCACACCTTATAGCTCAATGTTGGGGAGAGGGAGGGAAAAGTTGAAAAATCAAAGTGGAAAGTTGGTATTTCCCACTAAGATTGGTTTTACCTAGCTGCTAATTTTCTCAGCTTAGAAAGATGGGAAAGAGGGGAGGAAACTGAATTTTAGAAGTTTGGTAGTTTTTGGAAGAGTTGCATCATCAACGTTGAAAACTAAGAAAATTTTGGTAGCCAAAGGGTGTTAAGAAAATAAACTAGAAAATCAATGTTGGCTTTGAAAATTCATAGCAACTACTATAAAAATTGCAAAGCCCAAACACCTACCACTCCATGTTGGATCTCAGGAGTAGAGGAGGATGGGTGGTAGTGTTGATTAAAATGCAAATTCAAAGGTTTTAGTTATAAAACATAGATTTCAATATAATAGGCAATGTTGGCAATAATGGTAATCAAATTTGGCCATAGAAATCAAGCAAAGGCCCTCCTTCTAGCACTAAGAAAAACTGTTGCAATCAACAAATTTAATCACTAGAAAAAATTGAAAGAGACCTGGTGCACAATAGTTCCTCAACCCATGAACCCCCAGGGCCTTTGGAAAAAATGAGATTCAAGGCATCCTTGCTAGTCTAGTAGATCAACCAGGGACTTACAAAATGCAAAGTGAATAAATTGTGAAAATAAAATGTAAAAATTATAGACCTAAAAAAAATAAATAAAAGGAAAATGTAGATTACTCACACAATGAAACTTTTAAACTTTATTAAAACAATAAAGAATGGGTTTCAACAATGTGTACTAAAAATGCTTGTGAAAGAAAAGGAGGGGTTCACTTGTGTTGGAGTTCAAAGCCCATTGAAGCCAATGCAATCTGCTCCATGATCTTGGTACTAAGTCACTTTTGATGTTTTCAAACATTCTCTACTACAATCTTAGATCTACAAGTTGGCTATGGTGGGAGTTGAGAAGTGTGAAAAATCCACATTACCCAAGTGCTCTATGTTGGGAGTGGGGAATCCTTGGAGTATAGCATAGAGCTTGAAAGTTCACAAATTTCAAAGAGGGATTGCAAAGTCACAAGGTCAGAGAGTTTTTATGTTGGGTTCAAGAAAAAAAAAGTGTGAAAACTTGTAAGAACTCTTGAGTACTTGAAAATGCCCAAGTGTAGAACTTCAAAATTACTAAAAAATTGTAAAGTGCTAAACTTGTAAATGGTATTTGGGGTTGATCTTTATAGGTTTGGGCCATGAATGGGGTTGCAAAATGAGTTCCAATTCCTACCTTGTTTAGGTGAGATGGGTGCCCAAATTTTGGGGGTTACTATACATAGTAAGCACCTTTCTCCATGGCCATTTTTTTACTATAAATAGTAACTAGGGCACACCTTCCACATTGGAGATGAATCTTCCATTATGAGCTTTTCACCATGCTTGTTGAAGTGGCTAATCAATGTTGAAGTGGCTAGTCAATGTTGAAGTGCATGAAGTAATGAATTTTGGCTTTTGTGGCTTCCACGTTGGGGGGATGCAATTTCTATGCTAGGGGTGGAGTCTCCACATTGGGGAAGAAACTTCCATGTTGAGGGGAGAAGGTTTCCAATCTGATCATGTAGTCTCCATGCTAGGGGAAAGTTTCTAAGCTCAGGGGAAATCCCCCACCTCTCCACACTGGGGGTAGGTGAGATCTACTCCTTGCAAGTGTCTCCAACATAGAAAAATGTATACCTCCTATAAAACCCATCAAATTGTCATTTTTGGCATTCCAAAAGGCAATTTTGAAACCCCCTAAGCCCAAATATAGATACTAGGTGAATTTTTTCACTTGGGGAATGAGGCTTTGATCACTTATGAGGCATTGTTAGCTCCAAAAGCATGGGATATGTGAGATTGTCCTCCATGGGTTACAATCTTTACATTTACAATGAAGTTTTGCCTCGAGTTTTGTGGGGTGAAAGCTACATGATGAAAATTAACTATAACATGCAAATTTTTATGGTATTTCAATTACATCAATAGTTATGAAGAGACATCTTGTTCATTATGTAGTGGCACCATTTGGGAATGGGGATGTGATAATGTACCCCCCTTAGGTTTTGTTCATTCTCAAATGAGTTCATGTCCATGATATTTTTCTAGCTCCAATGCTTCTTCCATGCTCCTATGGTCCAACACTTTGAATTTTGCTTTTGACTTGAGGTTGAATATCCTAATGTTCTCTTGCTTATTTTGCAAAAAAAATATAATTGAGAGGGGTATATGAGAAATAAATATTATTTTATTAATACTCACCTCATTCTTTAAGATAATGATAAGAGATGAATTAAAGGTCTACCAACCACCAATCACTAGTCCTAAACAGGGTCACACAAAGCGCAACTCATATTTCGTTACCTAAGTAAATGTAGGGCAAATCCTTATTCTCAACTTGCATTATCCTAGATATTTTACTTACCTAATTAGAATATAACTTAAACAATGAAGAAAATTATGAAGGTTATAAATAAAAGTAAGATTAAGATACTACCTGATCTCAATCAACCATGGAAATTAATGAAAGTAGTTGTAGTTTCACCATACGGGATATGTGGTCAAATGACTTTGTTTGGGATGGTAGGGCTTGATCTTGCTTCTTCTCAACTTCTTCTTTAGAAATTAGCTCTAATAACTTGGTAACTTAGAAGAATTAAGAATCGTACCAAATATAGTCTAGGGTCTTAATGAAGAATGAGGTTGGTCCATCTTCATTAGTCATGATAGTGTAATTGTTGAAATGTGGTTCTTCATGAATTCTATCCAATAACATCATATGTTCTTGAATTTTGGAATTTGACTTGTCAATTGAAGATTCAAAGTAAGTAGAATATGCACTGACCAATGGAATTTCATGTTGAATTTATGGAAATATCTTTTTCAAATTAGGTTCATCTTTTAAGGGTTCTTTTACACATCCATATTTAAGAATTGATAAACACTACTTTCAAATTTTGCATTGAAGTCTCCACAAAGGATGAATGACATTGGATATATATTGGTACGGGTTAGGAATAAATTATTCTTTAAAAATTCTTCTATTTGGTTGATTTAATAGGCCACTTAACAAAGTCTAGCATTTGGACAACTCTTTCTTATCCATGATTTGAAGTTCTGGAATTTTGAAGATCATACGTTCTAATTTTCATTTAAACCTTTGTACTAGTTCAAATTTGGCTTCTTTATAAAATATTGCACAACCATCCATGTTATGATCTTAGTAATAGGTTAATCTATATGGATCGAAAGAAGAACTTCCATTGTACTACGTATATATCCCATCCTTTTTAAATTCTATTAGAATTGATAAAAAAATTCCCATGGTAAGACTTCTTGTAGACCTAAGACATCAGCATTCAAATCTTGTCACGCCACTAAGATTCATGGATATCAATACTCATGCTAGTCAATGATGAACATAGCAAATTTTGTTTTTCATTGGGTAAGACTTTCATTTCTATACCTAGATTCTCTCCTATGTTATTTTTTCTCATGGGTATCATACACCACCTTGTCAAAACAAGATTATAACTCTCCATGTTGTTGTTGCATGATTTGGTTGTAAGGTGAATTGGTATACATCTTCTTGATCATTCAAGTTCACCAACTAATTCTCTAATTGATTTTGGATGAGTAATAACTAACTACATTATCTAAACTCTTAATGATCTTTCTACCCTCTTTAGAACACTAACTCTGGTAGTGTAACTAATGATACACTAGGGGTTAGTGATCTAAGACTAGCTATTAGCATAGGCTAAGCATTTAATCTTAAGGCCCAAAATGGCATAAGAGGTTACATCTATTTAGTTCCAACAATTAAATTGTTGGTCATGGTTAGTCATTCTAATCTATGATCTATTAAGGCATGGTTTAAGATATCATCTAATTTCTAGGTACCTAGATGATCAATCTGGACTCACCATTAATTTCAGAAGGCGAGAAAATGTTAGAATTACCCTTCATATGTTAGTAATAAACATCGTATGCTTGAATTATGCTAAAACTGAGCCTTTGAGAATCTTGAGGCATCATGTTGGATGAGTAAAAACTAATTTTTGGAGCTTGGTGAGACTAATCTGACTTTTCCATTGCATCTAAAAGGTTGAAATTTGCAAGAAATGACTCTTAGTTCATTGAAAAAAGGCTTTTAGAATCAAAAGTTAAGGCTTCTGAAGTTCAAAACTTTAGGCATAGACAATGAGACTTCCCAAGAGGATACCCATCCTAGTACTACTCCAAGATAGACATGCTTAATTATAGAATTTTTATCTCTCTTACAACCAAAATGTCAACTTGAATTAATAATCAAATCTTACTAATTTTTAATATTTAAAATTTTCTTGCTTTTTTGTTATTTGGAAATTTTGAAAATTTCTATCAATTATTAGAAAATTTTACATCAACTAATGACAATTTCTCAGTGGCCAAAACTACCAAATGAGGTAGGTTTTTCTGGCACCGCTAGTGTTTGCGAGTTGTTGATGTAGGAAAGTTTTTTTTGGCATTGGTTGTGTCACTAGAGGAGGTAGGTTTTCATGGCATTGATGGCTACTGGGGAAGGTAGGTTTTCATGATACCGATGGTATCTACAAATATCATGGGTCGTTGAAAATATCTATAGAGTTTTTGACGATGGCAGAGGTGAAGGCAACGATGATGGAGGAAAAAGTGATGATGAAAATGGGGCACATGACAACAAGAAAGATGAGGTGTGATGGCAAAGCCCGACAGGGAAGCGAATAGTGCATGGTGATGGAAGGGCTATAGTGCAGTAGTGGAGGTTGGTCGTTACAAGGCTTGGATAGACTTGAACAGTCCTGCATAGCCCAATGCAGGGCTACGCAGGCCCTTGCAGGGCCTTGTGATCCTTTTTTTTGTTTAATTAAATTTTTGTATTAAATCAAAATTATAATTTTAAAAATTTAAATATATTTACATGTGGCTTTTATTACCAACTAGGTTTCCTCCACTAGTCATTGACGTGGTGGTTTGGTGAATGATGGAGTTGTTATTACATTTCTATCATGATGTGGAGCAAAAAAGAATAATGTAAGATAAAGTTCATAGGATAATACAGTTCACCTAATTTTGCTAAAATATTAAAAGACCATTCCATAATGGTTGTATAGGCTTGATCACAATAATGATGGAGGTTCAGAATCCTAAGTAAATGAAATGGGCCAGAATAATAAGTCTTATCCTAAGTAAATGAAATGGACCAGAATGAGTCTCTGATATATGAGGTAGGCTCAACAATGTTTCTTTTATCTGGCCAATACACAATGTTAAAGGCTCACTTAGTTTTGGGAATAGTTATTTGGCCAGAAAAGCATAAGATTGCAATGATTGAGATGAGACATCTCTTTTTGGGCAAAGACATCTCTTGTTTGGGGGAGGTGCCTTCCTAGAGACATCTCCAAGTAGGACAAGACATCTCCTAGTTAAATAAGACGTCTCCTTCTTAGATGAGATGTCTCCTCTTTGAGTGGGACATCTCCTACATTTTTCTAGCTTTCTAAAATGTGCAAATAACAACTTGTAGGGATGAAAATGGAGCTCAAAAGAGATGTCACTATGCTACGTGCAATCTTTAATGAGACCCTTTAACCATATAATCCTTATGGTAGAATTATGAGTATGCCCCTTGATCCAAGAGGTTGATGAATATTATTGAGTTTCTTAACTTACCTTTATTTCTTACTTTTATTCTTCTTTATGATTAACTAAAGAGTTCCTAAGAGAAGACATCTAAGAAGAAGAACCAAATTTTGGTTTGGTTAATAAGCTTCCCTTCTCTAAGATGAAGACAAACTTATCAAAGATTAAAAATGGAAAAGCAGTAAGATTGGATAAAACTCCTCTATAATCTTGAAAAGCACTAGGAGATATAGAAGTTTGTTTGCTAACACAGTTATTTAACAAAATTTTTAAGAAAGAAGAAATGCCCAAAAATTGAAAAAAGGGCTTTGTTGTTCCCATCTATAAAAATAAAGGATATATAGAAAATTGTGCAAGCTAATAAGCCATATGATGAAGCTTTGTGAGAGAGTGACATAGCAGCATCTCATACTTGAATCAATAGCATTAGAAAATCAATCTAGCTTTATGCTAGGGAGATCTATTGCAAAGGCTAATTTCTTAATATGATAATTAATGAAGAATTTTAGAAAACATAGAAAAAATATATATTTGATCTTCATTGACTTAGAAAAAGCATATGATAGAGTGCCTAGAAATATTATTTGGTGGATCTTGCAAAGAAAAAACATCTGTGATAAATATATTAAAGTGATTCAAGACATGTATGAAGAAGCTACCAATAAAATTAAAACATCTTATAGAACAACATTTGATTTTCCAGTCGTAGTAGGTATACATTAAGGCTTTGCCCTTAGCCTATACTTATTAGTCATTATTATGGATAAATTAATAAAGGTAATATAAGATGAGATCCCTTCGTGTATTTTATTTGTAGATGATATTATATTGGTGGATATAGTTTGAGAAAATATTGCCTCTAAAATGGAGAAGTGGAGACATGATTTAAAATCAAAAGGCTTAAAAATTAATAGAAGATAGAATAAATGGAATGAAATTTTAATAATAGCATAAACAATGGTGAAATAAAAGTAATAATTCAAGGTCAAAAAATCCCTCACTACAAATAGTTTGTCTAGCTAGGATCAATCCTCTAATTAGATAGTGAAATTGACAAATATATAAGAAATAGAATTGAGGTAGGATGGTTAAAATGGAGATAGGCTAGTGGTGTTCAATGTGATAAAAGAATACTAATAAAATTGAAGAAAAAGTTTTACAAAATAGTAATTAGACATTCTATCTTATATGGTGCTGAATGTTAGGTAGTGCAAAAAAGGCATGAACAATAAATTAGTATGGTAGAAATGTGAATGCTTTGATGGATGTTGAATATTACCAAAAGACATAAACTACATAATATAGACATTAAAGAAAGACTTACAATGTCTTCTATTTTAGATAAGCTACAATAATGATGGCTTAGATGGTTTGAACATGTGTAAAGAATATCATACAATGAGCCTATAAATAATGATTACTACACTAATATTCCATGAAAGCCATTGAAAGGAAAACCAAAGAAGACATAAGAAAAAATAACCAAAGATAATTTAAAGAAATTAATAATAAACAAATATCTAGGTCTATATAGAGGTGAATGGTGAAAAAGAACTCATGTAGCCTACCCCATATTATTGGGATAAGACTAAGATGATGATTCCTCTTTATCTATTTAATTTATATTTCTAAATTAGGTAAGTAAAAAAATTTTAGGGTAATACAAATAGGAAAAAAGATATTCTCTACCTTCACCTAGGTAACTGTAGATATGAGTTACACTTTATGTAATCCTATTTAGGACTAGTGATTGATGATTGATAGACCTCACCTCTTGTTATTACCTTAGAGAATGAGGTAAATATTGATATGATAAGATTTATTTTTCTAAATAATTTTGTCATTTATATTTCATTTGCAAAAGAAACAGAAATTTAAATATTCAACCCTACTCAAAATGACAATATAAAGCTTTGAAGCATTGGAGCTTGGAAGGAGCACTAGAGCATGAATAAAAATCCTTAACATGGACTTGTTTGAGGATAAAAAAAAACCTAATGTAGTTACTTTATCAGGTCCCCATTCCCAAATGGATCCATTTAGTAATAAAGATGATGTTACTTAATAAAAAATGATGTAATAATTGTAATAAGAACTGAAATGTCTTTTAAGATGACCTTTAGAGATTTGACCTATGGGATTTATACTTGAAAATTAGAGGTCGTACTAGCATTGAATTGTAAAGTTAAATAGGATAATGGATGTTGAGTGAAGTAGGATAGGGAGGTGATTGACCATTCCTTTTGATCAATGTACACCCAACCATGGTTGTAGTGTTGGATTACCTCTAAGAAATAAATGTCAAAGGAAGATAACTCAATGTAATGCTCAAAGCATGACATAGATACATTATTTCCATATTAATAAAGTTTCCTTTTTATTTATTTCTACATTTTCCCTATCACATTCATTATGCATAATGTCAAATGTTACATATATTTGATGTTTTCCATGACATCTAAAAATAGGATGTTACAATGAAGCTATTTATTAGGATTCTAACATGTATATATTGACAATTATGGTCCTCAATATATATAATATTCTTGGTTATATCTCTAACATAATAATCGTTACTCAAAATGGATAAAAAGAAACTTATAATAAGAAAACTTTACAAGGGAAAAATTCTCTTGGAGATATGAATAATGTAAGAAATTATAAACACAATGTAACAAAGATAGATAACCATAGGAATTCATAGAACTTCATAAATTATCACTTAACATAACCAAATGGAAATTTTTCATTACTTGGTTTAGCAAGCTTAAAATTTAATACAACATCAAATTCATAGAGTTTTTAATCATCTTCAATGATTTATTCCTTTGTGATTTGAGAAGAAAAGAGATGAGATAATTCTTTGACAACTTTGGAAGTTTACAGATGAGAGGAAAAGGAAGATGTAGGGATCATGATCTTTAATTTTGTAGTGGTTACCCTCTTAAGTACACCATGATCCATGATAAGAGAAGAATCTATAATCGCTAAATTACTTGCAACTAAGATATTCAAAATCTCACCAATGTACTTAGCAAGTTGCATAGAATCTACAAAAAAATTTGCTTACCAAAGTAGTTGATGAGTCCTCTATTCAACTTCTAGATTTCTCAGAACTTCTTCCTTCTCCATGTACAACTTCTCCTTGGTTTTTACTTATGTGTTAAAATCTCTCCTGATTGATTTAGGACTATGAGACGCAAATTTATTTACATGCTCTACCTTGTTTAGATTAGTAGTAGTTTAATCCACCTTTTCCTGTAACTCCTTATTTCATCTCTCCATCATCTACAACCATACAACACTAATCGTGGTGGGTGAAAGATGCCACATACCATGTGCATTAGGGTTTTATTATTATTAATATAAATTTTTTTATTATATGCCAACATAGGTATTAGGGCTTGTGCAATTTTGATATGACATATTGCCTTGCATGATTCCCCTTTTTATGTGTTTTTTATATTTTTTAAAATAATCTATTATTATTTAAATTTTATTTTAATAAAACTTAATAAATTGACAATGATTTTAATTATCAACCTAACATTTGACTTTGGTGGTCATATGAAAGAGGGTTAAAACTTTAACTTGGAAATATGTAACTCCAATAAAAATGAAGTTGGTTCCACTGAAATCATCTAAGATAACATTATGTGCTAACAATAGTTTCAATGCCTAAATAACCCATTAATTTTAAAAAATTTGTATAAAGTAGAATCATTCATTTCAAAAAATGGCCTTATTAGACCTAGCCTATAAGTGAAATTATGTTATCTACATAATATGTCCTTATTTATGACAAGGTAGGTTAACTTTTTTAGTAGAATTTACATATTTAATTTTGATATTATCTTGGGTCTAATGATAGCTTATTAAGTTCCTAATTCAAGGTAATAAAACTAACATATGATTAGGGTTAACTAATGTGATCAAAATAGATATAAAAGTGATATGTTCTTGGTTGGATCAATTTCTCTTCTTCCAATTTTTAATTATATAAGTTAACTTCCTAGGTCATTCTAGGTTTTAGTTAAATAATTACATGATAAGAATGATCACTCTTGGTTTATTTGTTTGGTCTAAGGAAAGAGTTTAAAAGAGATAATAAATGCTATTATTATGTAATAACTAATAAATTTCCTGCAAACCTATATGGCTAGCTATGGCCCTTATGTTTTAAGTAGGAGATCTATACGTATCTCAATTTCCTTACATTGATCCAATAAGATTTTCACAGTACTAGTTTTTTCTTTTTCTTTTTCTATTCAAATTATTTGTTAACTTGACCCTAGGGACCATCATTTAGAGTGATGGTAAGGTATTTATTTCTTAAGTCAAAGATCTAGGTTCAATCCTAGGTGCAGCCACTCAAAGATTTTAGGCTTTTACTCATTTAATGATCCTCCCAAAACCCTACTTGGTAGGATGAGCATTGTCGGTTAGAGTGATGTTGACTTAGACTTTAGTAGGTTAAAAATATCATTTTTAATCATTCCTACTTTTAAAAATTTAATTATTTCCAAAGGAAAAAAGTTAATTACACAAATAAGGTTAAGAAAACTTGAGAAAAGAATTATTCCTATGACTTAAGGAAATAGGACTTTTAACCTTGCAAGAAAGATGTTGATGGGACGCGATATCGCATGGGCCACGATATCGCATCTTTCCCTGCAATATCGCGTACGCGATATCACAGCCCACCACCAGTTCTATAAATAAGAGGCAGCTCTCCCTTGTTTCACAGTTTTAGATTAGGTTGTAGCTAAACTCTGGTAGTTTGATCCCTCCAGAGATAGATTATTTTCTAGTGTATGCCTACAATGTGGTGAATGTAATTGTACAACATCCTTTATTCGAGTGTGATGTACTTGGACACGTACATGATCAACAATAAAGATCAAGATTACTTCATCATTGCAGCATTCACTTTATTTATTTATTTATTTAATTTTTATTTACTGCTTTCCTAATTAGTCTCTCTTACCCTTAAACTCATGTTAAAATGCGGAATGAATATGACTTGATTATGAGCTCTTAAGTGTGACTACTTGGTAACCTAGTAGCGTACCTAGGATCTGCACTTGGTAATCCCAATGGTAGTCATGCACGAAGTCCAAGGTGTGTACGGATAATTAAGGAATGGATGCTCATTGCACTTAAGCTAGTTTAGATTCTCTTACCCTTTTCCTCCTAGCTTAGTTAATCTCATTTTCCATTATCTTCAGGAGTAGCATTAGATTAGAAACCCATCATACACCTCACTCTGGAGTAAACCATATGTGACAAATATAATACTAGTCTAGGTGGGAAGATAGCAAACTGCGACCTAAGGCTAAATATCTAGGTGCCACAACTAGTCTGTCTACGGAGTTCGATCGGATCGTGCGTGAAAACGCTCGTATTTGTATGGTTGAGTGTAGGGGTATCTCGCCTCTCATCATTGGTGCCATTGCCAGGGACTAAGTGTTTGTATGCTAAGTAGAACATAGGAAATTATCCACATCGTTGAGAGCTTAAATGAACCCTTAGGGTTAATTAAACAAAAAATTATATAACGGTTAATTAGCACACCGAATAAGACACAATGTCTTCTTCTTCTCATAAAAGCAATTCACCACCTAGGGATCACACTAGAGATAGTCGGTGGCACCAAACACATAACCAAAAACCACCAGTTCCTCAACAGTATCGGGTGGTATATAATCATCATGATGAATATATACCCAATTTTACCTTTATCCTCCATCAGGATGAACAACTGCGTTGGAGAGACTTGCAAGGTAACATAGTGTTACCTCCAGATTAGGCAGTCCCTAACATGCTTCTTTGTGCTCTTGCACAGATAGGCATGATAGAATTATATGTTGAATACGTTGTAGAATATTATGACATAAGGGATTACCCTCCCACAGCAGTGCAACATCTAAGGGACTCGAGGCAGGAGAGCCACCATACATTGTTGAAAAGCAAAGGGGTCCCACACATCCTAAGCAAAATTGAATATGGTGAACCAATTATAACATGTTCTCCATCAAATAATGTTTCCCCTCCTAATAATAGTGAGGAGGTGGGGTATCAGAACCTATGCTCCATGATACACAACCCTAGTTCTGATCCCCATGAACACTAACTATTCACCGAGGGAACAAAAACACATGACAAGGATGGACATTCTAATCATCATCACAATCGGGGCCATAGCCATCGAAGAGAAGGTAAGAAACATCGTCATGGCGATGGTTCTCCTTCTTCTTCCCCTTCATCACATCATTCACCCTCTCCTTCCACATTAGGATGCAGTCACAAGAAGCACAATGGTGAGGATAAGGGTAAGCAAAATGAGATTCCTCGACATGAGAGTCGAGAGCGAGGACGAGGGCAGTCTAGAGAGTCTAGGCATGGTAGAAGGGAAAGTAGGGAGGCACGTAGGCATCATAGACGTCATGAGAGAGATGATCATGACAAACCCCTACTTGCCACCCGAAGTATGTTAGATATTCCGGAGGTAGTGAGAATACCTACAAGGCATCAAAAAGATAGTCGGATCAAGAGACTAGATATGAACAATATCCCACGCTTCGAAGGGGGATACAATGCTGATATGAAAAATCACTTATAAGAATTCCATGATGCTTGCACCTTGCAAAATATTGAAAATGAGTGGCAGAAGTTAAAGTTGTTTCCTAGGACACTCATAAAAGAAGCAGAGAGTTGGTACTAGTCCTTAGAGCTGGAAACCATTAGAAGGTGGAGTACAATGCTAGAATTATTCAACTATAAATACCAAACATACTCCAGAGTGTCCAACTTGCGTAAACAGATCCAAGGATGGAAACAAGGTAATCAAAAACCCTTGGATGCTGCCATGGGCCAATATTATGCATTGCTACATCATTGCCCGAGCCATGGTTATGCACAATGGGATCAACTTCACCACCTCGTAGATGGGCTAAGACACGATACTAGGAGAACCCTTGGGACATATGCCCAAGGGAGGTTGTCTGAACTTAGGTCCCATGAAATTCATCGATTGTTGGAGCAAGTAGCTAAAGAAGAAGGGGAGCTACTATAAATTGAAAGCGCAGAAGAATATAACTGCAATCCTTCCCTTCGAAAGAAGGGAGTAAGATTCTATGATGAAGAGGATGAGTCACCACTCGAAGAGTTGGTGAATATAAAAACCTTGTTGCTTCAGAAGCTAACAAAGGAAGTGGCGGCTAAGGTAGATCAGATGTGGGACTCCTTAGACAGTAGATTCAAAACTATCATGAAAATCATAGAGGAGTCTAAGAAGGAACGAAGTAGTGACCATGATAAGAAAAAGTGGAGAGATTTAGGCCATGCACATGACAAGGGTAAGGGGAAAATGACTGTTACCAATGAGGTTATGGATTCTGACATGGACAATGATGGTGGATGTGAGATCTGCCAATATGACCATCCTAAGGGATGTTGCCCAATAATCTCACATCTGCAAGAGTCTGGGATGTATGCACTCAACCCAAGACTTAATAGACAGCAGACACCCCAAAGGTTACCTTATCCCCAAGGTAACCCAAGGTAGTTCCACCAACTATGAACGTATTACCCAAGTGGAGCTCCACCACAACCTATTGGGCAACACCAATAGTGGCAACACCCACAGTCATGGGAGATGCCATTGCCTAGACAACAATACCCTTACCAACAACCAGACCCATCTGGCTACTACATGCAACAATTGGTTTCTCCAAGTGACTCTATGGGTCACGCAACTCCACAATATCACTACCAAGTTCAGGAGTATTTTAGGACTCCTTCTCCTTTGGGAGACACACCACATACATACCATCCTCTGAATCCATCTTCCACTCTTACACTGGTAGTTCCACTACCTCCCGCTCCAACAATGCAAGGGGAACTCCCCACTCAACCACAACAATGTAATGCTACGAGAGCTATAATCCTTCAACCCACTACTAGTTATGACAACCGCAAGAAGAGAAGACCTTTCTTTAGAACCAAAATCCCAAACAAGCTCTCACAACCACAAGCGGTTGAGTTTGTGCAAGCTCCTCCAACATACAAGGCTTCAGAGCTTCCTTCAAACCAACAATAGAGCTTAACACACACGGTTATGTTAACACATACCATTACCGACTGGATCAAGGTAGGACACCTTCCCAGAAAACTCTCTGACCCTAGAAGTCCCTTAATCTACCTCCAAGTCATTGGGAATGAACCTCATAAGGCTCTTCTTGACTCAGATTCTAGAGTCAACTTAATCTCACGAGAAATGTATCAAGCCGGGAACCTGCCTCCACTCAAGAAGAGAAATATTCAACTAGAGCTTGTTGACCAGTCCATCATCATTCCCTTGGGATTGGTGGAGGACATCGTTAGCACTGTGTGTGGTTGGTCATACCCAGCTGATTTCTTGGTGATAGAAGTCAACAGCAACAAAGGGGACTTCCAAATTATAATGGGAAGGGCATGGCTAAGTACAATAGATGCATGCCTAGGAATCTGTGATCTTTCCTTGAAAATATCTAAGGTAAACATTTATAGAAAGATCGAGAAGAAGAAAGCTCCATGCATCACATAAAGTGACTTAGAGGATGATGACATAGAGGAATGCTCAACATCTCCTGCATGCAACTGGTGTGTCCAAGAAACACATATACAACAATGCCTATATGTAGCAACCACACAACAAGAGAACACCCAGTGGTTGATAGCTAATCAAGAAAGCAGCCCACCAACATGCATGGAACAAACTGGGGAAACAACTCACACCCACAACAAAGGCATAGATACATTGGAGTATGAGCGTCATCGACTTCCACCCCTTAACCTAAAAACATCAATCAGGAGAAGTTTGACACTTCTAAAAAATTCAAATAAGCTTTCATTATTTCAGATCTCTCCCTTTCCATTCAGTCATGGGGGAGATGGCCACCTATGCTAATCGTTTGAGGCCCTCAGTTCTTTTAAGTTTTTATTTTACACATTTTTGTTTTACACGTTTTTTTTAGATGTTTTTGTTTTATGAATTTCTTTAACTTTTCTTCTTTTGGTTTTACAACGTCGTTCATACTTTTCCATTTCTTGTGTGTGTTATCCATCTTGTAAGTTTGTCACCCAATAAGTGTTCTTAATGATGGTGTGAACTGTTGTTCTATTGGTTGCTAATGTTTGGTTTTTACCTTTAAGTCATGATGTTGATACTAAGGTATGGCTCTTTTGATATAGCAGAAAATGAGTCCACTTCATCCACACATCCACAAATTTATATGGTCTCTCTTGGCTTGAAAATGTACAGTCCCTTTCTAAATAAGAACTATCAACAAATCGATGACTAGGTATTTCTGAAACTAAGGAAGGACTCAAGGATTGAAAAGGGTGTGGCTTCAAGGGAAGTTGATGCATTTGTGTTGGCCATTCTCTTGGGTGCTTGAATGTTTTTTTCTTAAGTTTCTTACCATTTTGACATTAGCCACTTATCAGGAAGTTGAGCACATAAAAATAATAAGTCTTTGCATGGTGTGGTTCTCACGCATAAACACATAAAACAAAAAAGAAGAAGAGAAAAGTAGAAAAAAAAACATTGAAAATTCAAAGCACACCCCTTAGATGAAATAATCTTTTGGGCTACAAGCATTGGTTATGGAACTAAAATAAAAATGTTCCCTCTAACTAAGGCCCTTCTCGCTTCCCATTCTCTCCTCCTTCATTTCATTAGAATGGTGGTGGCTCTTTGGCAAGGCATTCTTGTTACTTCAAGGGGATGGATTGGTTGAATGCATTAATGCGAAGTTACTCGATGTGGTTTGTTTGAGGCTGAACTTGGAATGGGATCTACTAAGTCACATTAATCATTAACTACACAAGGGGCTGTACACCACCTTGTTCTTGGGATTCCATTCCATTCTCTTCTCTCCATCCTTCTCTCCATTATTCACCTCATTGTCGGTTGTATCATTAGTGTATATTTTGGTTGATGCATTGTTTTCTTTTTGGTAAATTCTTGCGATTAAGACTTTAACTCTTGTTCCAAATGGCATTCCTAGAGCCTATGGACTCTTTGAATGTGGGTTTGTCAAGGCATTAAAGGCATGAGCCTGCTTTGGGGAAGATCCACTAACATTCCTATTTGGTGTACTAGTTAAATTCTTTCCGTTAACATTTTTGCAATCAACTTTATTTTGTTTATTTTCATCTTGACATCCATTTCATCGACATTATAGTTGTCTCTTTTTCTTCATCTTTCTTGTTCTTTTTCTTTATCCATTCTATCACTACTGGAGCTTTGCTCTTAGTCATGGGGGTCCGAACCCAAATTTTTTTGATTTTTCTCCTAACCCCTACACCTTCAGTAGCCACTATGATATCTTTAGATCTGTATTAGCCATACCACAACTTAGCCAATGGACCTTTCACTGAAGCAAGGTATCAATTACATTATGATTCATTTACCCTTGCTAATATAAAGGCTCTGTTGTGTGTGCAAATGGTAATCATGCAACAATGGATTGGATCTGGAGGCAACACTTGGAATGGATCAGTGCTAAAGCAGCTATGCAAAGAACGAGATGGATGGCATGCTTACAAATGGATAATGAAAGGTGCAATCTTGGCATTGGCAGTAGCAAAACTTCTTTCTCTCTCTCTCTCTTTCTCAGCTACCAAATAAGGCCCGATGTCAAATGTATAAAGTGTTCACTCTTTTTGTCATGAACACTAGTTTTTTCTTATCTTGTAATGATGATCCGTTCACATGTCATCCCATTCACCATTAGTTCCATTCAAGTCAATAATCCCATACCTTCCCAATATTTTGTAAGGAACTTGAGGATGAGTTTTTATTCAGTCATGGGGGTATGATGGGACGTGATATCACAGTGTGTCGCCAAGTCTATAAATAAGAGGAGGCTCTCCCTTGTTTCGGAATCTAGGCCTAGACCATAGCGAAACTCTGGTAGTTTTTCCTCTCCAAAGATAGAATAATTTCCATGTGCCCACAGTAGGAGCTTCAAAGTAAATGGATCTTTATTCGAGAAAATATTGTACCTGAACACAAGTTTGTGTACAGAAATAAAGATGAACTTCTTGGATAAACCTTGTAGTGCATGGACTAAGCTAGATAGGAATTATTATTATTTATTGTTTATCATTTAAATACTTTATTAGTTAATTAAATCTCTCTCAACCCTTCTCCCATAGTTAAGTGCATTCAGTACGACCGCTACGAGCACTTGCGTTACGCTTGGTGATCCCAGTAACAAATAGCATTTGGTAACCAAGGTTGCATTGGTTCAGGGTGTGAATGGTAAGTGGAAATGGATACTGATGCTAGGTTAATTAAGACTTAGTTAGTTAGTTAAAGTTAGTTAATTAGTCTCTTCACCCTTCACCTCATTAGCATAGAAGATAAAAATAGAAAAGATATAAAAATCATATACCTCAGACTTACTTAACCATACAACCGTAACAAATATAAGTAAGTCTGGGAAGACAACAAATGATTAACCTTAAGTGTTCCATGAGTCATGTAGGCACTTAGTCTGCAGATTTTGACCGCATCATGCATGTAATGCTCGTATTCGTATGGTTGAGTGTAGGGGTACCTCGCCACTCATTAGTGGCACTGTTGCCAAGGACGGTGCTAGTTATCTAAATTAGTTATATCATGCAAGGTTGTTGTAAGGAAATTAACGATATATCTTTGAGAAAATAATAATTATAAAAAATTCACACATAATTTCACACACAACTTCACAACCATGCCTCTCCTACAAGACTATAATAATGCCACACTTAGTGATTGAAGTTCATTGGAGAACCAACGAACTATATGACGATGAAGATTGGAGTATACAACCTAAAGTGGGGGTTTCTTATAAACATGAACAAAAAAAAACATCATCAAAACACACGAAAGTATAACTTACTTGATGACGATGAACCCCTACTGGCCACTACAAGCCTAACGCAAATATAAGAGGCTGTTCGAATCTCATGTAGGCATCATAAAGAGAGCCGTCTACCCAGGCTTGATTTAAACAACTTTCCTAAATTTTCAGGAGGCTATGACTTAGATCCACATCAACATTTACAAGCCTTCTACGATTCTTGCACATGGAATAACATTGATAATAGGTGGCAAAAAATTAAGCTCTTCCCTATGACACTCATTGACCAAGAAAAAGTATGGTATAGATCGTTAAAACCAAATTCAATACGACGCTGGTCAACAATGGTAGAGGTCTTTAATGAAAAATATCAAACCTATGCAAGAGTGTCAACCTTGAGGAAACAAATCCAAGAGTGGAAACAAGCATAACATGAACCATTGGACATGGCCTTAGAAAGATATTATGCATTGTTAAACAACTGCCTAGGCCATGGGTTTTCCGAGGAAAGGCTAATGTACCATATTATTAACAGTCTTCATGATGCAACTAGAGAGACCTTAGGGATGTATGCCCAAGGTCAACTATATGAACTATGAACCCATCAAGTCCAGGAGCTTATTAAGTGGGTAGCAAAAGAAGAAGGAGAATTGGCTTGATGGGAGAGTGTTGAAAAACATCAACGAGATCAAAATCTCAACTTAACAAAGATCCATGATCATAAAAAGGAAGAACCAACTTATCACAAGGAGAAAGAACCATCTTTGCTAGTACAACAATCATTAGAATAAGTTGAGGCAAAGATCAATAAGATGTTGGAATGGATGTATAAAAATTGTGGAGAATACATCAACATTATTGGAGATAGAGTTTTGATAACCCAAGAAGCAGGACAAAACATTAGACATTCAAAAAGAAGGGATAAGGAGAATAAGAACTCAATTGCTGATCATACATATGAATGCAACATATGCCTGTACGATCACCCCAAGGGCCAATGCCCAATATTGTTACATTTACTTGAGCATTGGGGAAACATGTTACATCCAAAGTTCGTACAGAGATATTGTGTTCGATCACAGTGGAAACAATCCCAGTCGTAGGGGAGACCACCCTTAGACTGGAGATACCCTTCATATCATCTGAATCCAAATACTTATCATGTTCAACATCCTGTTTCTCTTGCTGGGCCAACATACTCTATCTCACCACAGTACCATTCTCCTCAATACTATCAACCCATGCCTCCAACACAACCACCACCTTGTGTATCTTATATGCCTTCTAATTTTCAACATTCTCATCCTTTCCCTCCTTATACATCGCCACCAACTGTTCCTAAGGTACCTACACGACAACAACAACCCATGAATGACACTTGTGCTATTACTACTAACAGTAGTGAAAAGCCTCCTCAACATCAAAAGCATCCTTTCTTTAAACATGGCCATAAGAAGGAACAACATAATTCAGAGACCACTGCATCCTCCAACTTAGCACAAGTCCCACACTGTGGTGCACCCTTACCTTCAAACCCAACGCCTCATGTAACTTCATTAGGGCCACCAACTCACACTCCAACAATCATACGGCCCAATGAACACAGACATGGAGAGCGACAACCCTATCCTTGCATACCATCTAACGGTCCCAAAAATCATAGTGGGTCAACTTGTTATCTAGGAACTACATTGTACAAATTGCCCCACTATGCTCATTATAATCAAGTGTGTGAAACCCGATGGGGTAAATATGACCAAGCCAGAATACTTCCAAAATGCAAGGATCCTTATCATCAATTATTAATCCTTGCCATCCTCAACCATTTAGCTATGAGGGATATCCCTCATTCTAATAAGTGGGATTAATAACGACTTTTTGTTTTCTTTAATTTTTCAATTTTTATTTTATCTTTTTATCTTTTTTGTTTTTTTAAGTAATCTCATCTACAAATAAAATACTCATGTGGATCATTGGTTGAGGTGCATTCTATGTTATTAAGTCATGAGTGATCAATTATTTGGAACAGTGAGCCCATTACACCCACTTATCCACTCTACAAATAAGAGGTTCTGTTCAAGGGTACAGTGGTATCCTTGACATTCTTAAAACTTAAAATTAATTTTGTGTTCATTGTACCCAGAATGAAGAAGGATGGACCAAGAGGGAATGATTAAGGGTGTGACATCAAGGGGACTTGCAGATTCTCTTTGGTGACATCTGTGGGAGTTATCATGCAACTTGGTTGTATTAAGATCCTTGTAGATCTAACGAAAAATGGGAGTAAGAGTAATTAAAAGGGAACCCAAAAATTAATACTGTGCTAGGGGGTCCCACTGGAAAGACATGCACCCATGCCTGAAGGTTGGTGGCTTCTCTATATTTAGTAAGGAAAAAAAAAGAGAGAAGAAAAAAAAGAAAGTAGAAAAACAAAGTGCCACAAAACAAAAGTCTCTCCTCCCTTGAATGAAATGCCAAGTGATCTTACACCTTGTTGTTATGGTACTCTCATAGTTTCTCATCATGGGATGAAACAATGCGATGTCACTGATTAGAGGAATGGACTTGGTCCTGATCTTGGAACGATGGGGTAATGACACCTTAATCATGCTCTTCATGCAAGATTCACTGTGCCCTGGGTCAGTTACCTCATGTCCCAATCTCTACGATCCCTTTCTATAGTTCATCTCATCTCACTGTTCGTGTAATTATAGCTCGTGTCCCATGTAGCATAGAATTTTCATCTCATTCCAGTGATATTTACATGTGTGTGTTTTGTGGAGCTAGTGCGGATTACATTTAACCCTTCTAGTGCCCATGGACACTTTAAGTGTGGTTACACAAGGGCAATATAGGTTGGAACCTGCTTTGGGGAGGATCCACTTGTGTAATCTTTTGTATTTCTCACTTATGACATCGCTCACACACATCATTTCTTACCCTCAACATAATTTTTAAATGATTTTCTTTCCCTACTATTATCCCTCTAAATTTTAACGTTCTGATGTACCATTACATACCCTTTTTCTTACCACCCAAGGTTTTATTGGTAAAATCCACACTGTCATCATTAATTGTGCCTCTGGACATAATGCAATTACCCTAGAACCCTTGATAATAACCAATGTCCTCAATTTACAACATTTATTTCAAGAAAACCCCTTCAACATTCAATATTTTTGTTGTGCCTCACATCACTAGGGACGAGATATTGCGTACGCAATATCGCGTCCCCGCCACCTATAAATAGGTCACCCCCCTAGCAACACTTAGCATCATTTTTTCATTCACACGAGGGTAGTTTTTGAAATTTTTCTCTACGACTTGTGATTGAGTAACCCTTGTTTTTCTCACTCTATCTCATTCATTGGTGCTCCAATTTTCATTCTGTTTGAACCTGCTAGAACTTGGAGTGTTTAGCTTAGTTGTGGGGGAGGGACACTTGCCAAAAAGTGCTTAACATTTTTTGAAATTTTTCATCACCCAAAGGACATCATTTATGGTAATTAACTCTAACACTTAGAATAATTGTGCCTAAAAATCATTTAACCCTTAGGTGTACCGGGAGACTAAAATGACAACCACCTACGTCACAGGACTCATTATTACATACTTTCAGGAACTATCACACGTGATAACATAAGATCATTAATAAAGGCAAGTAGTAAGGTATAACTTAAATTAAAAAACAACCTTGCTAACGCTTGGCCTGTGTGATTGTAGATGACCTTGAAACATGGACAACAGGAGGGTCTTGCTCAAGGTGGAAAGAAATGATCTTAGAGGGGTGGAAGACAAGGTCCTGCCAGATAACATGTAGAATAGGAGGAGCAATCATTCAACATTCATCAAGATGAACCTCCTACTGAACGGTCCGGGCAGGCATAAGAAGGAGCTTCTACAGTGCTTGAATTGGGACAACAACTCACATTGCTCCAAGATTGTGTTTAGGCCATCCATGAGAAGTCCACATTCGCTGCGGTGATTGTGGAATTGAACTTTGAATCATTTGTAGAGTTCGCTCTTGAGGCCATTAGGGATCACCTCAAAGGATCTCCCTTATGGCCTATCCTCTCTAAAAGCGGTGCCTGGTACCTAGGAGAGATGTACCAATTTTGGCATAATAGGGAGCAAGGCACCACTGTTAATATTTGTGGTGTGAGAGTTGACTTCTCTGTGCAGGCCATTTTGGAAGTGTTAAACCTTCTGAATACAAGGCCCCAAGTTTCTTGGTTATCCACTCGTTTAGACCCTGATGTGCGAAAGGGTTGGTTGGAGAAGTCTTATGGTAGAGATAAAGCATTTGGTGAATTAACGACGGAAGAGAGGGTTTACTTCAAAATTGGGACATATCACCTCTTTTTCAAAAAGGGCTTAAAAAGGATATTGACGTATGCGGCTAGAGGATGTGCAGTGTTGATGGGAAAGGTTAACGCTAACCTACCCCATCTAGATTTGATGGAGATCCTGAGGTAGTTCGAGGGATGGAAGACAGGGAAGATGGTGCTGCCTTTCCCTTTCCTTATCAGAAAGCTTTGTCGACGTGCTAGTATTTAGGGATACACCAATGACGTCCTCCGAAAAGCTCAGACTGCTTCATATGCTGAATTGCTAAAGGCGCCGGCTCCAAGAAAAAGCACTGGCAAAGTTCTGGGACTAGAACAAGAAGAAGAACATATGGTTGGACCCAGTCAACCTCCAGCCATGGGTACCAGCCAACAACAAGAAGAAGCAGGACCTAGCATAGGCCAAGGTTAGCCATCACCACCGCAAGACTATAGACCGTTGATGAGCCATCTTAGGGCCATCACTGAGACGGTCAGTTGGGGAATTCATGATGATGCAAACCTCTTTTGCATCATTGATGATATCAAGAAGCCTACTATTTCATTGGATCACACAAGGGGTGAAGTCTCCATTTACACAGGAGGAGGGGAAAGTAGATGGTCACAACAGATCTCAGGAAATGCAGCATCTTTCCAGGTGGAGTTAGAGACTGGTGAAGGGGCCACCGTGGTGGTCATGCAACACCAGAATTTTGTGGGAGCTGTAGAAGTGGTCATAGACCACATCAAAGAATCCTTCAATGTACCTGTTGTGCCATCGGTAGATCTCTCAGGAGGACAGGATGCTCAAACTTTGGCCAAAACCTCAATGACTCCTGCAGAACATGAGGATGCACTTGATAGATTTCTTCAAACAAGGCAAGTAATGACATCCCTGTTTGACATCCCTCAGGATGTAACAGCAATTCAATCAAACCTCATTTCCACAAAGGGAAAGCTAGTCTTAATAGAAGGGAGGGCCGAGCATGCTGAAGCTGAAGTGCAGAAACTACAAGAGTAGCTCATGACCTTACAAGCAGCATAGCGAGGCCCTCTGCAATTTGTTCCCGTAGACCAGCTAGAAAATTTTAGAATGGAGCAACTAACAAAGTTAACTGCAGAGAATAAAAAGGTGGTTGAAGAAAAAGAGAAGGTTGTTTGGGATGCCTCCATAGCACAGGCGCAAACTCATGCACATCTTAAGGCACTCAAGGCCTTGCAAGAAGAAAATAAATAACTTGCGATTGACAATATTTGGTTGATCACTATAGAAAAGCAAAAGAACATTCTCGATGAACACTTTCATCAATTACGAGAACAATTCATCCAAGTCAACCATGACGTGAGTCGTTTATCCAGAGAAAATCAAACCCTCTCGATGGAGGAGGTACATGTCATTCATCAAAAGTTAGCGATTGAGATAAGCGCGTGGCAGAATGAGGCTAAATGACATGAGAAGCTGAAGGAGCACTTCTATGATTAGGTGGGGATGTATAAAAAGATCCTTGAAAAGGAGATTCATATGGCCAAGGCCCAAATCAACACTATCAGTGCTCAACACACTGATTGGCGGGCCATATTGGATACATATGCCTTCACCCACCAAGTGGAAGTTAAGAACCGGGACCTGCAGATTCAGGACTTGATAGAGTACATGGAGTTGGCAAACCTAAGATATGCCAACCTTGCCATGTTAACAGTAGGGAACCTGAGGTCAAAGCTCAAGCAGCAGGTAACAACCACCCACATAAAATACGAAGTAGAATTTGCAGAACACAAGAAGCTGTTAGAAAAACTAGATGTTGCAAATTCTGAACTTGAGGTGGTAAAAGCCAGCTACCAGGGATAGAAAGATGTCATAACTGACTTGGCTTGACAGCTAATGGACCTTCATGAATATAAGAACAATGCTAGAGCCTATGAGGAGGAATGACGAGAGTTCGTGGCTTGGTATGTCAAGGCCAATCAAATGTTTCTGCAACTACCCTATCCACGGGAGGTGCCAACTCCATCAAACATTGGAACATTAGCATGGATGGCACAAGACCCTTGAACTGAAGAGGAGAAGCTCCAGGCCATACTTCAGCATCATCAAACCTCAAAACTTGGAGCACAAGACAAAGGGAAGACACCAATGGAGGAGCCACTGCCACCAGGAACGAGATGAGTTTCAAATTTTTGTAGTTATAGCATATTCTGTGTGTTGTGTCTTTATTTTTTTTTCTTCCCATACTGCAGCATCATCCCACTTCTTTTTCCATCTAATAATCCCATACCTATCCATTGTGTATTCACTGTAACTCAAGGACGATTTTTTATTCAGTCTTGTGGGTATGATGTGACATGATATCGCATGGGCCGCGATATCACATATGCGATATCGCATCTTTCCCTACGATATCGCGTACGCGATATTGCAGGGAAAGATGTACGCGATATTGCAACCCATCACCAGTTCTATAAAAAATAGGCATCTCTCCCTTGTTTTATAGTTTTAGATTCGGTTGTAGCTAAACTCTGGCAACTTGATCCCTCCAAAGATAGATTATTTTCTAGTGTATGCCCGCAGTGTGGTGAATGTAATTGTACAACATCCTTTATTCGAGTGTGACGTACTTGGATGCGCACATGACTAGCAATAAAGATCAAGATTACTTCATCATTGTAGCATTTACTTTGTTTATTTATTTATTTAATTGTTATTTATTGCTTTCCTAATTAGTCTCTCTTACCCTTAAACTCATGTTAAAACACGAAATGAGTACGACTTGATTACGAGCTCTGAAGTGTGACTACTTGGTAACCCAGTAGCGTACCTAGGATCTGTGCTTGGTAATCCCAATGGTAGTTGTGCACACAGTCCAAGGTGTGTATGGATAATCAAGGAATGGATGCTCATCGCACTTAGGCTAGTTTAGATTCTCTTACCCTTTTCCTCCTAGCTTAGTTAATCTCATTTTCCATTGTCTTCAGGAGTAGCATTAGATTAGAAACCCATCATACACCTCACTCTGGACTAAACCATATGTGAAAAATATAATACTAGTCTAGGTGGGAAGATAGCAAACTACGACCTAAGGCTAACTATCTAGGTGCCACAACTAGTCCGTCTGCGGAGTTCAACCAGATTGCACGTGAAAACGCTTGTATTTGTATGGTTGAGTGTAGGGGTATCTTGCCACTCATCAGATGTTAAGAATTATCTCAATTACCTTTTAAAACAAATACTTAAGGGTTGAAATCCATACACAACTAATAGGAATCCTACTATTATTAGGAATGGGATAAGAATTTAGCTAAAAGGAAAATGACTGTCTAACCCCTCTTTTTTCAACTATCTTAACTTACCTAAAATTTCATGTAGTCAATGTGCTTTGTTGGTGATGTGTCTTAAAATCAACATTAATTGGTATCCATAGGAGTTGATGTATTAGGAAGGGATCTCAAGATAATGTTCATAAGACTATGATTTGTTTAATTTGGTCAATTATTTTCTTACACTAACTTCCTCATAGACTAAGATTTTTCTTGAGTAATAACAAGTTTTATGATCATGATTTATCTTGAACATGGCTTACTTCTAATGATGATTTTTCCTCACTCATGGTTTATCATATATTATGGTGTGTCTTTGATTCTAACTTTCACTTGATCAAAACTATAAAAAAATTCCAAACATAAGGCCTTGGATGAGACCACATTATTAGGACTTTAACAAAGAATTTGAGGTTAAACTTAAACATTTCTAATTCTATAAGCTAATTATTTGAAATTTTATTGATCTTTTGCCATTCTATTGATATTATGTGTAATGTCACTAGATTCAGTATGTGGTTCTTTAAGTGGAATCACTAGTTCTTTACCATTTTACAAGTAACCTAACAATTTTTAG
Source organism: Gnetum montanum (assembly GCA_015680685.1). Lineage (NCBI taxonomy): Eukaryota > Viridiplantae > Streptophyta > Gnetopsida > Gnetales > Gnetaceae > Gnetum > Gnetum montanum. The sequence continues at coordinate 439,206 of MNCI01023672.1, read as the reverse complement.
AAGGTATATTTTTGTGCAAATTCTAGGTTATTTACCTTGCTTCTTAAGTTTTTTGAGTCATTTAATTTTGGTTTAGAAAGATCGAGGCTTGGATGATGTCGATGCTTATTATTTGTTAAAATCATTTTTTCTTGTAGAATTTTTAGATTTCACAATGGTTTCTAAGGTACTTCATTATTCAAAAGTGGACTCCGTAGTTTAATCTAGGACCTTCAAAATTTTGAAAGATTCGTTATTTTGTTGAATTATTAAATCTTACATTAATTTTTAAAAAACTTAAAAGGGATATTGTCTCTTGAATTAGGCCAATCAAGCATTTTGAAACCCTAGTTGTAGCTAGTGGTTTTTGTAGAATTTGATATATGATTGAAGTGGATCTTAATTCACTTAAGCAAGAAATTCTTATGTGCACTAGTGAAATTGATTATGTGCAAAAGGTTATTTATTATAGTCTTTAAAATCCATATCACTATTATCATTGAGAGGGTCATATCTTTGATTCATGTCCTTCTATGCTACGAAAAAGGCAATCCAAGCACATCAGGAAGAAGCGACTACAAATGCTAGCAAGATTTCTTCTACAAATTTCTTAGAAGCTACTAAGGTTTTTTCTATAGATTTTGCAAATCATGAAATGATTTCTTCTACTGACATTTCAATTATTATCCCACCCCTTTCTTTTACGATTAAGAAATAAAATGTATCTTCAAGGAAAGTTCCAATGAACTTAGTTTCAAAGAATTCTTCAGTGACTAAGGAAAAATAAATATATGTTTCTAAGGTCTCACAAAAACCTATTGTTGATTTAGGTGGTTTCCAAATGATTCTTCATTATAAAAAATGTTGAGGAAGTCTATCTATTGGTGGATATATGTTAAATATTTAGAATTGTTAGCATGTTCAAGATATTTTAATTACTAGTAATTTGTTGAGATATGTAGATTATTTCTTTTAACAATGTTGATTCTACTAATAAGATAAGGGCCTCCTCCCCCTTGATCCAATGTCAATATGTTCATGGAATGCATTAGTAATAGGCTTTAGATAAAATTTGTTAGTACTTTTATTCACACATGATATTTAGTTCTTGATTTTATTCTCCTTCAAAAGATAAAAATTTCCAATTTAGATATAGTAATGGTTGGTAATAGTATTCTTCATGATTCTACAGTATTATATACTAATCATAATATTGGTCAAGGTGGTGTAGCTCTTATTATCAATTATTTTTTTTAAACATTCTCTCTCATGATAAATATAATTTGGTAATCTAGGTAATTCTTCAAGGTGCTTCAAGTCCTTTTGGTATTTGTAATAATTGTGCTCCTACTACTTCTGTAGATAGAATTTCTCAATGGTAGTTTCTTCTTCATAGTTTTTCTAACATTTCTTGGTTTTTTGGTGGTGATTTTAATATGATTAAAAATTATTATGATAAAATTGGTGAAGCTTCTTCTTAGCTTGAAGGTCATGAGCTTTCTATTTAATGTGATGTTAAGGAATAATTTTGTTCATATGATGCTACTAGATCAAATGTTAATCATAATGATTTGTTTACCTGGTCTAACCTCTATGAAGGTAATAATAGAATTATTGATTAATTTTATTTTTCCAATTATTCTTCTTAGTTTTGTGAAGGAATGGTTATCATTCACAAAGATGAAAATCTTTTAGATCATTTTTAAATCTCTTTTAATCTAGAATTTAGTATTAAATATTGAAGTCAACATTATGAACTTTTCTATGGAAATGCATCTTTATTTATTACTCCTAAAAAAAGGAATTTTGACATCTCTATAAAGTGTAGAAATGAGCCCACTTGGTAAATTAAGTTGGATTGATTAATGGTTACATGCTATATATTGTGTTTATAATTTTTCCCACTAGTTGGGTAAGCAATTAAGAGATAAAGGAAGACTAAGAAAATAATCTATGATGAAATTCAATAGACCAACATTTCAATACAAAATAATCTCTTTAATGTTATTCATCAACAACTTGCTTATGTTTTCTTAGTTAAATAAAAATGGGATATGCATAAAGCTAAGAGTGCTCTCATAAAGAGTCATCTCAATTGGTTACAAGTAGAAAGATACCCATGTAAGGAATTTTTTAAATTCTTAAAAGGTAAAGGTAATTTGGCTATTATTGACTTTATGAGAGTTGATGGTCGAATTAGTTCTGTTTCTCTTATCATTAGTGGTTTTCATGAAAGACATTTTCAATGTAGAATTTTTCTAGAAGGTTTTAATCTTAAGAATTTTCTCACTAATTGTGATTATTTACCTAATAATGTTCATAATAGTCACAACCATCTTCTTGAACAATATATCTCTCTTATTGAAATTAAGGATCCAATGTATAGCTTGGCCAATGATAAAGCTTCAATTTTTAATAGAAGTTTCATTGGATTTTTTAGAAACCATTGGGAAGTTTTTTGTATGGACCTTTATTATGTTTTTGTAGAAGTTATTAAACAATGTTCTCTTGGTCAAGATCTAAATAGAGGAGTCATCAGACTTATTTCTAAGAAAGGTAACCTTTTCCACATTACTTACTTTTCTAAATTCTATTTATAAAATTTTTGCTAAATGACTTGCTAAAAGATTATAACTAATTATTCCTCAATTAATTACTCCAGTGCAAACTGGCCTAGTCAAAGGTTGATATATTTTGGCTAATGTTATTGCAACTCGGGAGGGTCTATAGTGGGTTGAGCATTCTAATCAAGATATTACTTTTTTAAAGCTTGATTATGCTAAAGCATATGATAGAATTGAATGGAAATTAATTATTATTTTTCTTAGTAAATATAGTTTTAAAAAATTTAGTTAGATAGTGGAGACTCTTTTTGTAGATGCTAATGCACTTGTGACAACAAATGTTAGCATTACTAATAGTTTTAAGCTTAGACACTCAATTAGATAAGGTTGTTCTCTTCATTTTTATCTCTTCATCCTTGTTGTAGATTTTTTATGTCATGTCATATAGAAGGACTAGGAACATAATTTGCTACAAGGCATCTTTATTAAAAATAATGTTCTAACTTTATTAAATATGAATTTTGTAGATGACTCTTTTTTATGATAAAAAATGACAAAGCTATTGCAAATCATCTTTTTAATCATGCTGATCAAGATTGTAGACTTTAAGCTATTAGATTAATTGGTTCAAATCTTTTATCTTTTGTAATAAGTGAGTTCAGGAATGGGCTTTATTTAAATCTTGACATTTTCTATAAAAGTTAGATGTTTTCAAATTGTTAGGCACTCCTTTTTTCTTTGTTGAATGTTCAAAAATTTTATGGGATGTTACAATAAAGAATATTAAACAAAAACTTATTAAGTGAAAGATGAAGAAGCTTTTAATGGCTAGTAAGTTTATTATTTGTAAGCATATCATTCAAGATAATCATGTATATTATTCTTCATATTGGTCTCTTAGTATTTCTACATATCATCACAAGTATCAGCTTGTGTGAAATCTCCTTTGGAGTAGTAGCCATTCTAGAAAAGGATTTTATCATGTTGTGTAAACATTTGCACTTCTCACAAAGAGGATGGTGGATTCATATTGGTGAATTGTTATAAGTAGGGTATTGTTTTATTTGTCAAGTGGATGGTTAAATGCTTATTTAGTGGAGACCCTTGGAAGATTCTTTTTCATTAGTACATTCAAATGGGTAAGTCTAAATATGACATCCCATTCCTAGATGTCATGGAAAACATTGAATATATATTATATTAGATATTATGTATAAGAAGATAACATGGAAAAAATCAAATATATGTAACATTTGACATTATGTGTAAAGAAAATAAGAGGGAAAATGCATAAGGAAAAAGGAAAAGAATGCTTTATTGGTATGGAATGGTGTATTTGGGTCATGCTCTAAGAGTGTTCCGTGGGGTTTGTCTTCTTTCTACATCTATCCCTTAGAGGCAATCCAAACTGCCACCATGATTATGTCTATCATTGGCCAAAAGAGATGGCTATTCCTCATCCTTTCTCACTTCACCTGGCTCTTGTTACTTATGTTTACCGGCTCTACAACTCCATGCATGATACAACCTCTAATGGTTGGGTATAAATATCTTAGGTTAAACCTCCAAAGGTCACCTTGAGAGATATGTCAGTTATTAAAACACATCCTTTTAGGTCTTAATTACAACTACTCTTTTGGCTCTTGTCATGCTAATCTCAACAATTGTTATGAAGAGATATCATCTTTGTTATGTAGTGACACCATTTGGGAATGGGAACGTTACACTAAAGGTAGTGATTATTGAAAAGATACTCATTTTTTTAATTGGTTCTTTTTCCAAAAGGTATTACTATATCAAGTTCTATTTTCATTAAGCACATTTAGAAGGCTTTGAGTTTTATCAATGGGTTTTGGAACTTTAATAATATTATTATTTGTACCTCCATATTTGATAAGATTTATCCCTAGTTACTTTTCATTAATAATGAACCATGGGCTATTAAGCATCCATACCTTTGTAGTACATGATGTAAGCTAGCATTTCCTCTCTTTCATCTCTTCCCATGCATAATCACTAGATTACATAATTTCAGTGTCAAAGTCTCTATAACATTAATTTCGGCATTTATGATCTTTTGGATAGTTTGGACAAAAGTGTAATCATTCAAGATTCACATAATGGTTTTCTTGATTTTTATTGGATTAATGGCTATTATGTTTTTCCATATTAGTCCAAGATTGTGTGTACTCTTATTAGTTCTAATACTAATATTTGGGCAACATTCAATTATTGTTGAAAGGTTAATCATAATGTGCAGTTATGAGAGCAATCAATTTAAAAGATATGGAATGCTACTACTCATTAAAAAATTAGATATTTTCTATGATATTTAATTAATTAAGGTTTTTCTATTGGTATTCAATAGTCTCATTTGGGTATTCATCATCCAAGATATTCTATCTGCAACATGGAAGATATACTCATCCATTGTTTTTTTTACTTACCCCCTTACTCATAGCTCTTGGACTTGATGTAGAAATCATTTATATGGTTTTCAACTAAGGTTAGATAAATTTTATTTGCTAACACCTCTTAACTTTAAGAATTTTTTTTCTTCATACTTAGCATTGCTTTTTTCTTCTTATTCTTTATGGCATTTGGAAGTTTCAATGTAATGTGATTTTTCACAGAGATTCTTCAGCTAATTTTCTTCCATTGTTATTTAAGGTGACATCATTCAACATTTGATGCTTTAGCTAAATTCTTAAATATTACTCTCTTTAGTTTTCTTTTTTATTAACAAGAAGCCTTTATTATATTAGGAAGTAAAAATCCAATTGGATGCTTCTAAACAAGGGCAAGGTTTGATCCTTTTCCTATCCCAAAGGGGAGGCTTTTCAGAATTGATTGCAAGGATGAAACCTTAAAAGGAATCCCCAAAATGGTTGGGCCATCTCTTTTTGTTATTTTGGAGTTTCTTCTCTGCTTCTTTAGTTTTTTAATAGAAATTTTTATTTTTAATATATTTATTTTATGGAATTTGACATCCTAATTTATCCTTTATCATTGTCTACTTTGATACTAATTGTGACATCCTGTCCTTTGATGTCATGACAAATGTTTCTCATTCTATTCTTATTTCCATGATAATGACAATTCATCCCACCAAGTAACAATTTCATAGATAGTCTTGTAATACTAGTTATTTACCTACCACAAAGTTATATTAATATCCCTAGTGAAAGAAATTGACCATTTAAGAACTATCTACTTACTGTTGTCCACATATCTACTTATTTTGATCCTAAGGATAGGATTTAATAAATTTATCATTATGCATGTTAAATAGAATAGGAAAACTATAGAAGGAAATAAAATAAACTTTATTAATAAGGAAATTGAAATAAAATAAATGTATTTAGGTCATGATATAAAGTTTTTTGGGATTGTCTTCCTTTGACATCTATTCCTTAAAGGCAATCTAGCACGTAATTATAGTTAGGCCTATAAACTAAACTAGAAGGGTTAATTAGTCTCTCCTTGTTTTTCTTTACCTAACTCCTTTTACTTACAATTACTGGGTCTACAACTTCATGCTAACATGACCTCTAAGTTACTACTAATATAAATACCTCTAGTCAAATCCTGAAAGGTTTTCTTAAGAGACTTGCTTGTAATAACAATGTACCCTTTCCAAAATAGTATCATTTGAAAATGGAAATGTTATAGGTAAGCCTTATAGAGGAAAACTTCCAAATATAATAAAATGATTCAAGACATACATGAATGAGTTATTGCTAAAATTACAATAGCTTATGAAAGCACATATGATTTTCTAGTCATAATATGTCTACATCAAAGGAATACACTTAGCCCATACTTATTTGCTACTTTTATAAATGAATTTAAAGAAAAGTATAGGATGGAATAATTTGGTGTTTTATATTTGCAAATGATATTATGTTGGTGGATATATCTCAAGAAAACTTTGCTTCAAAAAAGGAAAAGTGGACATACTTTAGAATGAAAAGGCTAAAAAATTAGTAGAAGCAAGATAGAATATATAAATGCAATTTCAATAATAACATAAATATTGGTAGAATACAAATAACATTTTAAGGCCAAAAAGTCCCTCACTACAAAGAAATTTACTACTTAGGATTAATGGTCCAATTAGAAGGTAAAATTAATAAAGATATAAAAAATATGACTGAGACAAGATGGTTAAAAATGAAAGCATGGTGTTGGATCTCAAAAAATAAATAATAATATTTAAAAAATTTAGATTAAATCAAATTATTCAGCAAAATTCTAAAGAAAAAGCACAATGGTTTTAGGAATAACTTTTCAATTTATCATTCTTACAATCAATCAAGAAAATTTGCTTCATTAGGGTAGGAAAAGAATCAAGCCTTAGCCTTACTTAGAGGCACCCCCACAAGTTTTCACTTTTTACTAAGGGTTTATTGTAAAGAGAAGGAGAAAATCTATCAAAAAGTAAAAGAATAAATCAATCAAAAATAAGAAAAAATAGTAACAAAAGCTAAAACATTTCCATCCTTGAGCCTCCAAAACAAAAAGAAATTAATACTGTAGAAAACATATTTATTTTTTAAACTTTTACTAGAAGCTTTCTTACTTGAAGTTGTAACTAAAAATTAACATCCTTGAGAATTTGGTATTTGACTCTTAAAGATAGGCCATAATTATCCTCTTAAAAAGTATCATCACCTGAAGCCACAGTGCTCATCCCACTAAGTGAGGTCTTAGGATAGTTCATAGATGAGAAAAAGCTTAACATCTTCAAGTGGCTACACCTAGGCTCGAATACAAGTCTTTGACTTGAAAAATGAGGACCTTACGATCACTTCAAATGATAATCTCTCATAATAATCTCTTACTAATCAAAAATACTTATACATTGAAGCTTCCAAATCAAGTAAAGAATAAGTAATTGAAGATAATTTCAATTGAAAAGGAAGAAAGCCGACAAAGTAGGTTGATCACCAAAAATAATTTCATTGATTCTTAATTGAAAGTTGTTATGAATTTTGGATGTCCATTTCTAATCATGCTAAGCAACATGACACTCATAAAAAACATGAGAAAATATGTCTTCACTTCTACAAAGAGGACATTGAGGAGAAACATTTCTCATATATTTAAGATGAATACCAATAGAAAGACCTAATGAATAATACATTATAAAAAATATGAATTTTAGAAAATGTAGGAGATCTTAAAATATCTTTCATTTTTCTCATTCAAAAGTGTGATGATAATTGCATTTTTCAGGTCTTACTGATTTTTTTATGAATAAAATCATTCTTTGTGATAATCTCAGAAGCAACTTTCAAATTAAAAGAGAAAATAGATCTACCATCCTTCTAAAAAATATTTGAAAAAGCCTACTAAAAACTATTGTCCATTTTAAGTAAATTCTCAAGATAGGAAAATAAATTTTTAAAATCAATTTTCCTCTTTTTATTTATACCATAGAGACTAGAAGCTTCATTTCAAGTAATCCATCTATCATGTATATGTAAGAAAGAAACTACAGTAATGAGCAGTGAAGGTACCCCTATGCTCAACCATATGAACTACGAAGCGTTCACGTATGATCTGGTCAAATTCTATGAACTTTATGTCTTCTGGTACACTAGTCATCTAAGAAGTGAATCCTACCCTAATGGTCATTTGTTGTCTTCCCAATTACACTTGTGATGTGTGAAGGTATGGTTAAGTGTAATTGAGGCATATGATTTTTATTGTTTTATGTTTTATGTTCTTTGGTTCTTAAAGTAGAGAGATGAAGTAATATAATAACTAATTTAATTTAACTACTTAACTAGTCTCTAACTAGTCTTAACATAAGCATTTGATTCCACTTTTCATACATGTCCTGAACCCACGTATCCACTGCTGGGCTACGAAGTGCTATGCTACTGGGCACACTAAGCAATAATGCTACTGGGATTACCAAGTGAACACGTGTTTATGCTTGAAGCGGACATACTTATGTGTTTAATCTATTTAGCTTAAATAATTAACTAATCGCTTAAAGTATGATTTAGCTTAAGTTAGCTTTATTAATTGCATATTTAATGAAAATAATGAATGCATAAATAAATATTTAATCTATTCTAAGTGCTACAAGGTTTGATCAAAAGGCTCGTCTTTATTGTTATACACACTAGTGTGGTTTAGGTACAATGGTGCTCAAATAAAGATTCATACACTTTCTAACTCCTACTACAGGCACTCAGAGAAATATTCTAACTTTTAAATGGAAAAACTACAAGAGCTTTGCTACTACTATGACTTGATATCCCCATAAACATGATTGTGAGCTATATTTATAGTTTTTATTATAGGGCTACATCGACAAGGCAACATCACGTAAATGGAGCCCCATCGATGGGGGCCCATTGACAAGGCCACATCAATAGGGGCCCATTGACGTGATACTTTAATGCTCATCATACCCCCACAACTAATTAAAACTTGTCCTCAAGTTCCTTTACAAAATTGGGAAGGTGTGGGATTATTGACTGACACTTGACACCACAAACAAAATTGAGTGCCCGAGTGTATGAATCAACACATTACAAAACTTGTGGTGTTCATGACACAAAATTAAACACCATGATATGAAAACTTAAAATTGGATAGCATATCCTTTGATGGCATCAAAGTGGTGGAGAAGATTAGATACTACCAGTCAGTGGAGGCTCCTGGGGTTGTGAAGGATCTTCACTGACTTCACGCTCATGCAATAGCTAAGGTAGCTGTGGCTATCTTACTACGGTTGCAACCTTTGGTGGAAGGTGAAAGGTATCTAGTAATGTCTTCATCTTCTCCTCCTTAATCTGGGGATCATTCATAGTCCACATGGCATCACCAATGTGGGCTAGAATGGGGATATCCCATGGATAGGGCATTACTAGAAACATCTCCTTTACGTTGACAAACTAGGTAGCGAATTGTTTACATTTGACATTGAATGCCCTTACTATGTTCTATAACTCTTGATAGTCATTCATCCTTCTAGCAAGGTTCTCAATGGTAGTTTTTTATCAATATATTTGCCCTTGAGAACTTTGAGTTCAACGTTTGCCACTGTAAACTTCTACTTGGTGTATTTTTAATGCTTAAACTTGGCCTCATACAACAAGTATGAGCTAGCCACCTACTTTTCTAGTTCTAATCATAGACATTTGATAATCAACATGGCCAAATTTTCATATTGGAGATTGACGAGCTCCATGTATTCCATCATCTCCTCAATCTACAACTCCTTTATCTGTATTTTCATCTTATTGTAGGCATCTATCCCATCAATGATAGGTTACCAAACTTCTCTTCCTTACTAGAGTTGCTGGAGGGCATCATTCACTTTTGCCTTCACCAATTAGATGTGTTTTAATTCACTTTCTTGGTAGGCCCACCTACTCTTTGTAATGATCTTTGATTCTCTCAAATTGTAGAGCCTTCGATTTCTAGGTAGCTATCTCGATTGTAGTTTTCTAGTGAAGGGCACAGACCTCCTCCATGAAGAGGTTTCTATTTTCCACTATCAATCTCATCGATTGTCTATTTGCTCTAGCTAGTTGGTCCTATTATCGATGGATGAAGTTAGTTAATTTTTGTTTGTGCTCATCAACATTTTGCAAGTGATGGTTCTCTGTAGTCAATTGTACATTCTCCTGGTGGGTTTGATCCAAGGCCTTTTGAATTTTTTGTTGTATAACCTTTGCTAAGGATCAATAGAATACCACCATCTCCATTGCACCCCCAACCCCTTTCAATCTAGTGTGAAGTTATTTAATAGCTTCATCTCTTGTAAATGCTAGGTTGAGAAATGTAGGATTAGCAATTTGGGCTCTTAATTCAAAAACTTTAGTAGCCATACATTCATTTAGATTTTTTCCTCTAGTAACTTTAACTAGGTTGTAGTAATATTTTTTGGAAGATCAAAGACATTCAGGAGCAGTTTCCTAGTTCCCACTGGTCGGTCCAGTAGTTTTTCATGTTGTGCTACATTTATCCTACTACTTGTGGTTCCTATGGACGTTTGCACATCCTTGAGTGCAGTGACATCTAGTACAAATGCTACAAGTGCATTGAGGATTTCAACTATTTGATCAACAAATATCTCTGTTGTAGTCTCTTACCCTTGGTGCTTCATCACCAATACTGTTGCCCCCTCACCTTTTTCCAAGTGCACTGAGAAGGTCACTGTGTTCCCAAAGATTTCTAGGAGTGACTACTATTCTGCGAGAGATACTATGACCTCTCTAGTGCTAGGATTTTACCTTGCAAGCAACTACATTCTTTGGGTTGAGAAAATAGATCCACCTCCACCCATCAAGTTGATTATTCAGGCCATCTCATTTAGGTGCCTCATTTTTTGTCTATACACAGATGGGTCCCCACCACTCATGTCTTCTCATTACTCCTGTTAACTCAAGAGTCATTCTTAGTATTCTTGCAACCATTAGGCTATTACAATAATGTCTGGCACAATTTTTTGAGTGGTAGGTGGAGGTGGTGATTGCTACTCCTCTTCTTGAAAGGTAGTTGTAGGCATCTTCTCTTTCATCATCTCCATCCAATTACTAGTTGAAGCATGCTTGATAGCATCATTTGTATAATGGACTATTCCTCCCCTCTGATAGAGTTTTTTGATGAAGCATGGGAAGGAAAGTGCCTTCCTTCCATGTTCATTTTCTTTAAGCCACTTCTCCATCTCTAGATAGATCAGCTATGGAATGTTGATAAGGAATCTTCCACTCATAGTGGCACATGCTCAAGTAGAAAAGGTGTTGATTTTGCTTGGCCTCACTATGGGATTGAAGTGGAAGGACACAATCTTGTAGTGGATCCTTTTTGCCAGTGTGAGAACACCAAACTTCTTATGGTCGACACCCATTCTTTCTTGATGCTAGGGTCTGCCTGCATTGGAATCTCAGTAAGAATTGCCCTTATTTCTGATAACCTAAGCACTTTAGCAATAGCCTACATTGAGTAGGACACTAAGATGTCCTTGATTTGAACCATTGAATTAGCTTGCCTATTGTTCCAGAATAGAAATGTCTCTCCCATGTACCACTCCTTGGTGGAAGTGATGATTGGCCATATGGGAGACGCCTTTTGTTGGTCCTATACTTCTCTTGGTTCTTACTCTAGGAAAGGGCCAAATTTTAACTCCTAGAGCACTATTTTTTGGACCTCCCTCCATCTGATCTGATTTAGGCAAGCTTCTATCAAGGCTACCTCAAGATTTTCTTGTTGAGCTAGTGCATCATCCCAGTGGGAGTGTTCTATTGCTGTTGTTGGTTCTGGAATCTATTGAATAGATTCCATCTCAACCACTTTCCTAAGAGGACCTATGGCATGGGTTACAAGTGATTCTTCTTGGTCCTATTCTTGGCCCCTTCCCATTATATGCCATTGTTTTGTTGGTTGAGATGGTCTTGCTTCTTGTGTGTGCTTTCCTTTCAATGTCATTTACGGTCACAACACATCCATGGATTAGTACATACAATGTTTAACTTTGAATTCTTGAATACCTTCTCTCATTAGTGAGTTACACTTTGGCTAAGGTTGGACCATGGCAAATTGATTATTTTATTAATTAATTATTAATTTTTATTGTAAATGTCACCAAAGCTTATTGAAAAGGTTTAACTCTTGTAATTTGGTGTTTAATAATAGATTTCTTAGTTAAAACTTTGTGGGAGTTAGAAAAATGGTAAAACATTTTCCATTAAAAATGACACATTTGTTGTCCCCATGCTGAAGAGGTTACCTCCAGTAGCTGCAAGGTCAAAGAATGAACTGATCTAGATAAACGGTTAGGAAGTTATGGGCTCTAGAAGGTTCTAGGCTCTAAAAATTTGAAAAAAAATCCCTTAGCATTTGTGAGAAAATGTAAAAATTTTCAAGTGGGGTTGCACATATATATAAAATGTTTTTGCTACATCGATGGGGCCCTGTATATGGAGCTTTGTATATGATCAGCTCCATTGACGAGGCCCTATATATGAAGCTCGTAGGAAAAATTTTGAAATTTGAATATCTTAAAAAAGTACAATGAATTTTTTAATAAATTTGGGGTCCATGGAGTTCCAAAAAAGCCAAGAATATGAGGAAATAATTAAAGAGGATCTTTGAAAGCTCAAAAATTGAAAAATTTGATGGAGAATGTGTTTATTAAACATAATATGTAAAGGAGCACATGGCCTGATGTAGAAGATGGGTGTACGAAAGATTATGATTGTAAGAATGCCTAAGGATAAGGTGCTTAACAAACCCAACCAAGGGATATGCAAGTGGATTCTCACCATAGTAGGTACATGCCTTGTTTACCCTTGCATAACCTCAACCTAAGGAGTCCATGAACCTCATAGGCAATTAATGGTTGGTGGAAGGTAAGGACCAAAACTTGAAAGATTCTATCTAAGAATTCAAGTACATTAGACTAAGACACCAAATCAAGAACATGGATGCTGGTAGTGAGGTGAATTATGGTTAGTAGAGATGAATGATGGAGAAGGTGGAATGGAATTTTGGATTGAGGTCATAAGACATCCCTTGTGGACTTTTATGTTTAAAAATGACTTGAGAAGATTCATCCTTAGCCCAGACCAAAACCAACCTCTTTCAGTGACTTTGCATCCCCACTCCAAGATTGATCCACCCCCTCAAGACACAAAAGTGCACCCATAGAACAACCATCATTCCATAAAGAGAAGAAAAGAGAAGTAGGAAGTGAAAGAGGGCCTTAGCTAGAGGGGACCTTTAAGCATGGGTAACATGTCTTTCTAGTCCCATAACCAATGCTTGTAGCCCATTTAGTTGTCTAAAGGGTGTGCTTTGAATTCCAATCATGTTTTTTTTTTCTCTTTTTGTTTGTTTTTTTCTCTTTGGATGGAAACCATACCATGCAAAGACTTTATTTGACTTCCTGTTATTGGTCGTCATGAAATGGTAAGAAGTCTATGGAAACACGCAAGTAACCAAGTAAGTAGAAGAGTACAAAGAGCATTGAGTGAAGTCACACCCTGTACAAACATTTGAATCCTTCCCAATTCTGGAAACTACCAAGGTTACCAATGTATTAAAAGTTTATTTAATGAAAGGGACTTCAAACTTCCAAAACAAGGAAAACCATAGAGTTTGTGAATGGGTGGATGTCGTAGACTCACTGCCTATTACATGAAAAAGAAACCATGACTTAGCCATCGATACAAAAATTCAAAAATAGAAACTAGACATTAGCAAAAAAAACATTAAGCGCAAACCACCATTAGTAGCATCTATAGCACCATTATGTCTTGTTGGCATAAAGCATGTTTATTAGTAAAAATTTGAAAATCACACTCAAACAAAACAAAGTAAAATATATAAGAAAGTGTAACATATTTAAGAAAGATTTAAACATACTAATGATGGTGTAAAACAAAAAATGATGTAAAAATAGGAAAAATTTTAAACATCAAAAAGGTGTAAAATAAATAACTTACAAAATCAAAAACATGAAAAAAAAAATAGAAAAATTGAGGAGCCATATGGATGATTAGCATAGATGGAAATCTCCCTCATAACTAAGTTGAAGGAGGAGATCTAGGAAATTGAGCATGATTATCCATCTATTGAGGTATTTGTTGCACTAGTTTGCTTGGGCTCATGAAAAGGCTTTACTTGTTGGATGTTAACTAACTATTTTTTATTTGGGCTCTGAGGTTTGTAGATTAACATGGCCCTAGAGGGAAAGGTTTCATCAATTATATAAGATCCATCCCACAACATTTGAAACTTTATTTTCTGGGATATGTGTATGGGGTTCCAGTAGAGAACCTTATCTCCAAGTTGAAATTTTACTTTTTGTATTCTAAGGTCATAACATTACTTGTTGAATGATTTGTGCACTTTATTCAAAGATAGGGCCACTAATCAATTTTTATTAGCAGATTCAGGTTGATCAAGCTTTATTTTTATGTTAAACTTAGGTCAAGATTCAGATCATAGGCTATTGAAAGTGTACAGAGCTTAGCTTGAATTGGAAGTGTTGGAAGTTTTCTGTACACCAACTCATAGGAAGAGTAGCCAATAAGGAGTTTCCATGTTGAGCGATAGCCTAAAGGGCATCATTAAGTTTTATGTTCTAGTCTCTTCTATATATGCTGATGGTTCTTGTTAGAATCTTTGTAATCTCTCTATTAGTTACCTTTGCTTGACCATTGGCTTGGGGGTGATAGGATGTTGTTAATTTATGTTCGACTTCTAAGTGTTGCATGAGTTTTCGAAAAGCGGCACTTGTAAAATGAGTTCCAATGTCATAAATCAATGTATATGGCATTTCAAATCTATTTACAACATTTTGTTATACAAATCTAGTAGTAGTGGATGATGTACAGTTGGTGATGGCTGCTGCTTTTGCCTATTTGGTGTAGTAGTCGACTACTACGATGATGTATGCCTTTCCATTGGACATGGATGTGATGGGACCAATTAAGTCTATGGCCCATATGTAAAAGGGCTTCAGTGGTTGAATTCAATATTGAGAATCCTCCATTTGAGTGGTCATCCCACCATATCATTGATCATGCTCATAAGATCAGAAAAATTGATGAATGTTCCTAGAGATTATAGGCCAATAGTATCTTGCCATCAATATTTTTATGGTCATGCATATCCTAGTATAGTGGCCTCCATAGGGGCCTTCATGAGCATCCTAGAGAACATGCAATTGATCTGTATCACGGACACACCAATGAACCAAGCCATCAATGCATGTCTTTTAAATATGTCCATTGATTTCCATGAAGTACTTAGCCTGATGAAGAAATTTTGTTTCTTCCTAAAGACTAGATCTTGTGGCATCTCTTGAGTGAGAAGGTAAGTGAGGATGTCATCATACCATTTTGGTTTAGTGGGCACTTATCATTTATTGCTCTTGTAAAGAGAAGTTCATTTGGAAATTGATTTAAGAATGGGCTACTCTCCTCCTTCTTGTTATCCAATCTTAACCAAGAGATATGGTTAATAACCACATTCTTAGTGCCTTTTTGATCTACCATTGTGAGATCAAATTCTTGCAAGATCACTAGCTACTGTATGATACAAGGTCTTACCATTGGCTTTTTCATTAGGAAGCGAATAGCACTATGATCTATGTGCACAAACACATTATAGCCAAGCACATAGTGCCTGAAATTTTTGAGATCATACACCATTGCTATTAGTTCTTTCTTAGTTGTGATGTAATTCAACTATGCACCCACAATGCTTCAACTCACGCAGTGGATATAATATGGACATTTCTTATTGTCCAACTACATAAGCATAGCTTGCAAGGCATAATTAAATGCATCTATCATTGTATGAAATGGTCTAGACTAGTCTAGTGCCTGTAGAATTGGAGTTTCTACAAATTTTTCCTTTAGCTGTTGGAATGCATGTTCACACTCGGTTCAGATGAATGGAGCATCTTTCTTTGTAAGCTCGACCAATGGCTCTACACTCTTAGAGAAATTCTCTATGAACCACCAGTAGTAGCCAGTGCGTCCAAGGAATGATCAAACATCTTTGACTATCTCTAGTTAACATGTGATTCCTTGGATGACCCTTATATTTTCTAGGTCTACGTCAATCCCTACCTAAGTCATTTTGTGCCCCAGTACTATGCCTTCCTAGACCATTAAATGACTTCTTTACCAATTGAGCCTAAGGTTGGTTTCAACACATCTTTTTAGTACTTGCTCAAGGTGATCTAGGGCTTGCTCAAATGTAGCCCCATAGGTAGAGAAGTCATCCATAAAGACTTCTACCCCACTACCAATTTTTTATTAAAAAATACTAAGGACCAAGCATTGAAATGCTGCTAGAGAATTGCATAGACTGAACGACATCTTATAATATGCAAAAGTCCCCTAGGGACTTGTGAATGTTGTTTTGGCATAATCTTCTAGTGCAATTTGGATTTGGTTATAGCCACTATAACCATCCAAAAAGCTATAACAACAATGCCCAAATATAGTGTCCAACACTTGGTCCACAAATGGCAATGGAAAATGATCTTTAAATGTTACCATATTTAACAGCCTAAAGTTGATGTAGACCTAACACTTACCACTTTTCTTTGGCACAATTACAAGTGGGCTAACCCACTTACTATCTATGATGGGATAGATGAACCTTGCCTTAAGGAGTTGTTCTATTTCCTCTTTGACAATCTACTTCAACTTGGGATTCATCCACCTTTGTGGCTACCTTCATGGCTTCATGGTTGGGTCGATGTAGATACAATGCTAGCATATAGTTGGATCAATTCCAATCAATTTAGGATATGACCAAGCAAAGGAAATTGACCATTTTTTGACCACCTACAATAGCTTGTCTTTTTGTTTGGGAGAAAGATTTGCATTAATTATGATTTCCTTTCCATTGTTTAAAAATGCATACTTCATTTCGGCTAGTAGAGTTTTCAACTCTAGGGGCTTTAGCTTAAAATGATCAAGGATTGCCAACTCTCCCCAACAGATATCATCAACTTCATCATCAAAGAGTTGGTGATGAACTTGCTCAAGTTCACCCATACCTTTGATATAAGCACATGTTAAGCTCTTAGTGGGTTTGATGCATAATTTGCTACAATTAGAGTTAGTTGTCAACCACTGGGTGTCCTCCTATTTTTTTGTTATTGTGTATAGGAATCTTTGGATATCAATTTCATGTGCACACTAATTGCATACTTTGATGAATGTACTTTTAATGGACTAGATTTTATACATGTAATTGCACCCATTATCACTATATGTAATGCATGGAACTCACTTCTTCTCAAGCCATCCAAATTCATTTTCCTTGGAAATTTCCAAGGAGAGGTCCCTAATGCCCATTCATGTATCAACAGTGCTTAACCATGCATGTCCCATAATGATGGAGAGGTCGCCTTTTCTGTTTTCTACCTTGATCACTAGAAAATCAATAGGATAGGACCACTCATAGACTATGATCATGATTTCCCCCACTAATCCCAAAGGAATAGTGATTAATTAGTCTACCAATTCCAAATGGATATTGCTCTTCTTAAGAGGTGGTAGGTTCCAGGCCTTGTACATGTCATAGGAGATGAGATTGACACTAGAACCAAAATTAAAAATAGCCTTGCATGGCTCATGTCCTATAATCTGCAAGTAAACAAGAGTACTTCCTAAGTCAGATCCTTTTGTGGGAAGGTTTCTATCCTTTATCTAATCAAAAACAACATGATTTAGCATCACAGTGCAGATCTAAGGTGGTGTTTGGTTTGAAAGGCTCTCAAATGTGTTTGATGTAGAGGATGAGGATGTTGAAGATATAGGATGACTAATCACATTAGGTTGTGAGGGTTTGGGAGGACTATTAGGTCAAAAAAATGGTCATATCCTAGATCAATTGTCTCAACCACTTGGTTGGAAGGTTGGTTGCAAATTTACAACCCTCATAGCATTTCATTACTGTAGTTGTGATGGAGTTTCTCCTTACATGGATGAAGCAAGAGGTAACTGGGTTAATGACCAAGGGATGTGTGTGTAGATGGATGTAGAGGATGGTATGGATATGGGTATTTTTCTCAAGTATATAGTGAATGAGTTCAATGATACTCTAGAGGGTAATAGTTATGTTGGAATGAGGCATGGCTAGTAGGACTTTGTGGAGAAACAGGTTGCTAAACATAGTACCTGTATGGATCTAGTTGCCTATAAGGATTGCTTTCTTAGCAATGGCATTTCCCATTATTGTGATTGCTACCACTACTGGTATTTCTCATATGGTTGTGGTGGAGCTCCACTTGGATAGTAAGCTTATTATTGCTAGTGGAATTGCCTTGGATTGCCCTGAGGATAAAGTAGCCTTTTGGGTGCTATCCTTCTTGCTAGTTATGGATTTAAAAACATACATCCTAGACTCTTGTAAGTGTAACATGATGGAACAACATCCCTTGGGATGTTCATATTGGTAGATGTCACATCCACCATCATTATCGAAGTCTATCTCCACAACTTCTTCTATTACAGTAGCTTTGCCCTTACCTCTTTGGTAGGCATGTTTAGCTTCTTTCCCCCTCCTACGATTACGATCACTATTTTGTTATTTGTATTCTTTAGCAATCTTCATAGTAGTTTGAAATTTTTTATCCAAAGAGTTCCATAGTTTGTCAACCTTTGCCAAAATTTCAAAAGTAGATTTTTGGATGGGTAAGGTTTTCCTATTCACCACCTCGTTAAGTGGTGACTCCTCGTCATAGAATTGGACCTTCCTTTTCCTAATGGAAGGATTCCTATTATATTCTTCTACACTTTTTATTTTTTACAACTCACCTTCTTCTTTTGCTACCTACTCTATTAGCCTTTGTATTTGATAAGCTCTTAGTTCAAATAGTCTCCCTTGGGCATAAACCCCAAGAGTTCTTTTGGTTTTTACTCTAAGCCCATCTATAATGTGGTGGAGTTGTTTCCTCTAAGAATAACCATAACCTAGGCATTAATGGAACAGAGAATAATATCTACCCATGGTGGAATCCAAGGGTTCATGTGTTCCTTATTTTTAGCCTTGGATTTACCTTTTCAGATTGGACACTTTGGATTACATCAGGTATTTATCATTGAATAGATTAAGCATTATACTACATCAGTAGATAAATTCTGACTCTAAGGATAAGTTCTAGCTTTCTTCCTCTTTGATGAGTGTCCTAGGGAATAGCTTCATTTTTTGCTAGTCATTCTCTATGTTTTGTAAGGTTTAGGCATCATGAAAGGCTTGTAGATGGTCTTGTGGATCAAAGTTATATCACCCCTCAAATCTTAGGATATTATTCATGTCTAAGCACTTGATTCGACTATCTTTCACATGCCTAATTGGGATCTTGACTACCTCTGCAATGTTAAGCATGCTTCAAGTTGCCAATAAAGGCTCATCATTAGCATTATTTTGTTGTTGCTACTAATGTCCTTTGTTACACCTTCAATTATTCTGGGCATGGCAATTAGTATTATTGTCTTTCTACCCAACTCCATCACAATTATTTATTTTGTGGTATTTCTCAGAATCAGAAGAAAAGGAAGAAGAAGATGAAAATGAAGAGGGTGAAGAGGGAGAAGGACTACCATCAGCATGGTATCTGCCAACTCCCCTTCGGTTTCCATGGTCATGTTCATCAGGTTTCTTATCATATTGACGCTTGCCCAAGCCCCTGCCTTAATAGCCATCTTTATCAAAACCTAGTTTGTTGATAGTGGAATGTAGATTTAGGTTTACAACCCCATCATCAGTAACAAGGGGTGGAGAATGTTCATGTTGAGAGCCTCCAGAGAAAGGACCTTAATTATTGTCTTGGTTCAGCAAGAACAATGGATTGGTGAACCATTTCCCCTTCATAAACTCATGTTGCTTCTCCTGGTGTCGATCTCTTCAACATTGTGTTTCAATGGAATGATAGTCCCAGTAGTCGTAATTATGCACAATGTACTCCTCTTAAAGATCATGGATGCCTAACTTTGTAAGAGTTTGAAGTAACATCATGAGCATAAATTGATCTGAAGGCATTACAATGTTGCCTTCCATATCATTCCATCACAGTTGTTTATCTTGGTGTAGGATGAAGGTGAAATTAGGCATCAGTGGTTTAACATCATCATGCCTAAGAGAAGAAGACATTTTGCAAACAAATAAAACACCAATCTACTTATATATTATATTACATGTGAGAGTGATATTGACCTTGGGGTTCATCCAATGATATTAATGATGTTCACTAATCCTAGCTAGTACATGTTTCAAACAAAAAGAGTCCCCAGCAATGGCGTCAATGATGAGAAATGAAGGTACCCCTACACTCAACCATATGAATCATGAAGCATTCACGCACGATCTAGTTGAATTCCCTAAACTCTATGTCTTACAGTACACTAGTCATTTAGAAAGTGAACCCTATCCTAATGGTAATTTGTTTTCTTCCCAATTACACTTGTGATGTACAAAGGTATGGTTTAGTGTATTTGAGGCATATGATTTTTATTGTTTTATGTTTTATGTTCTTTGGTTCTTAAAGTAAAGAGATGCAATAATTTAATAACTAATTTAATTTAACTACTTAACTAGTCTCTTACTAGTCTTAACATAAGCATCTAGTCCCACTTTCCATACATGTCCTAAACCCACATATCCATTGCTAAGCTACCAAGCACTACACTACTGGGCGCACCAAACAATAATGCTACTGGGATTACCAAGCGAATACATGTTTACGCAGGAAACAATCATACTTATGTGTTTAATCTTTTTAGCTTAACCAATTAACTAATTTCTTAAAGTCTAATTTAGCTTAATTTATCTTAATTAATTGCATATTTAATGAAAATAATGAATGCATAAACAAATATTTAATCTATTCTAAGTGCTACAAGGTTTAATCAAAAGGCTCATCTTTATTACTATACACATTGGTGTGGTTCAGGTACAACAGTGCTTGAATAAATATCCGTACACTTTCTGACTCCTACTACAAGCACTCAGAGAAATATTCTAACTTTCAAATGGAAAAACTACAAGAGCTTTACTACTATTATGACTTGATATCCCCATAAACATGGCTATGAGCTTGTATTTATAGTTTTTATTATACGGCTATATCAATGAGGCCTCGTAGACAAAGATGTGGCCCCATCGATGGGGCAACACCACATAAATGGGACGCCATTGATGCAACACTTTGATGCTCATCATATAGTGATACCGAATTTGTGCCAAGTAGTACACAAGCTAAATGCATTAGTAGTACATGCTCCTTTATTAAAAGAAAGCCACCATGGAATAATTTGCATAAGCATGTCTTGTGAAACTATAATATGAATATAATTATAATATTTACTAAGCTTACACCATGTCTTCTAAATTTGTTTAAGAATTAGAAAACTAAAAATAGAAATAGCCTAAGGACAAAGAAGATGGTAAAGAAAGTTATTAGAACATCAACTATTATCATTCTTAGGTTTTCCTTACATAAGCTTTTTTCTTAAAAGGAGCATCCAAACATTATCTTTATCAATGCACTTTGTAATCCATTTTACAATAAGAAGAATACACTAGTTATAACAATGAATGAGACTAAGTCCTCCATCTTTTCTACTGCTAGTATAAATATCTAAGCAATTATAGAAAAATATTTTCTATGTTTCTTAGTAGAACAAATAAACAGATGGATAATACGATTAATATTATCATAAGAAGTTTTAAAAGGAGCCCAGCAACTGAAGTAATAAATATGAGTTCATTCAAGTATCTGCTTAATAACTAAAATTTTGCTAGCAAGTATGAGCTTTTTTTCTTTCTTTTTTTCAAGCTTCTTTTCAATTTTATAACCTACATAATTGTAGAAAATAGTAAGATTTAGCTCAAAAGAAAAATGTATTCCTAAAATTTTGAAGATTTTCTAAGACCTGAAATTAACCCACTCATCAATATTACCATTACAATAAACAAAAAGTTTTTCCCAATTGATCCAAGAGCTAGATAACATGCAGTAATCATCCACTTTAGCTAAAAGAGAGTTTATATGTTGTAAAGAATTAGTGATCATAAAAAAAATAATCATCTACAAAGGGCATATTCAAAAATTTTATACCTTAATCATCCATTGAAATTTCCTTAATGATATTTCCTTGTAGATCATAATATGGATCATGTGAAAGAAATTCTACAACAATAATAAAAAGATAGAAAACTAGATGACAACCTTGACAAACCAACCATTGAAAGAAAAGAATGAACTTAATTCAAGTAGCAACTTGAACATTAGCATTAGTGAGTAGGGTACAAATAAGATGAATAAAATAACCACCAAATCCTAGTATATAGAGACGAAATAATGAAATTCCATTCAATACTATCAAAAGCCTTGGCATAATCTAACTTAAGAAAAACAATATCTTGGTTAGTATCAAAAGCCCACTACGTTTCCTTCCAAACTATAATAACATTATTTTAGATATTTCCACCTTTAACAAAACCAATCTAATTATGTTTGATGATATCTTGAATAACCTTCTAAATTTGGCAAGTCATGCATTTTGCTAAAATTTTATAAGTATTGTTAAGAAGAATAATAGGCCTCGAATTACCAATATCTTGAAGATCTCTATTCTTGAAAGAAGAAAAACTGTACATTTATTAATATTTTTACCAAGAAAAACATTTTTAATGACTTCTTGAGAAACATGAAAGAGATCATCTTTAATGATGTCCCTATGCTTCTTAAAAATTTCAATTGGAAAACCATCAAAACCTAGAGCTCTACCATCTACTAAACTAAAGGTTTTTTCTTTTATTTCTTCCATTCTAATTTCAACTTCAAGAATATTGTAATGTACTTCTATTATAAGATGAGGAATATGCATACTAGAGGCCTAGAAAGATTCCTTGTTAAAATATTTAAAAGAAAAATAATTTGCTAAAAAATTATTAATAGTATCAAGATCTTTAAGGATGGAATCATTTATTTAAAGTTATTCCATTTTAGATAACCTTTAAAAAATTCCTTGTAAGGTTTATCTTAAAATTTTAGCCAATCCATATGACTTTTAGTAAGAGCATTTTTAGCTACAAAAGCATCCCAAAATTATTTAGAATAACAAGCTTTAGACAAGGTTTTATAAGTTTCAAAATCAAAATAATTCTAGTCTAGAAGAATTTGCATTTTCTTTATAGATTTTGTAAGATATTCTCCAACTTGACACTTGGAAAATTTCTTTCCAAACCATCTAGCATAATTTTTTATTCTACAAGTAGTTCACTACCCTTAGTCAATCTAAAAAATATCACTAGAAGAATTTTTTTTATGCATTTCATAAAGACTTCAAAATCCATATTAGGAGAAAGATCACCAAGTTTATCTAAAGGACTTTCAACCATATAGAAATCACCTCCACTAATCCAAGAAAATTTAGGTAGCGATAGAAGATATTTTCAAACCTCTAATTCATCTTTTGAATTATTAGAAGTATAAATATTATAGAGTCTAAAGTTCCCTTTTTCACTATGACAAGTAATCTAAGTAACTCTTTCAAGGTTGTCAAAACTAGAATTTAAAACTCTTCCAATTCAATTTTATTAACAAGAATAGCAACAACTCCTTTATTAACTTCATGAGCAATAGAAAAATAATGTAATTTTTAAAAATATATCTATAATTAAAACTAATATCATGAACTAAAATCTTAATTTCTTGCAAGAAAATAAAATCTAGAGATACATGCTTGTTTGAAAGATACTCCCAGGCAATATTTGCTTGGTATATATCAAAAGGCCCTAGGCATTCCATGATAAAATTAACATTGAGACGTGTAAGAGAAGGCCCCCATCCTTAATTTTTTAAGCTCAACATTTTTCTTACAATTCATGTCACTAATAAATGAAATAACACTATTTGATAAAAAACATTTGAAAGAGTAGTAGAAGAAGAGAGAGAAGGAAATACCTTTAGATTTTTTAAATTGAAAGCAATATCTATAGGTATCTTCTTTTTATGTTTCACTAAGTGAAATCCACCTAACCTATTATTTGCATTGCTAGTTCCTACTAAAAATTTCTTTCTTTCTAAAGAGGAAGTCTCTTTAGATATCAAGAGTTTGCTAGCACCTTTAGAATTAAATGGATTACCAAAAGGTGGATTACAAGTTGAAGAAGATTTCATATGTGCCTATTGAAAACTACCATTATTTACTTTTTCTAAATATTATTGTTTATTTTCCTCACAAATAAATTTTTTATTGAGAATAGAATAGATT
Organism: Gnetum montanum; assembly: GCA_015680685.1. Taxonomy (NCBI): domain Eukaryota; kingdom Viridiplantae; phylum Streptophyta; class Gnetopsida; order Gnetales; family Gnetaceae; genus Gnetum; species Gnetum montanum. Next base: position 414,887 of record MNCI01023672.1, on the reverse strand, counting down.
CTAATAACATGCCCTTCATGATAACAATAGTTGCAACATCTTCGCAAATTATAGTATGTAATTTTTTAGAAAAAATATTGATTATCGATCTTGAGTTTTAATTTTATCTTTCATTGTCATAAATTAATCTCTATAAAATAACATGTGTGCTATACACCATCTAGTAATGTTTTTGACTCTATCTTCAGAATTGTGCCAATGCTACCAACAATTTAGCTTTCAACACTTTGAAAAATAAAAGAAATATTTTCTAATTTAATCTAACAAGACATTTTAGAGCAATTAGAAGAATAGGGATCAAAATCTACTTTTCATTCTTGAGCAAGAAAAGTATTATGCTAATTTATAAAGAATTTAAGATCCAACGATTTATCAACTATTTTAGAATTGGCTAGTTCAACAAATATAAAAGATTTGAAAAAATAATGAGCATGCAAAACATTAATTCCATAGCATGCAAGGATAGTTTGAATCATCATTATCATTCTAGCCTACATGAGTTCTTTTTCACCATTTACCTCTAAAAAAATCTAAATCTTTGTTTATTTATAGTTTTTTCAAATCATCTTTGATCATGTGACTATTGCACATCGAATCTTGGAAATGCCCTAGCATTTGCAAAATCTAAAAAAGAAACTCATCCATGAGATTTGACAAGGTTTTACAACAAGCTATTAACCTTATGCTATCCCTCCTTTTAATGTATCTAGGCTTGGGACCAACATTAGCAAAGTTAAGGATAACATGAATTACTAGTGTAAAACCCTTATTTGGGTAACTAAATCTAATAATATGATAAAATATGTATCATAAATTGATATCTTTTGATAGGGATTCATAAAAATAATTAAGTAAATAAAATCAAAAGCTTCAAAATTCTTCATAGTCTCTATAGTCTCAAAGATATTATAATTTTTCATCTTCAGATCATTCCTTACCAAAAACATTTACCACAATAGCTCCACAGGAAACCATCGTGATTGAAAAACAATTGAAGTTTTATAAAAAGAATTCCTAAACTAGTCTGATAGATCTAAGGAGTCTCGATGGACATAATAAAAAATTTTCAATTTTAGTTTCAAGAAGTAGCAATATCATAATGAGCACCCAAGATGGGTAAAATGGAGACAATCTAATAGTGTTTTATGCCATAAAACAATTTCAATAAAACTAAAGAAAAAATGTTACAAGACAATAATTAGACTTGCTATATTATATGTTGTCAAATGCTAAGTTATAAAAAAAACATGTACAACAAATCATTGTGGTAGTAATACAAATGTTTAGATGAAATTGTATAATAAAAATGCTAGAGGAATGCTTGAGTGATTTTTATATTAGATAAGCTACAAGAATGTCATGTTAAATGGTTTGAACATGTGCAAAGAATATGAAATAATAAGCCTATTAAAAAGTACTGCTACATCACTATTTCATGAAAGTCACCCAAAGGAGGATAAAAAAGGACATGGAAAAAATAATTGAAGATTTTCTGAAAAAATTGCAAATAGATAAAGATCTATCTCTTTATAGAACTAATGTAACTAATCCATTTTTTGTATCAAAACCTCAAAGAATAATTATAAGTACATCCCAAGATATCTAGCTAACATGATACATTAGAAACATTATAGAGAAATATATTAACATCTTAAGTGTAGCTCAAATTGGCAAGCTATTGGCTAATAAAATAATGAGCTAAGTACTTAAGCCATTTGTTAACCTCATTTTGTTGGGATAAGGCTATGATGCTAGTGATGAAGTAAGCTAATGAGCTAGCTTCTAGAAATTATAAGGATCTTTATTTACATTAGAGGGATATTGGAACCTAAAATAATTAAAATATAAGTACACCCTAAGATATATAGTCTATTTAGAATTTTATAAGCGAGTGTTGGAACCAAAAATAATTATAATATTGGCACACCACAAGATATTTAGTTTAATTAGAACTTTATAACTTAGCATTGCCCACCAAAATCAAATCCATGACTTGGGCTTTCAAATTATCTTTCTTTATTTACATTGAAACTAAGTAATACTATTATATTTTACAATGAGGTGTTATCATAATAGTAAGATTCTTGATTTGAAAGATTCAAGTCATGGGTTCAATTCCTTTAGGAAATTCTAAGTTATAAGTTCTAATTAGACTATATATCTTTGGTTGTACCTATATTACAATTATTTCAAGGTTTCAACATACATTCCTTCCCTCCTACTATTATATTATAAACAATGAGATGTTAGCCTAGTGATTAGACTCTTGATTTTAAATCTTGAAGTCATGGGTTTAATTGTGTTAGGAAATGTTGAGTTATAAACTGTGAATTGAACTATATATCTTAGGGGATACATGTATTACAATTATTTTGGAGTTGCAAGGCCCCTCCATCCCCTGCATCCCATGCCCATCCCCAAAACAATGAGGTGTTAGCCTAGTGGTAAGACTTTTGATTTGAAAACTCTAAGTCATGGGTTTGATTTTGGTGCGTAATGTTAAGTTATAAAGTTTTAAATAGACTATATTTCTTGGGGGGTTTTCTGATATTATAATTATTTCAAGGTTTTAACACTCACCAATCTAGCCTCCCCCATGCTCTCTAGAAAAAAGCACTATTATATTATACCTATGTTATACCAATATTTTATATTAGCTATATAAGCTATAAGCACATGTAGTTATAGGTTTGAATAAAATAGGACTATGTTACGACATTATTAAGTTTTATTTTACTTAATTTTTATAAAAGTATTATGTTCATTATTTATAATTGATATTTTTTTTTTGTTATTAGAGAGAGATTTCTTTTTTTCTTTATAAGAAAGTCTTTAGTAAGAAATGAAAACCCTTAAGAACACATATAAATAAGGGCAAGGTTTGATTCTTTTCCTATCCTAGCAGGGAGGCTTTTCAAAATTGGTTATAAGAATAAAAACCTAAAAAGGCATTCTCAAAACTATTCGACATTAGTTTAGACTCTCTCTTCATTGATCTCAAACTCTATATTTTTTAAATATTATTATTTATTTTCTTATATGACTTTAGTTTTAATAATCATGAATTATGAAGGTTCTCAAAGACTATGATATTTGGTTTCAATAATGAGTTATTAGTTCAATGATATGAGTCTTGACATAAACACTAAGGTCATAGTTTCAAATTAGTAGGTAATGCTAAGTTACAAACAAATTTTGAAAAAAAATTTTAAGACTAGGGTGTTGAAACCTTGAAATAATTATAATATAGATACACCTTAAGATATATAATCTAATTAGAACTTTATAACTCAACATTACCTACTAAAATCAAGCCCATGATTTAAAATTTTCAAATCAAGAGTCTTACCACTACGGTTTTTTTTAATTAAAAAAAACACCTTGAACTTTATTTAATGTCATCATTTTTACTTTTTCTTATTAATGAGGAGTTATTTTGTTATTTACAAAAAGTGACTTGTGGTTTGTAGGTTACATATTTGAATCCAAGGGATATGCTAAGATATATGTTAAGGAATGCTAAGACACATGTCACTTGAAGGCATGGTAAAAATAAACATTCAAGGCTTCGATAGCATGTCGATAGCAATTCATTATTAGTTATGAAAACAATAAGGTTTTAGCCTAATGATAAGACTCTTAATTTAAAAGCTCAAAGCCATGGGTTTAATATTAGTGGATAATATTGAGTTATAAAATTCTAATTGGCTCATAGTGGTTTATCAATCTTGAGGATTTCTTGTAGATTTTTTGCAACAAAAATTTTTTTAAGAAAGAATGATCAAAAAATTAAAAATACTAATATCTCTTAGAATATAAAGTCTATGAAGAATTTTGAAGATTTTGATTTATTTTTACTTGATAAATTATATGAATCCTTGTCAAAAGATATCAATTCACGACACATATTTTTGTAGGTTATTAGATTTATTCTTTCGAATAAGGATTTTACACTAATGATTCAAGCTATACTTGAATACTATAGAATTGATTTTTCACATTCTTGTTATTTTTCAAAATTTGTTTGCTTGTCAAACTTACAATTTTTAAATGATTGAGAAATCATTAGATCTTAAAAATTTTTTAGATTAGCCTAATACTTTATTACTTAGAAATGCAAAATGGGCTTTGATATCTATTCTTCTGATTACCCTAAAGTTCCTTGCTCAATTGAATTAGAAAATATTCCTCTTATTTTTCAAAGTGTTGAAAGTGAAATTATCAGCAACATTAGCATAATCCTAAATATACAATAAAAAACATTACTAGATGGTGTGTAGTGTATACATTATTTTGTAAACATTGGTTTATGATAAAGGAAGACAAAATTAAAACTCAAGGCTCATAATTAGTATTTTTTCTAGAAAATTACATCCTATAATTTTTGAGGATGTTGCAGCTATTGTTACCATGAAGGACATGTTATTAGAATCTCTTCTATTCTTAATAAAAGATTTGTTTGTAATGAAAATGAACAACACTATTTGAGGACTTTTTAATGGATCTCATGCAAAGATTGTTGGGGAGTATCTTTCAAAGCAACATTTATCTCCAGATTTTCTTTTTCTACAAGAAATTAAGATTTCAGTGCATGGTATAATTTTTTTTTGTAAATGAATTATAAAAAACTGCATTTTTTTTTGGCTGAGAGGCCATTACCAGTCATAATTCGGTAACGATAATTTTTTTCATGACGCTAACTAACGTTGACCTTTCCGACAGGCCATTTCGGTAACGCAACTTTGTGCATAACACTAACGTGTAACTAAAATTCCAAACAGGCCATTTCGGTAATGCAACTTTGTGCATAACGCTGATGTGTAACTAAAATTCTACACAGGCCATTTAGGTAATGCCAACTTTGTGCATAACACTGATGTGTAACTAAAATTCTAGATCTGTGGCTGAAACCCGTGTTAGAATTGCAGCCTCTGTTGCGACCACGACCAGCAGATCTGTTAGAGCTGCGGCCTACCCTCTTCACAGTTTTTGCTCTGCTGCAGGATCTTAGCACATTCGATACTCCCTTTTCAGCTACTTCTGAAACTTCGTTTGTCCTAATTAGAAAAAAATCCAAACAAAAATTGAAATGGTGTTTAAGTAGTTTGATCACCTGCGACGTCCCCAGCATGTACCGAGTCAGCAGCAGAACTGTCAACGTGTGCTTCAGTGCCATTGATGCCCCAGTTTCATCTTTGCAAAGCTCTTCCAAATCTTCAAGAATTTTCTCGCATCTCCTTGTACTACAACCTAGCAGGGATTCCAAGAGTTCGATTATTGAAGGAGTCCCTCCCCTATGCATCCTCTTTGCCTTGATCCTCCCTATTTATATTCTAAGTCTGCATTTTTGCAATAATAATCCTTTGCAACTTGAAGCTCTACCATTTGATTTCATGTGAATACTTTGTCTCTTTGTTTTGTGGAGAGCGTTTTAGACCATTTGATTTGAAGTAGAAGCAGTGCTTGAGAGTGGGTGGTCGTCAAAGTTACAGAGAAATTCAAACATTGAAGCATAGTAGTTGGCTAGTCAATATTCTAAATTGGCAGACCTTGGCTTCACGACATTGACGTGACCTGAAAACAAAGATATCAAACTTTTGTTGCGTGTTGGGAAATTTACGGTTTGATGATTACAAGGGATAGAAATTTTGGAACTCTTGGTTTAAAAGAGAACCTTTGACTACACTAATATTGTCATTTTGAGTTTTTAACTAGTTCTTTAAGAATAGATTTGCTGCGTGGGTAGTTAATTTAAGATGTAAGCAGGGATGGTGGGTTGAACCATTTTTGGCATCAGGCCTGGTAAACGTTACATTTGTGGATTGCAGGTGTATGTTGTTTTGGAGAATAATTTTTGATGAGTTTGGTAAAAGAGCAGTTCAACATGAAAGCATTCTTATTACAGTTTAAAGAAAAACAATTCTTTATTTTTTAGCATAATTTATTTTTTTCCTTCAATTTATTTAATAATCAAACTATGAAATAATTCATTGACAAAAAGATGGAGAGAGCTCCACTTATCCAACCTAAATGCATGTAATTAACTTTTTAATTAATTTTTGTAGCTTATAACTATATTAAATTGATGTTCTAATTATTATAATTATCAATCAACTTTGTGTATAAAAGGTTGGAGAATTCAATTTTACTTCAATATTGACAATGACTTACTGCAGCAAACTATATCAGGGGATCCAATAATCAGAAAATTCACTTTGAAAATCATTATTTTTTTATGAAAGGTTACATTGTGTTATGAAATGTTACGTCTGTTGCAAAACAAAAATACATTTAGAAACGTTGCATAATACATTTAGAAAGGTTGCATCCTCGTTCCAAAGGTTGTGTCCCATTAAAAACCATAAATACGCCTCATTAGATGAACAGTTTGCATTGGATAGTTGGATTCGGGAGCGCTTACTCAAGCGCAGTAAATTGGCAATGGGTACAAAACTTGCTCAGCTTAATATTTCATGGAATTTTGTTTCCCAAATAATTTTAGAAAAACAACTAATTTTTATTTTTAGGTTTGGGTTATATTTAAAAACATGTTGGGTGCCTTAGGTTTTTTAAAAAAAATAACTAATTTTTTATTTTTAGATTTGGGTTTTATTTAAAATTTAATACAACCCATAATACTATATAAGGTTTTTTAAAAAAAGCAACTAATTTTTATTTTTAGGTTTGGGTTATATTTAAAAACATATTGGGTGCCTTAGGTTTCTTTAAAAAAATAACTAATTTTTTATTTTTAGATTTGGGTTTTATTTAAAATTTAATACAACCCATAATACTATATAAGGATTCTCATTTCTATAAATACAGATCATGCAGGTGATAAAGAGCATGAGTTAAACCGAATGAGACAACAACGTCTCAGAGATCAAATAAGAGAAGCTTGGCAACGGGGAGATCCTTTGGAGTTGTAAAGAATGGAACAAGATCACTTACGTCAAAGAACGTGTCGAGCAAAAATGCAGGAACAACAAGTGGAAGGAAGTGAGGTTTGTAGATGAAATTTTATTTTTGTTTTAGATGAAATTCATTTAATGTCTGATTTAATAAAGCTAAATATATTAGGCCACTTTGTATAATAATATTTCAAAGAATGGAAGGGATCACAGACAAGGATGAGGAAGAGGTCATGGATGTGGACAAGGACAAGGACGAGAACACATAGATGAACACGAAAATCACTTAGCAGTCATTTCTAATGATGAAAATGTTCATTAGCCTTGATTGCATCAAGAAGTTATTTCAAATATAGGATGTGGTTGTGGACGTGGTCATGGACGTGGTCATGGTCGTGGTCGAGGACATGGTCGTGGTCGTGGATTTGGTCAAATGTATTCAAATAATGATGATTTGATGGTCGAAGATGAATTACTTATAAATCCTATAGAGATTGTTACTATAGAACGAAAATGTGCACAGGGGCATGAAAGACAAGAATGTTTTAGACAACGAAAAAGACAAGCAGAAGTGGCAGAAATGTTAGATTTAGTTGCAAGACTTGATCAGGAACAGGCTCAACCAAGATTGCGAATGGAACATCAAAAAATATCTTCTGAACATATGAACAATCAGGTATCTTATCCAAATCTTCATAAGTCAAATACACAAATCCTGCATGCAATAACAAGATTTTCAAGCGAGGTTGATAAGTTTAGTGTTCCTCGATCATGTGGTATTTGCAATGAGAGTTTTTTAAGTATGTTAATGAAACCTATACAAAGATTTGGTCCAACATGTGTAAGATGTGCAAATGAAAAACTAATGGGGATCTTGAATCACGATAGTGAAGAGATTAAGCATTTTTCTGCTGATAATAATATGGATACAGAATCCTAGCCAATAATCTTATCAGAACTATTAGAAGTTGAAGAAATGCTTATATCATGAATTAATCCTATTTTACAAGTTACGCATGCAATTGGAGGTCAATTACAATATAAAGGACATACCATCAGTTTTATGCAAGATGTATCTGAAATTGCAACTAGGCTACCTTTGAGGATTCATGAAATTAAAATGCTAATACTAAGACGAGTTGATCAAATTGGAACAACCTATAACTTTGTTGTAAATAAAAAGCGTGTGTATGCTGCTTTATTGTATAAGAAATAGAATGATCCATTCTATCAAGATGTAGAAATAGATTAGCATGCTTTGGATGATGTTAGTGATACAGGAGATGTTAATGTTTTTGAAAGGATATATTATATTAGATTGTCTGAGGAGGATGGTAAGATGAGATTACAGTTTGATGGTCCTTTGGTTGATTTAAAGGAGGAAAATATTATTAGACACACATCATCAGTAGCATCATGTCCAGTTCTTCTAAGGAAAGGACTTGATCTGGTAATAGCTTGGTTAGAAAATCCAACTATTGAAAGTTCAGATTACGCACAATGGCCAACACTTTCAGAGTCACCCATCAATGAGTTCAACATAGTTGGAATGCTTCCAATATCATTTCCAATGTTGTTTCCACGTGGAAAATGTGAATTCCTTACAAGAAGGTCCAAGGATGTCATGTTACATGAATATGCTAGAAATCTACTTCGATATAAGGATGGAAGATTTGGACGTCATAAAAGATTCAGGTATTAGAAATTAATTACATTTACATTGCTAAATAGCATTCATGTTTTAACATCTTATGAACTAATTACATAGGTATTTTATTTTCATTTTCAGGTATCACATTTATAACATGATAATGAGATATCGTGCATAGAAATCAACATCAGTATTCTTCAAAAAAAAATATTATAGAAGCACCATTAACAATCTAAGAATTACGTGAAGGACTACAAAATGCACCATCAGATAATTTTGTTGATAATTTGATGAGATTTGGAACAACAATACGAGGAACGCCTTCGTATTGGAGAAAATGCAAAGCGCAATTGTTTGATTTGATAAATGAGTTGGGTGCACCAACTATTTTTTTTTACTCTGAGTGTAGCAGATCTTTATTGGCCAGATCTACATAAGGTAATGCCTACAGAATCCCCACAAAATGTTTCTAAGATAAGAGAGTGGAAAATGAAAAATATTATTGAGAACCCACATATAGTTGCTAAGTTTATGCATCTTTGACATAAGGCATTTTGAGAAATGGTTTTATTTCAAGAATTTGATGTGGTTGATTACTGGACAAGATATGAATGGCAACATAGGGGATTACCACATGTCCATGGCTTTCTTTGGATCAAGGGAGCTCCAAACATAAAAGAACTTGATTAGAATGGCCCAGAAGTAGTTAGAAAGATGAGAGAGTTCTTGTATGCAATAACAAATGCATGGAATAGTAGATTCAATCAAGATGGAATATCCAATGCTGTAAGTTTTTTAGAATTTCTAAGTATTTATTTTAAATGTTAGCAAATTGTTTAGGTTATTTGAAAACACCATTATAAAAATTATACAAATCTTTCATTTGTAGATGCAACGTGTTAATAATCCCAGTCATCCATGCGAAATTCAAAGTCAACAGCTGCAATTTATGGATCTTGACATTAATTATGATGAGCTATTAAATTTAGTTTAGCGACACACACAATGTAAGAGAGAAGCATGTTTAAGAATCCGAAATCATATGCAAGTTTGCAGGTACAATTATATTTCTCTGAATACCTAGATTCTTATTTGCATCATGAATGTATGGGATCTAGGAAAATAATTTTATAACTTTAATTTATTACCTTACATATAATGTTCCATGGCCATTGCGAGCTCAATCAGATCTCTTTCAAGATCCAGAAAACAACAATCATGTTACATATGAACCACGTCGAAATGATCCAAGGTTGAATGTTCATAATAGAATGATCCTTCAAACATAGAGAGCAAATATAGACTTTCAACCGGTCCTTGACAAATATGTTGTTATTAAATATATTGAAAAATATGCAACGAAATCTAAAAAGAAGTCAAGATGCTTTCATGATTTATTACTTTGTATTGTCGAATCTCAAAACCCTGAAGAAAACACAATGACTGCATACAAAAGACTCATGATGGATGCTACAACTGATAGAGACATAGGTGCCATGAAGGTTTGTAATATGCTATATGAACTTCCATTAGTTGAATGCAGTTGACTATTTAATACTATAAATGTGTCTAGAGATATGTATAAAAGAGTTATACTAGATCTAGATGGAGATGAGGAACCAGAATCATATACAACCCTTATCAATACATATCAAAAGAGACCACTAGAAATGGAAGGAGTTTCATTGTTGAATGCTATGAAATATTTTACCTTTATCTCGAAGAAGATAGAGCTACCAGTGTGGAAGCCTCGACTATGATCAGTTGTTGTAAGAACATTTCCAAAATTTAGAGTAGCTCCAAGAGTAGGAGAGGAGAAATGGATAGATTACTGTTGGGCACAATTGTTACTACACTATCCTTTTAGAGATGTCAAACACGATATAGGAAGAAATGACAAAGAAATTGAACAAAAATGGATTTCTGTTCGACACATCTATGAATTGGAAGAGGATACATTCGATGAAGGGTTTGAACATGCTTACGAGGAAAAGAGGAAGTATACAGATATTATTCCAAAAAGACAGGATGGTGTTGAATATGATTTTGAAGTACTAAATCAACATCTACTTACATCAGCTCATTTTCAATGAAGTGAACTTGAAATGCTTAGATTAAGAGATCGAGATAGATAGAATGAATGGTCAGCCAGCTATCTGGGAGAAGATGTTGCAAAGATTGCTACATCTTTTGTTCATGGACATAGATCACATGGGATAATAACACATTCAAGAAATAACAACAATCAGGTGGACATATCTTCTCTAGGAGTTCAATAGAAGAAATGCTACAAGATTATCACTGGCCATCTTTATATGCAACAATTCGAAATGGATGAAGTTTCTCCTCTATTGATGATTATTCAAGGTACAGTAGGCACAGGAAAATTGTATCTCATTAATACGATTCATAAAGAATTTAGTCGAACTTGCTCATCCAGAAAAAATAGCTTATTGGTGCTCACCCCTACTAGTGCTACAGTGTATAATATTAATGCAACTACAGTACATTCTGCGTTGAAGATTGGAATCGGAGATTACAAACCATTGGCTGCATCAACTTTGTCATCGTTGCAAAATAAATAAAAATACTTAAAGTATATTATTATAGATGAAATGAGTTTCATAGGTGGAAAATTGCTTAGCAACATTGATCGAAGGCTTAAGGAAATATTTCCAGATAATCGTTTAGATAACTTTGGTAGTAGATCTATGATACTCATTGAAGATCTTGCATAGCTTCCACCTATTAAAGATGTTATACCGTACATGTCATCTCAGATGCATGTGAAGAATTTGTGGTTGGCATTCAATAAATTTGTAACCTTGAATGTTGTGTATCAACAAAGGGGTGATGATTCACAACAACAAAGATTTAGAGAAGTTTTGATGAATATACGAGAAGGAAAGATGAGTGATGAGGATTATGACTTTTTAAGCCTGAGAATGCAACTTCCATCAACATCGGATGGGCGAGATGGATTTGAAGATTCTGTGCATTTGTTTGATACAAAGGATAAAGTGCATATGCATAATGAAGAAATATTACTCAAAATGCAGAAGCCAATTGCATGGTGCATAGTAGATAGAAAGACAAATGGTGTGAAATTTTGGGATGATTCAGAAGGAGAATTGGACCGAGTAGTGTTCATTTGTGAGGATGCAAGGGTTATGCTCACTCTTAATCTATGACCAAAAGTAAGATTGGTTAATGGTGCATGTGGATTCATTAAGAAAATAATATATAGTCCACACTGTCAACATCCACAGTTACCATCGTATGTCATCGTTGATTTTGACTCCTATATTGGAGTACCATATGATAATGAACATCCTCAACAAGTACCCATTCCACCAATCATACGTGGAGGATCTCACCAACTACCACTTAGATTAGCATGGGCTTTAACAATACATAAGTCACAGGGAATGAGATTGGAGAAAGTGTGTATAGATGTTGGTAACAGAGAAACAACATGTCTTACATTTGTGGCACTATCTCGAGTGAGGAGAATTAACAGTTTGAAGATATTCCCTCCGATCTCCAAAGAAAGATATATCAAGATATTTAAGGCTTCGCACCTTCAAAGTAGATTGGATGAAGAGAAACACATTAAATCTAATGAAGAATGATCTCATTCTTTTATGTCATCTAATTTTTACCATTTTGAATGTCAGATCATTTGTAACTATACATTTTCAATTACGCAAGTTTGTACATTGATCATTTCTGCTATATTACAAAATGTTTATGATCATTCAATAAAGCATTCCATGGTCTTATAATATTTTTATCTAGTTATGTTTAAATCATTGCTGTAGCAAACGACTGGTGATCATTAACTTAGTTATATNAAAATTTGGGTTTTTAAATCTTGTTCTTTGTCCAGAAGTCGTGAAATTTTTTACTCAAAGAACTTCTTACTTATAAAGTAATAAGATTCTCTCGGCCAATTTATAGATATATATTATAAATATATAACTAAGCTAGTGTAACACATGAAGTTAATAAAGGAGGCCTTGCTCTTCTTGTTAATAAATAATTGATTAGAAAAGTTTTGAATTCTCATTTTAACAATTTTGAAAGAGTTATTTGGATTACTTTTCATAATAAAAAAGGTGACTTTGGACTTTGTAATATTTATTCTTCTAATAATTTAAATGATCAATCAAAGGTTTAGAAATATCTTATATTATTATGCTTCTAATACCTAAAATTCCTTATATTATTAGAGATTATTTTTATATATTTAAAATTTATTTGAATAAAATTGTTGGTCTTCCTCCTAATAGGTCTTTTAAAACAAAAGAAGATTTGTACAATTTCAAAGAAAAATATTTTCTTTATAATGTTAGCTCTTTATTTCCATCTCATTCAAATGAGAAGCATTACACTTGGTGTAATTATGAACAAGAAAAAGATAAAATTTATCAACAACTTAATAGATTTTACATCTCTAATGTTTCCTTTTGGAAGTCTACAAGAAAATTAGATGTCCATACAGATGTTACTTTGTCAAATCATTTTCCTATTAGCATTTTTCTCTCTAAAATTAATTCTTCATCCTCTAAGAAGCATGAGCTTTTCTGTATGAATGGTAATATGTTCATAGGACCCAGTAGGAAAAATATTTTAAAGTCTTTATAGAATGTAGAAAAAATGCCTACAAGTAATTTTGATTGGATTTACTGTTGACAGTGAACTACTTATAGATTTAGAGATTATGCTAAATGGATTTGATGATTTGTTAAGAGTAAATGTCAAGTTAAAGAAGATCTTGCAAAATTTGTAAAGCAAAAGCAAATTATTTTAAACCAAAATCCTTTTGATTTTAAACCTCAAAAATTCTTGGTTGAACCTGTTATGCCAAAAGATGTTAGAATATTTCTAAAGCTAAAAGTTCTCTCACTAAAAGTCACATGGGTTTGCTAAAAATTAAAAATAAACCTTACAAGAAATTTCTTAAAATTATAAAAGGAAATGGTTAAGTGCCCAAATTATAATTACTTTATAAATTATTCCATCATTAAGTATCCTAAGACTATTAATAGTTTTTTAGCAAATCATTTTTCTCTTATTTATTTTTTCTAAAGGTTTTAGTAAGGAATCCTTCTTGGCCTCGAGTATGCATATTCCTCATCTTATAATAAAAGCACATCAAATTATTCTTGAACCAAAATTTATAGTAGAATAAATCAAAGTAATGATCTTTAGTTTAGTAGATGATAAAGCTCTAAGTTTTGATGGTTTTCTTATTGAATTTTTTTAAAGAAGCATTGGGACATTTTTGGAGATAATCTAATTTATGTTTTCCAATAAGCCATTTAGAAAGTTTCTCTTGGTAAAAATATTAGTAAAGATGTGATTCATCTTCTTTCTAAGAATGGAGATCTTCAACATATTAGTAATCAAAAGTCTATTACTTTTCTTAACAATACTTATAAAATTTTAACTAAATGCATTACTTGTCAAATTCAAAAGGTTATTGAAGATATCATCAAACCTAAGGACATTGGTTTTATTAAAGGTATACATATCTTAAATAATATTATTACAACTTGAGATGAAATGCAATGGGTTTTTGATATTAACTAAGATATTACTCTTATTATGTTAAATTATGTCAAGACTTATGATACAATTGAATAGAATTTCATTATTTCTAATCTCTATAAACTAGGATTTAGTGATTATTTTATTTGTCTTGTTCATACCATGTTCCTTGATGCTAATGCTTAAGTTGCTACTAATTTTCAATTAAGTGCTTTCTTTTTTCTACAATGGTCAACACATCAAGGTTGTCCTCTAGCTTCCTATCATTTTATATTTTTTATAGACTTTCTTTCATATAATTTTCATTATGATCTCCAAAGGAATTTGAATTAATGATCAAGGTATGTAATTGCTTAACATGCACTTTAAAGGTGATTCTTTTTTTATGATCAATAATTCTCTACAACATAGTAATACTCTTTTAACTAGAGTGGAGGATTATCGCATGTTATTTAGCTCTTGGAGCAATTGACAAAAAATTATTGTTTATTGTAATGGTAATAATAAATAATAGATTACTCTTAATCCTTGGAAAATCTTAAAAAATATTATGTTTTCAAAATTTCATAAATACCTTAAAAATGAATAATAATACTAAAAAAAATAAAATGTACATCAGATCATTGAAGAGAGAGTCTAAAGAAAAAGTCTAATGATTTTGGGGTGCCTTTTTAAGTTTTCATTGTTACAACAAATCCTTAAAAACCTTCCTCCTTAGGTAAGAAACGAATTAGGCTTTGCCCTTATTTAGAAGCATCCTTACAAGTTTTCACCTCTTACTAAAAGACTTCTTATAAAGAGAGGTGGAAAATTTTTTCCAAAGATAAAAGAATACATTAATTAAAAATAAAGAAAAAATATCAATAAAAGTTAAAATCTTTCTATCCTTAAGCATCCAAAACAAAAAACTTAATACTGTAGAAAAAATTAGCTATTTAGCTTTCACTTGAAGCTTTCTTTACTGAAATTATAGCTAAAAATGACATCTTGGAGCATTTAGTATTTGACACCTAAAGAAAGATCATAGTTATGCTCTTGTTGCTAGAAAATAACTACACACTAAAGCTTCCATATAGGGTAGAAAAAAAGGGATCGAAGATAATTTCAAATGCAAAGAAATGAAGTAGATAAAGTAAGCTAATCAGCAAGAATAACTTCATTTATGTTTGGTTCAAAGTTGAATGCTCAACTCCAAAAGAAAAAAGAATGTGATGAATAGTTGGTTTCATTTTCTCAACTTTGGTGTTTTAGTTTTCTTCATAGTAATCAATTTAATCCTATACAAATGTTCAATGAGTTTGGATTATTGAAGTAGATCAAATTATTTCAAGAAAGGTGATTCCTCATAACAAAGATTGAAAATCATCTTTGTATGCTTTAGCATAATTCTAATAGGTACAACTTTTAAAAAAGAGGATGACATCACAATATAGGTAGTACTAGAAGGTTCTCAAAAAACTATGATTGGATTTGGAAAATCTATCATTGTAAGAGTATTTGGATTATAAATTTTAGATGTCCATTTACAAGCATGTTGAGCAAATAGACACTCAAAAAAACTTGAGAAAATGAGTCTTCACTTTTACAAAGAGGACATTAAGGAGAAACATTTTTGGTATGTTTAAGATTAGTGTTGATAGGAAGACCTTGATGAATAAGACACCTTAAAAAGATGAATTTTAGGAAATGTAACAGCTCTCCATATATCTTTCATTTTCCTCATTCAAAAGTGTGATGATAATTATAGTTTCCAAGCCTTATTGAATTTTTTATGAATGAAATCATTCTTTGTAATAATCTTGTAAGAAACTTTCAAATTATAAGGAAAAACATATGTATTATCCTTCCAAAAAATATTTGGAAAGGCCTAATGCAAATTATTTTAAACTTTAAATAAATTTTTAAGATTACAAATTAATTTTTCAAAATTATTTTTCCTCTTTCTATTCAAACCATAGAGGTTAAATGCTTCATTCCAAGTAATCCATCTATCATGAATACATAGACAAGAAACTACAATGATACCAAACTAGCTCCAAGTGGTACATAATCTAGATGTATTAGTAGCCCAAGCTCCATTAAAGAAAGATACCATGGGCTAATTTACTTAAGTATATCTTCTAAAACTATAATATGATTATAATTTCAATATTTACTAAGCTTGAACCATGTTTTCCAAATTTTTTTAAGAATTGGAGAACTAGAAATAGAAATGTCTTGATAAAAAAGAAGATAATGAAGAAAGTTATAGGAAGATCAAGTTTTGTCATTTTTAGATTCTTCTTTCATAAGTCTGCTTCTTAAAGGAGCATTCAAACATCATCTTCATTAACGCACTTTGTAATCCATTATGTTACAAGTGAAATCCCATTATTATAATAATTAATTAGGCCAAGTTCTTCATCTTTACTACTACCAGTGCAAATATCTAAAGCAACTATAGAAAAACTTTTTCTATGTTGCTTAGTAGATCAAAGAAACTGATGGTTAATATGATCAATTTTATCACAATAAGTTTTAGAATAAGTCTAATAACTAGAGTAATAAATATGAGTTGATTGAAGCTTTTGCTTAATAACTAAAACTTTGCTAGTAGGGGTAAGCCTTTTTTTTTCTTTACATGTATCAAGCTTATTTTCAATTTTATCAATCACAAAATTCCACAAAATAGTAAGATTTGGCTCAAAAGAAAAAGATATTTTTTAAATTTTGAAGAAAAAATATTTTTTTAAAAATTTTCTAAGGCTTGAGAGTAATCCACTCATCAATATTGACATTACAATAAACTGCAAATTTTTGTCAATTGATCCAAGAGCCAAATAACATGTAGTAAGCCTTCACTATAGGAAAAAGTGTATTAATATGTTATAGATAATTTTTGATCATAAAATAAGAATCATATATAAAAGGCATGTTAAAAAATTATGTACCTTGATCATCAATTAAAATTTCCTTAATGAAATTCCTTTGTAGATCATAATGTAAATTATGTGAAAGAAAGGCTACAACAATAATAAAAAGATAGGAAGCTAGAGGAGAACCTTGACAAACCAACCATTTAAGAGAAAGAAAGAACTTAATCTAAAATTAATAGCAAATTGAGCATTAGTATTAGTGAGCACGGTACCAATAAGATTAATAAAATAATCATCATATCCTAGTTTATAGAGATAAGAAATAATGAAATTCCATTCAATCTTATTATAAGCCTTGGCATAATCTAACTTAATAGAAGAAATATCTTGGTTAATATTAGAAGCCCACTACATTTCCTCCCAAGTTGCAATAATATTATTTAAAATATATTTACCATTAACAAAACTAGTCTATGCAAGTCTGATGATATCTTCAATAACCTTCAAAATTCAGAAAGTTATGTATTTAGCTAAAATTTATTAAGAAGAGTAATAGGCCTTCAATTACCAATATCATAAAGATCTCCATTCTTCAAAAGAAGATAAATCATACCTTTACTGATATTTTTAACAAGAAAAAAAATTTTAATGGCTTCGTGAAAGACATAAATGAGATCATGTCCAGAGATGTCTCAATGCTTCTTAAGAAATTTAATAGTAAAACCACCAAATGTTGGAGCTTTACCATCTACTAAGCTATAGGCCAATACTTTGATTTATTTTACTATAATTTTTACTTTAAGAATACTTTGATGTACTTCTATTATAAGATGGGGAATATGCATACTAGAGGCCTAGAAAGATTTCTTGCTGAAATATTCAAAAGAAAAAATAGATTGAAAATTATTTGATAAAAAAATATTAATAGTATTAAGATATTTAATGATGGAATCATTTATAAAAAGTAATTCCATTTTTGGTACTTGACCATTTCCTTTAAAAATTTTAAATTTCCTCATAATGTTCTTCTTTAATTTTTAGCTAACCCATGCAACTTTTAGTGAAAGAATTTTTAGCTTCAAAAGTATCCCAACATTGTTTATCATAAAAAGCTTTAGCCAAGGCTTTTTGAGTTTCAAAATCAAATGGATTTGGGAAACTCAATCAAGAGAATTCAAGGTTGAACTTAGAAACATGATATTCTTTATGCTAAGTTTTTGAAATTTTATAAATCTTTTGTCATTCTATTGATATTATGTGTAATTACACTAGCTTTAGTCATTAATCCTTCAAGTAAAATCATCACTTCTTTGTCATTTTACAAATTTCTTAATGATTTATTTAAATCTATTACTTAAGAAATTTTTGGAAGGTATGTTTTTGTGCAAATTCTAGGTTATTTACCTCATCCATAAAGTTTTTTGAGTCATTTCCATTTGGTTTAGAAAGATAGAGGCTTGGATGTTATCTATGCTTGTGATTTATTAAACTCTTTCATGCTAGTAGAATTTGTTGATTCGGCAATGGTTTCAAAGGTCCTTGATATTAGTGATTTCAATCATCAGCATGCTTTATTAATTACTTAAAAGTGGACTTCCTCTTTTAACCCAGTATCTTCTAAATTTTGAAAGGTTCCTTATTTTGTTGAAATGCTGAATCTTCCATTAAATTTTGAAAATGTTCAAAGCGTTATTGTCTCTCGAATTAGGCCAAGTAAGCATTTTAAAATCCTCTGTACAACTATGATTTTCGTAGAATTCGATATATGATTGAAGTGGATCTTAATTCACTTAAGCGAGAAATTCTTCTGCATGTTAGAAGAATTAATTATGTGCAAAAGGTTATTTAGTATAATCTTTGAAATTCATGTCACTATTGTCTTTAAGAGGACCATATATTTTATTCATGTCCTTTTATGCTCTGAAAAAAGACAATGCAAGTATGTTAGCAACAAGCTAGTACAAATGCTATTAAGGTTTCTTCTATAAATGTTATAGATCATGCTAAGGTTTTTTCTACAAATACTATAAATCCTATGATCATTTCTTCTACTAAGATTTTTATAGTTAACCCAACCTTTTCTTTTACTATTGTTCAACAAAGGGTATCTTCGAGGAAGGTTTTGATAAAATAAATTTTAAAGAATTCTTTAATGACTAAAGGAAAAACAAATATATAATACTAAGGTCTCACAAAAACCTATTATTGATTCTAATGATTTTTAAATTGTTCTTCATAATCAAAAATATTGAGGAAGTCCATCTTTTGAATGGTCATCATGTTTAGGATATTTTAATTACTAATACTTCATTTGCAACTATTGGTTGATATATGAAAATGATTTCTTTTGATAATGTTGATTCTATTGATAAGCTTTGGACAAAATTTGTTAGAGCTTTTTTTCATACATGACATTTAGTTTTTTATTTTATTTTTCTTCAAGAGATTAAAATTTCCAATTTAGATACAATCATGACTGATAATGTATTCCTCATGATTCTACAATATTATTTACTAATTATAATATTCATTAAGGTGGTGCAACCCTTATTATCAATCATTTTTGGTCTACAAAAATTCTCTCTCGTGGAAGAGATAATTCTGTAGTCTAGCTAATTCTTTAAGATGATTTATATTCTTTTGGTGTTTTTTATATTTATGCTCTTACTACTTCTACAAACATAATTACTCTATGATATTTTCTTCTTCAAAGTATAGTTTCTTCTCTAAAGTTTGCTTGACATTCCTTGGCTTTTTTGTGATGATTTTAATATCATTGAAAATACTTATGATAAAATTGGTGGTGATTCTTTGTAGCTTGCAGGCCATGAGCTCTCTATTTGGTATGATGTTAAGAAACAATTTTTTTTTATTTGATGCTAGTGGATTAAATGTTCATTATGATGATTGGTTTACTTGGTCTAACCTCTATGAAGGTAATAATTGGATTTTTTAAAGACTTGATCAATTTTATTTTTCCAATTATTCTTCATGGTTCTATGATAGAAAGGTTATAGTTCATAAAGACACAACTCTTTCAGAACATTTTCTAGTTTATCTTAATCAAGAATTTGATATTAAATATCTAGTTCAACGTTATGAGCTTTTCCATATAAATGCATATTTATTTCTTTCTCCTACTTAAAAAGATCTTACTAATAAACTTTGGACAAATTTTATTGGTACTTTTCTTTGCACACAATATTTATTTTCTAATTTTATTTTTTATCAAGATATTAAAAATTTATAATTTAGATAGAGTCATAGCTGGTAACAATATTCTTCATGATTCTATAGTATTATTTGCTAATCATAAATAATGTTTAAGATGGTGCAACTTTCATTATTAATCATTTTTTAAAAAATAATTCTCTCTTATGGTAGAGATAATTTTGTAGTTTGGGTAATTCTTCAAGGTACTTTAGGTTATTCTGGTATTTGTAATATTTATGCTCCTACTACTTCTGCAAGTAGAAATGCTCTATGATAGTTTCTTCTCCAAAGTTTGCCTAACATTTATTGGCTTTTTGGTGGTGATTTTAATATGATTGAAAATTCTTATGATAAAATTGGTGGAGCTTCTTTTCAACTTATAGGCCATGGGCTTTCTATTTAAGGTGATGTAAAGGAACAATTTGTTTATCTAATGCTGCTAGATAAAATATTCATCATGATGATTAGTTTACTTAGTCTAACCTCCATGAAGGTAATAATTAGATTTTTCAAAGACTTCACCAACTTTATTTTTCAAATTATTCTTGTTGGTTCTATGATGAAAAGGTTACAATTCACAAAGATACAACTCTTTCAAATCATTTTCTAATTTCTCTTAATCTAGAATTTGGTATTAATTCTCTAGTTCAATGTTATGTGTTTTTCTATATAAACGCATCTTTATTTCTTAATCCTTCTAGAAAAGGTACTTTGATGTCTTTATGGAATGTAGAAATGGGACCCCTTGGTAAATCAAGCTAGATTGATTGGTTGTTATGTGCTATATAATCATTTTCATAATTTTTTTCCATTAGTTGGATAAGCAATATTCCAAGAGATAAACTTAGACCAAAAAAATCTATGATAAAAATCAATAGATAAATACTATAATACAAAATGATCCCTTCAATATTATTCTTCAACAAAGACTTGCTTATGTTTTCTCAATCAAACAAAAATGGGATATGCATAATGCTAAGAGTACTCTCATCAAGAGTTATCTCAACTAGTTGAAAGTAGAGGGAGAACCATGGAAGGAATTTTTTAGATTCTTAAATATAAAGAGAATTTACCTATTATTAACTTCATGGAAGTTGATGGTCAAATTAGTTCTAATTCTCTTATTATCAATGATTTTTAAAGACATTTTCAATGTATATTTGTTTCAAAGGATTTCAATCATGAAGATTTTCTCTCTAATGATGATCATTTACCTAATATTATTCATAGCAATTACAATCATCTTCTTGAATAAGATATCTCTTTTACTAAAATTAATGATGAAGTGCTTGGCTTGGCCAATTATAAGTCTCTAGGTTCTTGTGGAATTTCCATTGAAGTTTTTAAAAATCATTGGGATGTAATTGGTATGGATCTTTATTATGCTTTTGTAGAAGCCATTGGACAACATTCTCTATGTTAAGAGCTAAATTGAATAGTCATGGTGAGGACCAAATTCCAATACCACAAATTGAAGTCAAATCTTACAAAATTCTTACAGCACACAATTTAAAAGAAGAAAAGAAGAAAAAATTTCGTTCTTGCTTAAAATTAATGTACAAAGCTAGAAATATATGATCCCCAAGGATAGATAACACTTAAGATCCTTACAATCATACTCCTTTCGTAAAAGACATAAGCCAACAATAATGATTCTCTCTCATCCTATCCATACAATGGCTAAAATGGCTCACAACAACATGAAAAAAAGTGTTCAAGATGAGCTTCACACACTTTTCTCTCAAGCCACTCTCTCCCTCTCTCTCTAGAGATTCCTTAGAGGCTTTATCTTCACCTCACACCTGGAAGACCTTTCCTCTGAATCTCCATTCTCAAGCTTAGGCATTAACGTCTTTTTCTCCTTTTCTAGGTGATGTTTCAGGTTTCCTCCATATTATAATTAAATATGAAGTCCATTAAAATTTGTACCAAACATTGTTGAAGAGGAGAGGACATCTTTTCCAAGAGTAAAGATGTCAAGAATAGACATCTTTTGGGTGTTGAAGACATCTTTCCTAAAACTAGCCTTGACATAGAATATGTCTAGAAATAGGAGTAGAAATCTTTTGGATGTAGAAGAAATCTTTCTTGAAGCTAGTCTTGACATAGAAGATATCTAGAAGCAAGATTAGACATCTACTACCCAAAGGTGATGTCATTTCTCTCAGAGTAGACATCTATTCTAATAGAGTCAAAATAAATATGCTTATTTTAAGGCTTGAAACATTCAAATATCTCCAAACAAGTTCTAATTCACCCCAAAACCCTCTAAAATCATTAAAATAGGCTTAAAACATCCTTAACATGTCAAAACTCAATGAAAAGGCCTCATCATTGGAGTGATGACACATTGATCTAGTTGATATCCACAACAAGTCATTAGATTTATTTCTAAGGTGATCTTTCCTACATTGAAAATTGGTGTCCAGTTACTCTTCTAAATTCTATTTATAAAATTCTAGCTAAATTTCTTAATAAAATACTAAAACCAATTATTCCTTAGTTAATTAGTCCAGTGCAAATTGGCTTTATCAACAAGTAGATATATTCTAGATAATGTTGTTACAACTTGGGAGGATATGCAATGGGCTAAGAACTCTAATCAAGACATTTGTTTTTTGAAGCTTAATTATGGTAAAGCATATGATAGAATTAAATGGTTTTTTGTTATCTCCTATCTTCATAAATATGATTTTAAAGAAAAATTTATGGAGATGATGGTGGCTCTTTTTGTAGATGCTATTACACTTGTGGTTACAAATGTTAGCATTACTAATAGGTTTAAGCTTCAATGCTCAATTACATTTTTGCTTCATATCTCTTCATCCTTGTTGTAGATTTCTTTTGTCATGCATATAACTCCTTTTTATGATATTTTCAAATAGGTGGTTAAATGATTATATGATGAAGAACTGTGGAAGCTTCTTTTTCATAAGCACATTCAAATTGATAAGATTAGAGGTAGTGAGTACCAAAAAGATACTCATTTTTTTAATTAGATCCTTTTTCCAAAAGGTATTATTATATTAGTTTCTATTATCATTAAGTACAGTTGGAAGGCTTGGAGTTTTATTGATGATTTTTGGAACTTCAATAATATTACTATTTCTACCTTTGTGCTTAATAAGATTTCTCCTTGGTGGCTTCCCATTAATAATGAACCATCAACTATTAAGTATCCACATCTTTGTAGTACATGGTGTAAGCTTGAAATTTCCTCTCTTTCATATCTTCACATACATAATCACTAAATTACTTAGTCTAAGTGTCAAAATCTCTTTGGCATTAATGTTTCTAAAAAGTCTATATCTTTTGATCTTTTGGATAACTGAAGACAAAAGTGTAACCATTCAAGATTTTCATAATGGTTTTTTATTTTTCTTGGATTAATGGCCATCATGTTTTTTCATATTGATCCAAGATTATGTATATTCCTATTATTTCTAACACTAATATTTGGCCACAATGCAATTATCTTTGGAAGATTAATTACAATGTGTAATTATGGAAGTTGTGAATTTAGAAGATATGAAATGCCACTACTCCTTTAAAAATTAGATATTTTTTATGGTATTTGATTCATCAAGGTTTGTCTATTGTTATTTGATGCTCTCATTTGGATGTTCATGATCCAAGATGTCCTATTTGCAACATGGAAGATACATTGATTCATTATTTTTTTACTTGTCATTTTTCTTGTAGTTTTTAAAATTAATGTAGCAAGTATTTACATGGTTTTGAAACAAGATTTGATGAATTTTTATTTAGTAATACTCCTCAACTTCAAGAATTTATACTTCATACTTAGTGTTACTTTCATTTTCTTATTCTTTATGTCATCTAGGAGTTTCGATGTAATGTGGTTTTGCACAAAAATTCTCCAACTAATTTTCTTCTATCATTAGTTCAAGATGACATCATTTAACAGCTCATGCTTTAGTTGAATTCCTAAATATTTCTCTCTTTAGTTTTCCTTTTTTTTATTTTTTATTAACATAAAACTTTTAGTAGGAAGTGAAAACCCATTTGGTCACTCTTGAATGAGGGCAAGGATTGCCCAAAGGAGAGATTTTTTAGGATTGGTTATAATGATGAAAAACTAAAAAGGCATCCCCAAAACTGTAGGGCCTTTTCTTTTTATTGTTTTGGAGTTTCTCCTCTACTTCTCTACTTTTATACCCTAAATTTTTATTTTTAATATTTTTTTTGTATTCAACATCCTCCCAAAATCAAAGGGATTCTAGTATAAAAGAATTTGCATATGATTTACAATTTTTGTAAGATCATCTTCAACTTGATACTTACAATCAGCAAATTTCTTTTCAAATCATCTAGCATACTTGTTGACTTTACAAGTAGCTCATTATCAACTTTTGAACATGGTGAATTCTCTCAATGATTTTTCGATCTTAAGGGTTTCTTGTGAAGTTTTTGCAATAGAAATTTTTTTGACAAGAAATGATCTCAAGATGGAAAATACTAATGTCTCTTAGATTGGAAAAACTATGAAAAATTTTGAAGCTTTTGATTTTTTTACCTATACTTTATATGAATCTTTGTTAAAAGATATTACTTCACAATACATATTTCTACATATTTTTGGATTTGTTTGCCTCAATAAGGATTTTACATTAGTGATTCAAGATATCCTTGAACATTGTGCAATTAAGGTTTTGCATGTCTGCTATTTTTCTGAATCTTTTTTGCTTGTAAAATTGGCCAATTTAAAATTTGTTGAGAAATCATTGGATCTTAAAGTTTTCATAGATTAACATAATACTTTTATTGCTCAAGAATGGAAAGTGGGTTTTGATCCCTATTTTTTTAATTACTCTAAAGTTCCCTGTTGGATTGAATTAAAAAATCCGCCTATTTTTCAAAGTGTTGAAAGTAAAATTGTTAACAACATTGGCACAATCCTAAAGATAGAGTTAAAAATATTACTAGATGATGTGTAGTGCACATGTTATTTTGTATATATTGATTTATGGTAGAAGAAGACAAAATTAAAACTTAAGGCTAGTGATTAATGTTTTTCCTAAAAATTACACATTATAATTTATGAGGATATTGTAGCTATTGTCATCATGAAGGTCATGTTATTAGAATCTGTTCCATTCTCAAATGAAGCACAAATGAAATCTACTTCAACAAGTTCTCAATCTTTTACTAATCTTTTTAATTCTAATGTGCCAATAAACTTTTGATCCTTAAAGAGAATTCCTCTTTAGAAAAAAATAAATTTTTAGGAGGAACTAGGAATGGAAAGATTGGTGCAAATGGATTTCACTCAATGCAACATAAAAATAAGAAGCTTATAGATAATACTTAGTTTAAAGATCCCAAAGATATCTCATTCTCTTTCTACTTCTACTACTATTTTAAATGTTTTTTTATTGAACAATGCTTTTTCACTTATTAGTGACATGAATTTTGAAACAAATGTTAAGCTTAAAAAATTAAGGATGAGGGTGTCGTGTTTCACATCTTAATGTTATTTCTATCATGCAATGTTCAAGGCCGTTCTAATAGGTCTCAAGCAAAGACTATCAACTCATATCTTTCAAACCAACATTTATCTCTAGATTTCCTTTTCTCACAAGAAATAAAGATTTCAGCTCATAATATTAGTTTTATTTGTAAATGTATTTTAAAAAGCAACATTATTATTTTTTAGTTGCTCATGAAGTTAAATAAGGTTTTGCTATGCTTATTAATAAAAATTAAATTGGAGAAGTCTTAAATGCTCATTTTGACAACCTTGGAAGAGTTATGTGAATTATTTATCATAGTGAAAAAGGTTACTTTGGACTTTGTAATATTTATGCTTCTAATAAGTTCAAAGATCAATTAAATATTTAAAAATATCTTCTATCTCTACCTAAATTTTCTTGGATTATTGAAGATGATTTTAATATCGTTGAAAGCCATTTAGATAAACTTGGTGGTCTTCCTCCTAATATGTCTTCTGAAGAAAAAGAAGATTTGTGCAATTTTAAAGAAAAATATTTTTTTTTGATGTGAGCTATTCATTTCCATATCATTTAAATGAGAAATATTATACTTGCTATAATTATCAATAGGGAAATGATAGAATTTAGTGTTGACTTGATAGATTTTACATCTCTAATGTTTTCTTTTGGAAGCCTACAAAGAAAGTAGAAGTGCATACAAATGCTACTTTGTTGAATCATTTTCCTATTAGCATTTTTCTCTTTGGAATTAACTTTTCAACCTTTTGAAAGCATGATATTTTTCATATGAACCCTAATATGTTCATAGGACCTAGTAGGAAAAATATTTTAAAGTCTTTATGAAATAGATCTCGTCTTTTCTCCAAACTAGATTGGGATGAGATATAAGTATTGACAAATGTATTCTTTCAAATTGTGGTTTCTTGTAACAATGAATCACTTAAATGAAATGAGTGATTCCTCCATGTTGATGGTGTTTTGGGGTAAACCAAGATAGAAGAGTCATTAATACCTTTGTTTGGTGAGAAAAAAATATCATCAATAGAAAGAGGATGTTAGAACCCAAAATAATTAAAACATAGGTACACCCCAAGATATATAGTGCAAATAGACCTTTATAACATAGCATTACCCACTACAATCAAACCCATGACTTAGAGCTTCTAAAGCAAGAGTTTTACCACAAGGCAAACATCTCATTTTTCTTAGAAGTTAGAAAACTACGATGATTGGTGCATGGCTAACACTAATGCAAAGGTTTATTAGTATGGTACATGTGAATTTACCATTATGTTTAATATTATATCGTGTGATTTCATACTTTACATACCACATACGATGAAAAGAAAAGCCTTTTGTGAAGCAGTAATAGTTATTGTTTAGCAGACAATGCACTTAATATTTTTTGAAGAAAATTATTTACTGTTCTTCATGAAATAATGGATTCACATTTATGTTAGGATTTCTAGATTTTAATAAAAATCATAATTTAAAAGTACAATACCAAATTCATTTGATCTAAATAAAAAGGAAAAAGGTTGGGTGTTGCTCTAAATGAATATGAAGTTGTTTATGTTGTGTGTGAAGCCAAACCTTAGTTAGAAATTTTCGAAAGTAAAATTTTTATCATTAGTTAAAATATCTAGATTCAAAGATGTATTAAATGATTTTAAATCATTGGATAAAATATTAAAAATGTAATTCACTAATTCACAAGCATATCCTTAGTGTGATGAAGGCTTTTAAAGTATTATCCTTGCTTTTGAAGTTTTACCTTTTC
The DNA here is from genome assembly GCA_015680685.1 of Gnetum montanum. NCBI lineage: Eukaryota > Viridiplantae > Streptophyta > Gnetopsida > Gnetales > Gnetaceae > Gnetum > Gnetum montanum. The sequence continues at coordinate 387,450 of MNCI01023672.1, read as the reverse complement.
TATTGGTTTTCATCAAGTTCTCCATATAGAATGATTGTATTTTTTTTTTTTGATAGAAAGTTCTAGGTAGTAATAACCTAAGATTTGATAAAAAAATTTATTGATGTGGTAATAATTACTTTATAGTTTATATGTCTATTGCCATTTTTTAAGGCTTTACACGTATCATAAATCTTAGCTGTTAATTTATAAATTTTGGGTGCAACCAACACACCTCAAAATAAAACTTGTTTTTAAGAAACTATCACCTAGGGAGTCTCCCATATGGGTACTAAAACCTAGGAATAGTCTCAGGCAAGCACAAAATTTTAAATTAATATGGTTGTATTTGATTTAAAATCCATTAACATGCTCTAGTAATTTGATATATTAACTTTCACAATCAAAGCATCTTTGAAATTAATAGAAATTAAGTTTTAATTAGGAATTGAAACTATTGAACTCAAAATATAAATTTGAAATGCCCACAAGAAAGAAAATGGATTTATATTATTTTTTTAATAGAGATAATTATATCAGCATAAATTCAATAAATACAAGAATTACTAAAATTCAGACACTTAAATCAAATTGAAAATGGAGTACAAAAATACCAAGATGAAAGATTTTTTTTGTTTTAAATAAATTTTAAAAAGAATCATACAAATTTTTTGTTTTAAAAAGATACAAAGTTAAAATTAAAACATCATTATAAATAAGGAAAATCAAATCATAAACTCGCACTAGGGTGTGAAACAAGATGACCACTAAAAACAGAAAAATATGAAAAGGCTTAGCTCTATATTGAACTATAAATTTTTGTTACCAACTTAGTGGCCTATTGAAGCAATTTTTTGGCTTGAACCTTGAAGAGACATACTTCCTTTAAAAGGTCTTCGTGTTGAGTTTTCTTTGCTTTTGACAATTCTATAAAAAATACCTCATTTAGGTACAACTCTACATCTATAACTTCTTTCTAGAATTGCAACCATCTAAACTAATCAAAAAATGAATAGGGAGAAATAAGAATGGGAAAGGGTGATAATTTTGATTTGGGCAAGTTTTTAGGTGGTTGTGAACTCCCGCAATGACTTCCCCTAAATTATGTACATCAAAGTGGGGAAATAAGAATTCCTCCAAATGAGGTTAGGACCTCCAAGTCTACCAACTTCTTTCCTCCTCTTAATTTCTTTTTTCTATTCTTATGTATGTCTTTTGAAACTTCTCTCCTCCTGGTCATTCAAGTTCCTAATCCTTTTGGCTTCCTCTATCTTTTTCTTAGTACATGTAGTCACAACAAATTAATAGAACTAAAATAGGGTAACTCTTTATTTAAGAGAGTAAGGAAAAACTAGATATTTCACTAACTGGCATCATTACATGACTATCATAAGGCAACCTAAATGTTTAATAATTGAACACACATTTAAGAAAATAAAATAAAGTAAAATGTATGACTATAAAAATAATAATAATTACTTTCCCAAAAAAAGATAATAAAGAGAAAAAATAAAAAATACATGATTGTGTAGGCCCATATTTGATGTTAAGCCTTGTGCTTAGCCACCACAAGCTCTTAGCAGGTTGTAGCAAGGAAGAGTAAGCTTGAAGATTAGGGTAGCATTGACTAAGGCATGGTAGGCCTAGCCCTTTTTGTAAGCTTGACAAATTCTATTTTCCTTTTTTTGTGTAATAATTTTAATAGGATTAAAGTCTGCCAACTAAAATTGAAATTCTCAACCAAGGATAGAACGACCTACCTAGATGGATAATGAGCTTTATAGAAATTCATGGTGTGTGTGAGCACATCATGCAAATGAGGGATATAGTAGCTCAGCTGAAAACACTTGAGGTTAAGATGTCAAAGTCTTTCTTTGTGCACTACATCTTGAACATGCTTCCATAGTAGTATGGACCCTTTAAAATTTCTTATAACACACATAGGAAAAAATGGTTAATCAATGAACTAATGACCATGTGTGTACAATAAGAGGGTAGACTTGCTATGGAAGCAGAAGAGAGTGTGCATCTGGCTACACAAGGAAAGAATAAGGGGTACACCAAGAATAAGGGGAAGGATAAACTACCTACACAAGATAATATTAAGAAGGAATCTAGATGCTTTTTCTACAAGCAGAAAGGGAAGGTAAAGAAGGATTGTCCTAAATATAAAAAATGGCTTGAGAAGAAAGGTACTTAATTCTCACTTGTTTGTTTTGAATCTAATATGGTTGATGTTGGCCATAACACATTGGGGATTTACTTTGGCTCTACAATCCATGTTACTAATTCCTTCTAGGGGGTGCAAAACATAAGGAAGCCAATGGGAAGTAAGTTCTACATCTATTTAGGCAACAAGATGCACTCACATGCAGAGGTAGTCATAATATGCAAATTATTTTTATGTAGTGGTTTTGTTTTAGAGTTGGAAAAGACATTTTATATTCCAAGTTTTTCATGGAATTTAATTTCTATTTCAAGGCTTGTATCATTGGGATTTTCCTTTAATTTTTTAGATACTATATTAAGTTTATATTATAGATTTGAACTTATTGGAAATGGTACATTGACAGATGGTCTTTTCAAAATTAGTTTACCAAATGAAACTTCTTATACTTTTATGCATGTTCATGATAGTGCTGGCATTAAGAGATGTGTTATGAATGAAGAATCCTCTATGTTATGGCATCGTAGATTAAGACATATCTCTATTAAGAGAATAAAGAGATTAGTAAATGATTGAGTACTTAGTACTCTAGATTTTATTAACTTTGACACTTGTGTGGACTACATGAAGGGAAATTAGACCAATATGTCAAAGAAAGGTTCCAAGAGGAGTTCATACATATAGATATTTGTAGTCTAGATATGGACACATATGGTCAAAATTATTTCGTTACTTTTATTGATGATTACTCATGACATATGTATCTCTACCTACTTCATAACAAGAACGAAGCTTTAAATGCCTTTAAGGTGTTTAAGATTGAAGTAGAGAAATAGTTCGGAAAACAAAAAAAGATAGTGATGTTTGATAGAGGTGGTGACCATTTGCTAAGTTTCTTCAAGAGCATGGGATTTTTTCCTAGTATACTATGCTTGGTTCTACAAACCAAAATGGTGTGGTAGAGAGAAAAAACCAAATATTGTTGGACATGATGTGAAGCATGCTTAGTAGCTTCAAGATTTCTAAGTCCCTGTGGATTGAAGCTCTCAAGAAGCCTATGTATATATTAAATCAAGTTCTAACCAAGGATGTCTCAAAGACATCATTTGAATTATGGAAAGGTTGGAAATCAAATTTTTGACATATATGCATTTAGGGGATGCTCGTTTGAAGTAAGAGTCTATAATCCACAAGAAAAGAAGCTAGACCCAAGGATCATAAGTGAGTATTTTGTTGGATATGTAAAATGATCTATGAGATATAGATTTTATTATCCATCACATAATACTAGGTTTGTGGAATCAAGGAATGCTAAATTTCTTGAGAATGACTTGATTAGTGGGAGCAATCGATCTTAGAACACTGTTCTTGAGAAAGATCATGCAGATGCTCAATCCTCTACTTCAAGTGATAGACTGATTATTGTACACAACACACCTAGAGCACAAATGTGTGATGAATAATAACCAGTCATTGAAGTTCCACAAACTACTAATCAAGAAGTAGTAGAACTAACTGAACAACAGATACCATAACCTATTGAATAGTGATGGGACGCGATATCGCGTCGACCCCTGCGATATCACGTACGCGATATCGCAGCCCGTCGCCTTGTCTGTAAACAAGAGGCAACTTTCCCTTGTAAGATCATCTAGATCTAGACCCTTAGCTAAACTCTGGCAGTTTTATCATTCCAGAGATAGAGTAATTTCCATGTGCCCGTAGTAGGAGTCTCAAAGTGAACAGATCTTTATTCGAGCAATTTGTACCTGAGCACATAATTGTGTACAACAATAAAGATGAACTTTCTAATAAACCTTATAGCATATGGACTAAGCTAAATAGGATTTAATTACTGTTAATGCTTAATTTCTTTCTTAGATAATTAATCTCTCTCAACCCTCAACTCCTAGTTAAGTGCATTCAGTACGACCGCTTCGAGCACGTGTGCTATGCTTGGTAACCCAGTAACAAATAGCATTTGGTAATCCCAATAGCATTGCACTGGTTCAAGGTGTGTATGAAAAGTGGGAATGAATACTGATGCTAGGACGATTAAAGCTTAGTTAGTGAAAGTTAGTTACTTAGTCTCTTCACCCTTTCCTCTCTTAGCATAGGCGATACAAAGATGAAAGTTATAAAAATCATATACCTCAGACTTACTTAACCATACAACCATGACAATACAAGTAATTCTAGGAAGACAACGATTGATTAACCTTAAGTGTTCCATAAGGCGCGTAAGCACTTAGTCCTTGGAGTTCGACCGGATCACGTGTGAGATGCTCATATTCGTATGGTTGAGTATAGGGGTACCTCGCTACTCATCATTAGCACCGTTTCTGGGGACTTAGTTGTTTGTGCACTACGTAGAATACAGGAAATCATTCACATCGTTGGGTGCTAAAACAAATCCTTAAGGTTGATCAAATGAAAATATAACATAATGATAAATAACACACTGAATAAGACAAAAATGTCTTCTTCTCCACACAAAAGCACTTCACCACCTAGGACCAACACTAGAGAAAGTTAGTGGCACAACATACATAACCAAAATCCACCAGTTCCTCAACAATTCAGTGTGGTATATATTCATCATGATTAATATATACCCAACTTTACCTTTGTCTTCCATCAAGATGAACAACTGCATTTGAGAGACTTGGAGGGTAACATAATATTACCCCAGACAAAGCAACCCCCAACATGCTCCTTCGTGCCCTTACACGAATAGGCATGTCACAATTATATGCTGAGTACGTTGCATGCGATTACAACGTAAGGGACTACCATCCCACAGAAGCGCAATGTCAATGGAACTTGCAACAGGAGAGTTACCACACATCATTGAAGGGCAAAGGACCCCATAATGCTTCACCCATCATAAGCAAAATTAAGGGTGGTGAATCTATTTCAATAGGTTCTCCACAAAATGATGTTCCCCCTCCTAACGATAGTGAGGAGGTAGTGTATCAGAACCTTCACTCCATGATTCACAACCCTACTTTGATCCCGCCAAACACCAAGTGTTCAATGAGGGAACACAAACACGAGATAAGGACGAGCATTCTGATCGTCATCACGATCGAGGTCAAGATCACCAAAGGGAAAGTAGGAAACATCGTCATGATGATGGTTCTCCTTCCTCTTCCCCTTCATCATCACATTCAACCTCTCCTTCAACGTTTGGACATAGTCATAAGGAACCTAACCATGAGGATAAGGGTAAGCAAAATGAGAGACCTCAACGAGAGAGTCGAGAGCGAGAACGAGGGCATTCTAGGGAATCACAACATGGAAGAAGGGAAAATAGGGAACCACATAGGCATCACAAACGCCATGAGAGAAATGATCATGATGAACCCCTACTTGCAACCCGAAGCATGTTAGACATCATGGAGGCTGTTAGAATACCTAAAAGACACTAGAAAGATAGTAGGATCAAGAGACTAGACATGAATAATATCCCACGATTTGAGGGGGGATACAACACAGATCCTTAGAACCATTTATAGGCATTTCAAGATGCATGTGCCTTGTAGAATATTGAGAACAAGTGGCAAAAGTTAAAGTTTTTCCCAAGGACACTCATAAAAAAAGCGAAAAGCTGGTACTGGTCCTTAGAACCGGAATCCATTCGAAGGTGGAGTACGATGCTAGAATTGTTTAATGATAAATATCAAACGTACTCCCGAGTGTCCAACTTGTGAAAGTAGATACAAGGATGGAAGAAGGGTAATCACAAACCCTTGGATGCTACCATGGGCTGATATTATGCATTGCTACATCATTGCCTGGGCCATGATTACGCACAACGGGATCAACTATGCCATCTCGTAGATGGGCTAAGACATGAAACTAGGAGAACCCTTAAGACATATGCCCAAGGGAGATTATCTGAACTTAGGTCCCATGAGGTTCATAGATTGTTAGAGCAAGTAGCTAAGGAAGAAAGAGAGCTACATAAGAGAGAAAGTGTAGAAGAGTATAACCGCGATCCTTCCCTTCGAAAGAGGGGAGTGAGATTTTGTGAGGAGGAGGATGAGTCACCACTCGAAGAGTTGGTAAGTAGGAAAACCTTGCCACTTTAGAAATTAACAATAGAAGTGTCAACTAAGGTAGATCAGATGTGGGACTCCTTAGATAGTAGATTTGAAACTATTTTAAAAATCATAGAGGAGTCTAAGGAGCGAAGTAGTGATCATGATAAGAAAAAGAAGAGGGATTTGGACCATGCACGTAACAAAGGTAAGGGTAAAATGACTATCATTGAAGAGGTTGTGGATTGTGATACGAACAATGAAGGTGGGTGTGAAATATGCCAATATGACCATCCTAAGGGATGTTTCCCAATAATCTCACATCTGCAAGAGTCTGGGGTGTATGCACTTAACCCACGACTTAACAAACGGCAAGCACCCCATCGATTATCTTATCCCCAAGGTAACCCAAGGCAGTTCCACCAACCATTAACATATTATCCAAGTGGAACTCCACCACAACCTATTAAGCAACACTAGCAGTGGCAATACCCACAGTCATGGGGGATGTCATCGCCAAGACAACAATACCCTTACCAACAACTGGATCCATATGGCTACTATGTGTAGTAGCCAATCTCTCCAAGTGACTCTGTCGGTCACAAGATCGGGAGTATTATAGGACTCCTTCTCCTAGGAGAGACACACCACATCCATACCATCCTCCGAACCCAGCTGCGACTCTTACACCGATAGCTCCACTACCACCCGCTCCAACGATGCAAGGGGAACTCCCCACTCAACCGTAGTAACGCAATGCTACGAGAGTTGTAAACCTTCAACCTGCTTTTGGTTCTAACAACCGTATAAGGAGAAGACCTTTCTTCAGAACCAATAGTCCAAACAAGCTCTCACAACCACAAGCGATTGAGCCTCAAAATGTTCCTCCATCAAATAAGGCTTCGGAGCTCCCTTCAAACCAACAACAGAGCTCAACACATACGGTTATTGTAACACATACCGTCACTAACTAGATTAAGGTGGACCACCTTCCTAGGAAATTCTCTGATCTTGGAAGTCCTCTAATCTACCTCCAAGTTGCTGGGAATGAACCACGTAAAGCTCTTCTTGACTCAGGTTTTAGAGTCAACTTGATATCGTAGAAAATGTATAAAGCCTAGAACCTACCTCCACTAAAGAAGAGTAATATTCGCTTAGAGTTGGCTGACCAGTCCATCACTATTCCCTTAGGACTGGTGGAGCACATCATTACCACTGTGTGTGGTTGGTCATACCCAGCTGATTTCCTAGTGATCCAAGTAAACAATGATAAAGGGGACTTCCCAATAATAATGGGGAGGGCATGGCTAAGTACCATAAACGCATGCCTAGGAATCCGTGATCTTTCCTTCCAAATATCTAAGGAAAATACTTATGGAAAGATCAAGAAGAAGAAGGTTCCATGCATCACATACAGTGATACAGAGGGTGATGGCGTATAGGAACGTTCAACATCTCCTGCATGCAACCGGTGTACCTAGGAAGTTAACATACAAAAGTGCCTGTATGTAGCAACCACACAACAAGAGAACACCCAGTAGTTGATAGCTAATCAAGAGAGCAACCCACCAATATGCATGGAACTAATTGGGGGACCAACTTGCACCCACATAGAAAGCATAGATGCACTGGAGCAAGAGTGTCGCCAACTTCCAACCCTTAATCTGAAACCACCAATCGAGGGAAGTTGGAAACTCTTAGAAAATCCAGATGAGTACTTTGATAGGAGAATACTAGTTTGTGTACAACCGACCAACCCTTATCATGAACCTAGAATGGTCTATCCACATAGCACATTTGAGAGAGGACGATCTCGCTTACTATTTAGGATCTCTCTCTTCCAATTCAGTCATGGGGGAGATGGCCACCTATGCTGATCATTTGCAACCCTCAGTTTCTTTTTAAGTTTTTATTTTACACATTTTTGTTTTACAAATTTCTTTAACTTTTCTTATTTTTATTTTACAACATCGTTTATACTTTTTCATTTCTTTGTGTGTTTGATTACTTTGTTTGATTCGTCACTTAATAAGTGCTCCAAAGATGGTATGAACTATATTCCATTGATTGCTAATGTTTGGTGTTTACCTTTAAGTTATGATGTTGATACTAAGGTATGGTTCTTTTGATATAGTAGGCAATGAGTCCACTTCATCCATACATCCATAAATTTCTATGGTCTCTCTTGGCTTGGAACTATATAGTCCCTTTCTCAATAATAAGAACTATCAACGAATTGATGACTAGGCATTCTCAAACTAAGGAAGGACTCAAGGATTGAAAAGGGTGTGACTTCAAGAGGATTTGATGCACTTGTGTTGGCCATTCTCTTGGGTGCTTGGATGTTTTCTTCTTAAGTTTTCTTACCGTTTTGACATTGCCACATTATCGGGAAGCTAAGTAATGAGTGGCGAGGTACCCCTACACTCAACCATACAAAATAAGCGTAGCACACGCGATCCGGTCGAACTCCATAGACTAAGTGCCTACACGCCCCATGGAACACTTGGGGTTAATCATTCGTTATCTTCCCAGACTTACTTGTGGTTGTCACGGTGTATGGTTAAGTAAGTTTGAGGTATATAATTTTTATGGTCTTTTATGTTTTTCTCCTATGCTATTGAGGTGAAGGGTTGAGAAACTAACTAACTCTAACTAATGACTAAGTCTAAATTACCTAGCATCGGCATCCATTCCCACTTACCATACACACCCTAAACCGATGCAACCGTGGCTACCAAATGCTAATCGTTGTTGGGATCACCGCGTGTAATGCACGTGCTCGAAGTGGTCGTACTGAGACACTTAACTAGGAGGAAAGGGTTGAGAGAATCTATCTAGCCTAAGTGCGATGAGCAGCTGATTCCTTGACTAACCATACACATCTGGGACTACCACTAGGATTACCAAGCATAGATCCTGGATATGCCACTGGGTTACCGAGTAGTCACACTAGATGCTCGTAATCAAGTCGTACTCATACCGCATGCGATGAGCAGCTGATTCCTTGACTATTCGTACACATCCTTAGATGCTCATAATCAAGTCGTACTCATTCCGCATTCTAGGAGTTTAAGGGTGAGAGAGAAAATAATAAATAAAATCCTATTCCATGCACTGTAAGGTTCATCCAGGAAGTTCATCTTTATTGCCATACACAACTTGTGTTCAGGTACAATGTTGCTCGAATAAAGATCCATTTACTTTAGGACTCCTACTGCGGGCACATGGAGAATATTCTATCTCTGGAGTGATCAAAACTGCCAGAGTTTCCCTACTACAGGCACATGGAAAATATTCTATCTCTGGATGGAAAATAAGGGGAGTGCCGCCTCTTATTTATAGATATGGCAGTAGACTGCGATATTGCATACGCGACATCGCAAGGGACGAAGCGATATCACGTACGCGATATCACAGCAAATGCCATATTGCAGTGGCCGTGATATCGCAACGAATGCCATATCGCGGCAGCCGCGATATTGCGGCACATGCGAATCGCGTCTCATCATACCCCATGATTGAATGAAAACTCGTCCTCGAGTTCTTTACAATAACATTGGGAAGGTATGGAATTATTGAGGGGAATGGAACTAATGGGATGACATGTGAATGGATCATCATTACAAGACTTGACAAAACTGGTGTTCATGACAACAAGGGTGAACACCTTATTACAATGACATCAGGCCTTAGTTGGTAGCTGAGAAAGAAAGAGAGAAAGAAAGAAGTGTTGTTGCTGCCAATGCCAAGATTGCGCCTTCCATTGTCCATCGGTAAGTGCACCATTGATCTTGCTCCTTGAATAGTTGCTTCCAGCATGGCTCCATTCCAAGTGTTTGCTTCAAATCTAATCCATTGTTGTATGATCACCATCTGCACACACAACACAATCATATATTAGCAAGGGTAAATGAATCATCATGTAATTAATACCTTGCTTCGGTGTAAGTTCATTAGCTAAGTTGTGGTATGGCTGATATGGATCAGGAGATATAGTAATGATGACTACCGAAGATGTAGGGGTTAGGAAGAAAATCAAAAAATTCAAGGATAGGAGAAAATTGAAAAAATCAGGCCCCATACCCCCATGACTAATCGCAAACCTCCAGTAGCGTTAGAATGGAGAAAGAAAAGGAGTAAGAAAGATAGATAAAAGGGGAAAACTATGGCATCAATGGAATGGATGTCAAGATGGAAATGAACAAAATAAAATTAATTGCAAAATGTTAAGGGAAAGAATTTAACTAATGCTCCAAATAGGAATGTTAGTGGGTCCTCCCTAGAGTAGGCTCATGCCTTTAATGCCCTGACAAATCCACATTCAAAGAGTCCGTAGGCTCCAGGAATGTCAATTGGAACAAGAGTTAAAGTCTTAACGGCAAGAATTTACCAAAAAGAAAATAATGCATCTACCAAAATATACACTAATGATACAATCGGCAATGAGGTGAACAATGGAGAGAAGGGTGGAAAAAAGAGGATGGAATGGAATCCCAAGAACAAGGTGGTGTACAGCCCCTTGTGTGTT
>MNCI01023672.1:332647-373924 GCA_015680685.1 Gnetum montanum | reverse complement strand
TTTGGTGAGTATCCTTGGGAACAACTTAAGTTTTTGCCACTCATTTTCTATATTTTGCAAGGCACAGGCATCGTGGAATGCCTGTAAATAATTTTGCGGATCAGAGTTGTATCCCCCTTCAAATCGTGGGATATTGTTCATGTATAAACGTTTGATCCGACTATATTTTAAATGCCTTGTGGGAATCCTAACTACCTCCATTATGTCAAGCATACTTCAGGTTGTGAGTAGGGGCTCTTCATGATCATCTCTTTCATGATGCCTGTGATGTCTACATTGTTCCCTACTCTCCCTACGTCCTTGCCCTTGTCCTCTCTCTCGACTTTCCCGTCGAGATCTCTCGTTTTGTCTACCTTTATCCTCTCCATTGTGTTCATGATGGCTACACCCAAATGTGGAAGGAGAGGGTGAGTGATGTGAAGAAGGGGAAGAAGAAGGGGAACCATCATCATGACAATGTTTCCTATCTTCTCTTCTGTTGCTCTGGCCCCGATCGTGATGATGATCTAAGTGCCCGTCCTTAGCATGAGTGGTTATTCCTTCTATGAAAAGTTGGTGTTCACGGGCATCAAAACCATGGTTATGTATCATTGATCATAGGTTCTGATAGCCTACCTCCTCACCATCATTAGGAGGGGGAACATCATTTGCTAAAGAACCCGTTATAAGGGGTTCCTCATCTCCTATTTCGCTAAGGATGTGCAGACCTTTTCCCTTCAAAAGTATATGTTGACTCGCCTGCCTTGAGTCCCTCATATGTTGTGCTTCTGTGGGATTATAATCCCTCATATCAAAGTCATCCGCAACATATTTAGCAAATAATTCTGTCATGCTAATTTGTGCCAAAGCATGGAAGAGCATGTTAGGGACTGATCGATCTGGGGGTAACATGATGTTACCTTGCAAATATCTCCATCGTAGTTGTTCGTCTTGATGGAGGATAAAGGTAAAGTTTGGAATATACTCATCAGGATGAGTATAAACTATCTTGTATTGTTTAGGACTTGGTTGATTTCGGCTATGTGTTTTATGTTGCCGACTATCTCGTGTATGGTCCTTAGGTGGTGATTTGCTCTTGTGAGAAGAAGACATTTTGATTTATTGATGTGCTAATTTTACCGTTATATAAATTCTTATTTAATTAATTAACCCGAAGGTTTGTTTAGGCTCCCAACGATGTGAGTGATATCCTTTATGTTCTATTCGGTGCACAAACACTTAGTCCCTGCCAACGGTGCCAATGATGAGTGGCAAGGTACCCCTACACTCAACCATACGAAACGAGCGTAGCACATGCGATCCGGTCGAACTTCGTAGACTAAGTGCCTACACGCCCCATGGAACACTTGGGGTTAATCATTCGTTGTCTTCCCAGACTTACTTGTGGTTGTCACGGTGTATGGTTAAGTAAGTCTGAGGTATATAATTTTTATGGTCTTTTATGTTTTTCTCCTATGCTATTGAGGTGAAGGGTTGAGAAACTAACTCTAACTAATGACTAAGTCTAAATTACCTAGTGTCAGCATCCATTCCCACTTACCATACACACCCTGAATCAATACAACTGCGGTTACCAAATGCTAATAGTTGCTGGGATCACCGCGCGTAATGCATGTGCTCAAAGTGGTCGTACTGAGACACTTAACTAGGAGGAAATGGTTGAGAGAATCTATCTAGCCTAAGTGCGATGAGCAGCCAATTCCTTGACTAATCATACACATCTGGAACTACCACTAGGATTACCAAGCATAGATCCTGGATACGCCACTGGGTTACCAAGTAGTCACACTAGATGCTCATAATCAAGTCGTACTCATACTGCATGCGATGAGCAGCTGATTCCTTGACTATCCGTACACATCCTTAGATGCTCATAATCAAGTCGTACATTCTAGGAGTTTAAGGGTGAGAGAGAAAACAATAAATAAAATCCTATTCCATGCACTATAAGGTTCATCTAGGAAGTTCGTCTTTATTGCCGTACACAACTTGTGTTTAGGTACAATGTTGCTCGAATAAAGATCCGTTGACTTTAGGACTCCTATTGCGGGCACATGGAAAATATTCTATCTCTAGAGTGATCAAACTGCTAGAGTTTCCCTACTTCTAACTCAGGATGGGAAATAAGGGGAGTGCCGCCTCTTATTTATAGATATGGTGACGGACCGTGATATCACGTATGCGACATCGCAGGGGATGACGTGATATCGTGGCACATGCAAATCACGTCTCATCACTGAGCAAATAAAACTAATAAGCCTTTGCATGGTGTGGTTCTCACGCAAAACCAAAAAAAAGAGAGTGAGAATTCAAAGCACACCCCTTAGACGAAATAATCAATTGGACTACAAGCACTGGTTATGGAACTAAAATAAACATGTTCCCTCTAACTAAGGCCCTTCTTGCTTCCTACTTTCTCCTCTTTCGTTTCGTCGGAATGGTGGTGGCTCTGTGGTGAAGGCATTCTTGTTACTTCGGGTGGATGGATTGGCCAAATGTATTAATGCGAAGTCACTGGATGTGGTTTGTTTGAGGCTGGATTTGGAATGAGATCTACTAAGTCACATTAACCATTAATACACAAAGGGCTATACACCACCTTGTTCTTGAGATTCCATTCCATTTTCTTCTTTCCATCCTTCTTTCCCCATTTATCACCTCATTGTCAGTTGTATCAGTAGTCCATATTTTGGTGGATGCATTGTTTTCTTTTTGGTAAACTCTTATGTTTAAGACTTTAACTCTTGTCTCCAAATGACATTCCTAGAGCCTACAGACTCTTTGAATGTGGGATTGTCAGGGCATTAAGGGCATGAGCCTACTTTGGGGAGGACCCACTGGCATTCCTATTTGGTGCACCCATTAATTTCTTTCCCTTAAACATTTATGCAATCACCTTTTATTTTGTTCATCTCCATCTTTGACATCCATTTTATTGGCGTGGCCATTGTTTCTTTTTCTTCATCTTTCTTATTCTTTATCTTTTTCCATTCTATCACTACTGGAGGTTCGCTCTTAGTCATGGGGGTCCTAATCCAATTTTTTTGATTTTTCTCTTAACCCCTACACCTCGGGTAGTCACCAGTATTATATCTCCAGATCCACATTAGCCATATCACAACTCAACCAATGGACCTTACACTGAGGCAAGGTATCAATTGCATTATGATTCATTTACCCTTGCTAATATAAGACTATGTTGTGTGTGTAGATGGCAATCATACACCAACGAATGGGATCTTGAGGAAACAATTGGAATGGAATGATGTTGAAGCAGTTATGCAAGGAACAAGATTGATGACACGCTTATGGATGAATAACGAAAAGTGCAATCTTGGCGTTGGTAGCAATAGACTTCTTCTTTTCTCTCTCTCTTCTCTCTTCTCTCCTAGCTACCAAATAAGGTTGGATGTCAAATGTGTATAGTGTTCACTCTTGTTGTCATGAACACTAAATTTTATCATGTATTGTAATGATGATCCGTTCACATGTCACCCCATCTACCATTAGTGTCATTCAAGTCAATAATCCCATACCTTCCCAATATTTTATAAGGAACTTGAGGACAAGTTTTCATTCAGTCATGGGGGTATGATGGGACGCGATATTGCGTCGGCCCCTGCGATATCACATACGTGATATCGCAGCCTGTCGCCTTGTTTATAAATAAGAGGCAACTTTCCCTTGTAAGATCATCTAGATCTAGACCCTTAGCTAAGCTCTGGCAGTTTTACCATTCCAGAGATAGAGTAATTTCCATGTGCCCGCAGTAGGAGTCTCAAAATGAACGGATCTTTATTTGAGCAATTTGTACCTGAGCACACAATTGTGTACAACAATAAAGATGAACTTTCTAATAAACCTTGTAGCATATGGACTAAGCTAAATAGGATTTAATTACTGTTAATGCTTAATTGCTTTCTTAGATAATTAATCTCTCTCAACCTTCAACTCCTAGTTAAGTGCATTCAGTACGACCGCTTCGAGCACGTGTGCTACACTTGGTAACCCAGTAATGAATAGCATTTGGTAATCCCAGTAGCGTTGCACTGGTTCAGGGTGTGTACGAAAAGTGGGAATGAATATTGATGCTAGGATGATTAAAGCTTAGTTAGTGAAAGTTAGTTACTTAGTCTCTTCACCCTTTCCTCTCTTAGCCCCGGCGATAAAAAGATAAAAGTTATAAAAATCATATACCTCAGACTTACTTAACCATACAACTATAACAATACAAGTAAGTCTAGGAAGACAACAATTGATTAACCTTAAGTGTTCCATAAGGCGCGTAAGCACTTAGTGCTTGGAGTTTGATCGGATCGCATATGAGACACTCGTATTTGTATGGTTGAGTGTAGGGGTACCTCTCCACTCATCAAATAGGTTGTTGAACAACATGCTCCTCAGGAGAATGATGAACCAACATTAAGGAGATCTACTAGAGTAAGGTGATCAACAATTCCTAGTGACTATATAATGACTACAACATATAAGCCAAAAATGATCCCAAAACATTTTCACAAGTCATGAGTTGTAAGGAATTTGACTTGTGGTATGATGCCATGAAAGATGAGATGAACTCTATGCTATCTAATGGAGTTTGGAATCTTGTCAAGTTGCCTAATGGTGTAAAAGCAATTGGATGCNACATAACCAGATGTTGATTTCTTGAATTAGCATAGCCAACAAAGTCTAAATCCGAGTAGCCAATCACCTCGAGATTATCAGTTCATCTATACATAAGCATGTAATCTTTTATATCTTGAAGGTACCTCATCATCTTCTCATCACCTTATTTGCAATCCTCTAGTGATCAATGCCTGGATTATTCTAATGTCTACCCAACATTCCCATAGTAAATGCAATGTCAAGTCTTGTGCATACCTGAGCATACATTAGGCTTCCAATAGCTGAAGCATATGGAATGTTGCTCATCTTCCTTTTCTCTAAATCATCCCTGGGGCACTAATTCAAATTGAACTTGTCATCCTTCACAATGGGTTCTATACTCAATGAACAATCTTTCATTTGAAACCTCTCTAAAGCTTTATTGATATAGGTTTCCTACGACTGTCCCAAAATACATCTAGATCTGTACCTATGGATCTTAATGTCAATGACATAAGATGCCTCATCCATATCCTTCATGTTGAAGTTTNATTAAGATCCATAGGTACAGATCTAGATGTATTTTGGGACAGTCGTAGGAAACCTATATCAATAAAGCTTTAGAGAGGTTTCAAATGAAAGATTGTTCATTGAGTATAGAACCCATTGTGAAGGATGACAAGTTCAATTTGAATTAGTGCCCCAGGGATGATTTAGAGAAAAGGAAGATGAGCAACATTCCATATGCTTCAGCTATTGGAAGCCTAATGTATGCTCAGGTATGCACAAGACTTGACATTGCATTTACTATGGGAATGTTGGGTAGACATTAGAATAATCCAGGCATTGATCACTAGAGGATTGCAAATAAGGTGATGAGAAGATGATGAGGTACCTTCAAGATATAAAAGATTACATGCTTATGTATAGATGAACTGATAATCTCGAGGTGATTGGCTACTCGGATTTAGACTTTGTTGGCTATGCTAATTCAAGAAATCAACATCTGGTTATGTTTTTATGTTAGATGGAGGAGATGTATCTCAGAGGAGTGGAAAGCAAACTTTGGTTGCTACTTCCATAATGGAGTTAGAGTTTGTTTTTTGTTTTGAGGCTACTTCACATGGTATAGGATTGAAGAGTTTCATGTTAGGCCTTAGAATTATAGATTCTATATTTAAGCCATTAAGAATATTTTGTAACAATTCAATTGTTGTCTTTATGGCTAAGAATAATAAGAGTGACAGTCGAAGTAAACACATTGACATAAAGTACTTAGCCATAAGGGAACGTATTAAGGAAAATAAAGTGGTCATTGAGCATATAAGTATTGAATTGATCATATCTAATCCTTTGATAAAAGGAATGCCACTAAAGTCATTTAAGGATCATGTAGTTCAAATGGGACTTGGTTCCATAATGTAATTTGTTTATGCGTACAATTTTACAGTCTTAATGAAACTCTTGTTTAGTTATGATGTTTTCACATATTCAGTTTGCGCATACAGTTAATAGAGAAAATTCACATATGGTAGGACGTAGAATAAACATTGGGTTTATTCATAAAGTTTAGTTACCGAATAAGGAATTAAGTTAAGGAATAATACATTGTAATACATGGAAGATAATACTCACATTTAGAGGAACTATGATCATGATTAATGAATTTATTTCTTAAAAGCTAGGTTTGATGGATATTAGGTTAAATATGGAGACCAAGTGGGAGAATGTAACTGTTTATGCATTATGGAAAACAAAGGTTTCAATGTAACCATTTACATGTTATGGAAAGTTTCAATATAACCGTTTATGCATTATGGAAAGTTTCAATGGAACTATTTACGCGTTATGGAAAACAAACGGTTTTAAATTTGAAATCAACCAAATTTGTTGTAACAGTTTTCACAAGAATGGTCTCATATTTCTAATTTAAACCAAAAGTTAATCCTTGGTAATGGATTTTCTGGCCTATAAAATGTTCTTGATGGGAGAACAAATGGTACCATAATATATCAAACTCACAGTAGTGTTATAGCTTTTGGTTCCTATCACAAACACTCAGAGTTTGCATACACCATTGTTTTTGAGTGTTAGTGTGATAGAAGAATCCAAAACACTCTTCAAAACACATTCTTACAGTCCAAATGAGAGCATCAATGGCTGGAGGTCAATTTTCGATTTATTTCCACATTTTAGTGATTTTGTGCAATTCGGTTATATGCACATTTTTATCAATGTTTTACACCAAATTTTCTTTAGAACATGCTTCAAGGTTGGGGTAGCATTGACTAAGGCATGACAAGACTAGCCCTTCACAAGCTTGACAAATTTTCTCTCTCTTTTTTTTTTCATAATAACTTTGATAGGTTAAAAGTCTTCCAACTAAAATTGAAATTCTCAACTAGGGACGAAACGACCTACCCAAATGGATAATGAGCTTTTGAAAAGAACCTCTAAAACATGGACAACAAATAAGTTTGCATTCTTAAAATAAAATGAAAACATAAGTTTCAAAATTTTTAATGTTGCATTGAGCCACAGTAAATAGAGAAACGAAATATTTAAACAACATAGCAATGTATCAAAAAATGAAAATAGGATCACAATACTTATTTAACCATATATCCCTCCAACATGGATTGCTTGAATACTTGTCGCTGTTATCATACCTAAAATGAATGCCATGCTTTGCCAAGAGAGCCTCAATATGGCAATGAATGAGTTATTCCATATCAACATTGAAATGGTTGCACCATGAATCACAAGTTTTGTTGCAATGCGTGCATTCCCAAATCAACTTAGAAAACCCAAAAACATTATTTTAATTTTAACAAACCAAAAAAATTCTCAAAATTGTCTTCATTGCATAATTGCAACAACAAAATTAGATGACTACATATCTAAGGGATTACTAAGAAGCAATCACAAATAAAAAAAACCAACAAAAAATGACAAATAAAATCTACATTAGGTATGTGCAAGACATTAAAAGTAGAGGCTAAAACTAGATCATGGCTCATGGCTCCCATTAAAGCCCCTAGTTTTGCTTTCTCTCTTAGACTTAAAAATGTGTGATCTCTCACTATGTAAAAAGAAGGTTATTTATTACCATGATTTTATATTCACATTTGACATGTTTTTAGCCTCATTCCCAAAAAGTAGCCCTTGTCCCCAAATTTGTTTAGGTACATGTTCCTTGGTTCCCATGTTTTTGCATTCTCAATCAATGTGAAACATAAATATGAAGTAAAGAATTCAATTTCTAAATAAATATGAAGTAAAGAATTCAATTTCTAAAATAATTTAGCAACAATGAAGGGTAACAAAACAAAAAGCTAGCAAATTAAGAATCGACTTAATTTTTGAAACACCATTATAAATATTCATCCTAACCTAACTATGAAAACTACCTCTTTCTTTCCTTCCTATTAAACCATTAAGATCCAATAAACAATTATATCAAAGCTATTATTGCTGCAGCCAAGGCATTCTTGTTTATGTATAATATAGTTATGACATATCCAAAAAGAAAATGTAATGATAAATTTACATGTAGTATGCTTCTACATTAATGCTTCACTTTAGTAACGTGAGTTTTCTAACCTCCCAACGGAGCATTAAAACCCCGTACCCCCATTCAGCCAAAAAACGAGTGTCGCTTCTGCTTTACTTTTGAAGGCCCATGAATTGGTGACGTGCAAAAATATTAATAAATAATGCAAGTGCCACACAAAATGTCGTTGCCTTGCATTGCACGCCAATCCACAAAATCTTCCCATACTATCATTAGTAGATTTGAAGCCAAACCATTTGGCTGACCTAACCAACATTCTATTGCTCACCTAAATAACTAGTACCCTTAAATTCAACTGACATGGTTGTTGACTTGCTAAAATATAAACAATATTATATTTCTTCCTGGCCCATGGTTTCATTCAATACTCCTCACCTAAAGGAACAGGCATAACATCTTTGCTTCACTCATGGTTTAGTTGGGCCATACACAACCGAAAGCAAAACTTACTAAAGATTAAAGGCGGGATAGATATATTCGTTCATGAAAGTCATGAACTCATTCATTAGCTTGCAAAGTCTCTAACCTTAAAGAGAGATCAAAAAGTACTTAGGAACCCAGACAAAGAAAGAAAGAAAGAAAGAATGAATGAATGACAGTTCCAAAAAGACAAAAATAAGTACTCAATGGCAATCAAACTTGAAACTGCCTCATTATTGAGACTTATCTTCGGATTCCACATGTCAATCAACTGGGTTGAAGTTACGCTGCTTCGGAATTCGGATCCGCTGTTGCAAATCACGATTTTAAAAACCTCCTTATCGCTGTTGCAAATCATGCTTTTAAAAGCCTCCTCCTCGCTGTTGTTGGCTTTCTGTTTCAGCGAATCCAGTGTTGCTTAGGTGGGTACGATTTGATTTTTTTTGGGTCTTTTGTTTGGGTTTGTTTTTTTTTTTTTTTCGTTTATCAATGTGCTAATGCTTGCTTTCTGTTTTTGTTCACTTTGGGTTTCTGTTTTTCTTTTTTCTTTCAATGGGTTTTGTGGTGTCTACAGATTTAGTGTTTTTACGTGATTTCTTGCTAACAGGCAATGGCCTGTTTGGTTGGTTTGTTTTTAGCGCAATAACCGCGAAAAAGAATAATGGGATTAAGTGAACCAATCATTCAGGAATGTTTTGTTTATTTGCTCGTTTAGGGCAAAGGTGTAGCCCCGTAGTTTTGTGTTAACTGTCTGGTATATTTCGTGAATGCTCTGCTGGGATCCCTGGTTGTTATATTTTGTTCCAGCTTTGAAACAAGAGAATAAGAAAATTTGCAACGCTGAATAAGCTCCGAGTACGCTGTCTTCTTTGTTTTCGTATATGTAAGCGTTTATTTTTTAAAACTTTTTTCATGTTCCTTTTAATTTTTTTGTTGATAAAATCTAGTCATTATCTAAGATCATACTGGTGAACTTTGTTCGAGACTTTCGTTACAATGTGGATTTGACGGTCAGTTCAAGGCGTTTTCAAGTTTATATTTTGTTTCAGCTTCGAAACAAGAGAATAATAATATTTGCAACGCTGAATAAGCTCCTAGTATGCTTTCTCCCTTCTATTTGTATATGTCAGCGTTTATTTTTTGCCTTCTTCCTTTTAATTTTTTGTTATCCTGGATAAAAGTTAGATTTTTCAAGACAGAGCATGTAGGGAATCGTTAAACATCTGCTTAATGTAATCTGACTTGGCATCGAATAAAAACCCTACTGGTGAATCTGATCATGAACCTCATTTGTGCGGTAAATGAGATTCCGATGCCAGGCCAAGTCGGATATAATAAACAAGCTTAGGATATAAATGAAACTCTTTATTATGGGCATCTGTATGAAGCTATAGCATTATCTAATACATCCAAGTTTTCCTGGTATGTTGCAGGTTTTTTGTTGCAGTTTTCATATCAAGCTTTAAGTAGGGCTATTGGAGCCACAGATCTGAACGTTGAGTCCTAATTTGCATCTGTTGTGCATCTGACATAGGTGATTGAGATTCAACTAATTTCATAATGATTATGGAGGGTTTATGTGCACTGAAATGTTGATGAATGAGGGTAAAAGGATGTGGTTGCTTTATGTTGATTGGCATGCACATTTGCATGCGTTATTGAATCCATCAGAACTTACGTTGTTTATTATCAAGAACTTCAGTAGAATTTCCTGATAGAGAGTTACTAAATTAGAGATATAGTGATAAGACTGTTGACAGTGCATGGTGCAACTGAAAATGGGACTATTTGTCTCCTTGTCACATTACATAAGCACTTGTGTCTGTGGCTTTTGGGCTTTGCAAGAGCACCGGTATTCTGTATTCTACAGCTCTGTTACATTTGTTGTCTCTTCAATTGTACGTCTTGTATTGTCCTGCAGAATGTATCCAAGGCAAAGAGTATAAACTTTTCAAAGTTAGTTCTTTTTGCTGTATTTGAAGTTTACAACAAAAATGCATCATGTGTTATATTTTCAATATTCAGATTTTGCACTACATCGTCTTCAGCACCATGTAAAGGTATATTTTGTTACAGCTGTAACATGCTGTATAAGTCTGGTAGTAATAAAATTAATTTTTTACTTGTTAGGTTAACCATATAAAATGGGAGTGTATGAACATATTTCCAGATTATGAAGTTTTTCCTATTTTTTTACTTTTTGATATATTCTTTGAAGCCACTGATTTTTATGTTTGTGATTTATGTAGGTTGAAGGAACTAGATCATTTTGTCAACTATGTAAGGCTACAAGAGGAGAGCAACAAAGGGAATTTTTACTTTGATCATTTTCTTGACAAATGGATAAAATTGACATGTAAGTCGTATTTTCTTGATCAAATTTTTTTAGAAAGTGCTTGCAGTTTGCTCTGTTAATGTAATAATTGGCAGTTTTGTGATGTTCAACTGTGTTCATAAATTGTTTGTGCATGTCACATATTACTTCTTTCATTGAAGTTTTGATCTGTTTTAGATGGAGTTTGAGAAACTCATTTGTGCCTGAAACCAGTAGTAGAAGTGAACAGAAGGATATTTTAAAATTTAAATTCTAATGCTTGAAAGTTTTGGTTATTGTATGTTATTATGGTTGCTGTAGATAGCATCTTATCATGAGGAACAGAGTAAGATTTTTATATTTATGAATGTTTCCGTTGGTGTGTGTATTTCTTTAAAATAACATGACTTTGGTGTTTGCTTCAAAGCAGAGGGGAAACATTGGAAGTGTCACTCAATGATGAGGTTGAGATTTCGCCTCTTATTTTTAAGAGTAAAAATGAAAGTGTGATTCGTCTAGCAGTATGAATTGGTTAATCTTCAGGAAAAGCTGTGCAGCAGTACTATTTGTTGAACTTGGTGGATTGGCCATTCTGCAGCATGGTTACCATTAAATTCATTATCTTAAGACAAACCTCTTGCTCTTGCTTGATGACAAATACTACTTAAAATATTATTTTTCCCCATGATTTGCATATGGGCTTGTTAATTAATCCTCCTTCAATCTTCAGCAGTTTGTTAATACACTTCTCATAGTTTCTTCTTTTCAATTTTCTGTTATCAACGAGCCTAAGATACCCAAAACAAATGAATTATTATACATAAGCTACTTTACCATATTATAAAAGAACACAAATGAATTTGAGAGCAAGTTGTTCAGTTTTATTTTTTGCTGAAGTGATGGCCTTTTTAAGACAGTCTTTTTGGGTGCAAATTGAAACATTATAGGTAGTTATCCTTTTATCGCATGCATATATAATTAATCTGTTTTTGACTCTGCATGATGTTTTATCTCACAGTAATATGTTGGAATGTAAATTCTAGTGAAAAGAAAAAAAAGGTGCAGGAATAAAGAAAAAAGGTGCAAGTCTTATCCATTGACCTCCTACGGTTTACAAAGAATAGAAGTGTGGTAAGAAGTCACAAATGTATTGAAATTTCATAACAAAAATAATGTTGTCTCTTAAATCAAATATTTGTTCGAAAAAGTATGGAGTAGGGAACTCATGGATGTGTTTTGTGCTTGGGGCATATTTTTAGTTATGCATCCTGGGATGCAGGCAGTGGAGGCGGCAAGCTTTTACCCGAATGAATGAAATTGGTCTAACATCATATAGAAGGTTAATGAAAACCTTAAGTGAAATGGATTTATAGTAGAGTTTAAATGCGAGAAGCTTTAATTGTTAAATTTCATGGTCGGGGAAATTTGAGTGATCATAGTTTTAAAAATTTGAAAATTTGAGAGGAGTGGAATTAAAATTTGTGAGGTAGAATACTTGATACCATTGCTAGGGATATGAGATTGGTGGCTTTGATGGACTACCTTTAGGTTAGCACCATGAACAAACAAAGAAAGAGCAAACTTGATTAAGAGGGTAAAACTAAATTGGGTAAGTGGTAGAGACAAAGGAGGGATGAGTGATTTTGTTTTTAGTTATTTTGTTACCTGGGCTTTGTTAACATTATTTTTTTTCAAAAAAATCATCTTGGCCAATTGATATATATATAAAACCTAGTTTAAATGAATATGATCCCATACAACATAGCCATAAAGAATAGTAGCATGAACAATAACATGATAAAGTTTTATGGAATTTATGCATTATTACTAGATATTCTACATATCCAACATTTATTCATTATTATTGAATATGCATTATAAATAGGTGATTTTCTCTCATATTGCCCCAAATCATTGGATTCCATTTTGTAGGGGCTAATATCCCATTGGATGATGACTTTTGGTTTGTGTAGGATTTGTATTGCTAGAGGCTAGGTTTGTTTAGGCCTTGTTGCTAAAGGCATAACTTGGCTTTCGGTTTATGTAGGCTTTTTATTACTAGAGGCTAAGTTTGTTTAAGCCTCATTGCTAGAGGTAGAGCTTTAGTGGCTAGGGACCATTTGTGCATTAGTAACGGTGATACATTAGCTTTGGGTCTTTGGTTTGTGGTTTATTTAGGCCTAGTGATTTACAATAAGTATGTTTATGTCATTGGCTACAATGTTGTAAGCTACAATGTCTAGCCTTAGCTATGATGTTGCATATATAATGTTGCACTTAGTGTAATTTTTTATAACTACGACCTCACCGACCACATTTATGACACCTTTGATCATAAGTGCAGCAAAGTTTGTGTAGTTTATTTCAGTGGTCTAGTAGATAGTCAACAAGTTCCTACAATGTAGAATTGAGTTTGTTGTTCAAAATCTTATTCAAAGGGATTGTACTTGAATGCAATTCATGAACAAACATAAGATTGAGATGAGTTTTATTTCATATTGCAACACTCTAGCTTAGCTTAAGTTACTTTCAATTGTTATTTATTTTTCTATGCAATTTAGCTTAATATTTACATTTCCAATTGCATGTTAATTTATTGACAAAATAAGTGCAACCCAATGTCAAGTATAAACATGTATTAGCTTGGTAATTGTAACAGCTAGTGGCAAAATACTTGGTAATCCTAACAATGAGTACACAAGTCTAGGATGTGACAGCAGACTAGGAAATAAACATTCATTGTAAGATAATTTAGGATTTACTTTTTTTTTGGTTAAATAATTAGAGTAATTAAATATATTTCTATGTTTATACTTGGTTTAATAATGGGTCCTATAGTATCAATGATCATATGTCTTACTTAGACTAAACCATACAAAATCTAAGGGTCACTACTAATCTAGATGGGAAGATACTACTTGTAATCATATAAACTACGCTATATGTTAAAGTTAGTTCATCTATGGATTACGACATGGTCTACTGTGATGCTTGTAGATTGCATGGTTGGGCATTAGGCATACTCACCACTTATCATTTGGCGTCGTTGTCAAGGATGGTGCTAGGGATATAGTGCAACATAGTTTACATTATATAAGATAACTATTAAAAATTTTAATGATTTAACTTTTGAATTATTTAATATTGTAAGACATACATATGTTAATTTAATCATGGCTACTTTTCACAAAGTCCATAGCTTACCATGTCATGAGAGCCTTAGAGGGAACAATGAGAGCTAATGTCAAGAATAATTGTGATGGGTCACTACAAGTAAGAATTTCGTATGCTCATCTAGTTCCTTACTTTCCTAACTTCATTTTTATATTCCATCAGGATGAACATTTTTTATGGAGGGACTTGTAGGGTAACATTGTGTTATTGCTTGAAAGAGCATCTTCGTTCATGCTTCAAGTGGTACTCTTGAGGTTTGGTCTTTGCCATCTTATTGATGGGCCTTTATTGGTTGGTAAAATAAAACTCTTGAGGTTTGGTCTTAACCATCTTAGCAACCAACAAAGGTCCAATTTAGGCTAGACCATTAAATGCAAACCAAATATGATTTCTATAGGGGTAAGAACACAATTCCCTTAACATTTTAAACTTAGAAGAAGGACATATACTAGTAGTTTGAGAGGTCTTGCTATTCCTAGTCCACCTCTCATTCTTCCATGTTCAACATTAATGATCTAACACATTAAAGGCTACATTTAGCCTTATCAAATAATCTTAGAGGAGATGGACAAGTCCTAGAATAAGAAGGGCCTTAAGGCCCAAGACCTCTAGTAGAAATAGATAGGAAGCATAGGAGCATCAAAGAAGAAGACAAAGATGCTAGGGTGAATTTTCTTAGCTCACCACCTTCCTCTTCCTATTTATTATCCACTTCTGAAGAGGTTGAATGTAGACATGGAGATAAAACTTCTGCTCAAGATCCAACTAGGTAACTTGATGACCTTCATAGAAGAAATCCAAATGATCATCAGTGAAGAAATCATAATGGAAATAAAGATCATGATTTTGAAAGAATACATGAGATAAAACATCATAGAGAAAGATGAAGTGACCATCATGACTTAGCAGATAGAGATTATGATTATGACTATGATACACCTAATGATGATGAACCATTGTTGGCTACAAGGGGTATGATCCAAATTCATGAAATAGTGAGGATCCCCACTCAACATCAAAAGAAGAGTCACATCAAGTGGTTGGATATGAACAATATTCCAAAATTTGAGTGAGGCTACAACTCAGATCTATAGCATTATCTACAAGTCTTTCATGATACTTGTGCCTTACAAAACATTGAAAGAAAATTGAAAAAAGTAAAGTTATTTCTAAGGATACTTATTAAAGAAGTAGAAAATTGGCATTAGTCATTGGAGCCTAACTTAATCCATTGATAGTTAATAATGCTTGAACTTTTGAATGAAAAGTACAAAACCTATTCAAGAGTGTTCAATTTAAAAAAGTAGATTCAAGGATGGAAGCAAGGGATTCATGAATCTCTTAACGTAGGCATGGGTAGGTACTACTCTTTGTTGCACCAATGCCCAAGCCATAGCTCTTTTCAAAAGAAGTAGATTCATCATATCATAGATTTCTCCAAAATAAAATTATAGAGATCCTTGGGATCTATGCCTAAGGAAGGCTATTAGAGTTATGAGCCCATTGGATTTAAAGGCTTATTAACTAGGTGGCTAAGAAAGAGGAAGAACTTTGGAAAAGAGAGAATGTAAAAAAAAATAAAAATACAATGGAGACCCATCCCTTTGCAAGAATGATGTTCATGCTTATGACTTGTAGGAAGAAGAGGCTCCTCTTGATAAAGAGGTTTAGAGTAAAATGTTACCCTTACAAAAATCCATCATAGAGATCATAGAAAAGGTTGACAAAATGTGGGACTTGATGGATGAAAATTTTTGATCCACCTTAAAAATTATGGAGGAACATATTGTGCAAGTAAGAACAAGGTACTAGGTCGAGATAAAGAAAAAGAAAAAAGAAATTAGAAAGGATACATACTAGCATAAGGGAAAACCTATAATAATTTAAGATGTTGGACATTCAAATTTAGAAGAAGATGATGGATGTCATAGCTACTAATACAAACATCCCAAGGACTATTATCATGTTATGTCACATTTATAGGAATTTGGGACATATGCCTTGAATTCAAAGTTCATGAAAAGGTAGATGTTTGATGAGTGGTAAAAGGTACTCCCATGCTCAACCATATGAATCACGAAGCGTTCACATGGGATTTGGTCAAATTTCATAGACTTTATGTCTTTCGGTACAGTAGTCATCTAGGAGGTGAACCTTGCCCTAATGGTCATTCATTGTCTTCCCAATTGAACTTGTGATGTATAGAGGTATGGTTAAGTGTAATCAAGGCATATGATTTTTATTATTTTATGTTTTATGTTCCTTGGTACTTAAAGTAGAGAGATGAAGTAATTTTAATAACTA
Organism: Gnetum montanum; assembly: GCA_015680685.1. NCBI lineage: Eukaryota > Viridiplantae > Streptophyta > Gnetopsida > Gnetales > Gnetaceae > Gnetum > Gnetum montanum. The sequence continues at coordinate 357,533 of MNCI01023672.1, read as the reverse complement.
ATTTAATTTAACTACTTAACTAGTCTCTAATTAGTTCTAACATAAGCATCCAATTCCACTTTTTGTACACGTCCTAAACCCATGTATCCATTGCTGGGTTACCAAGTGCTATGCTATTGGGCAAACCAAGTAATAACACTACTGGGATTACCAAGCAAATACGTATTTACACTCAAAGTGGTTGTACTTCTGTGCTTAATCTAGTTAGCTTAATTGATTAACTAATTACTTAAAGTCTAATTGAGCTTAATTAATGGCACATTTAATAAAAACAATAAATGCATAAATAAATCATTAATCTATTCTAAGTGCTGCAAGGTTTAATCAAAAGGCTCGTCATTATTGTTATACATACTAGTGTGGTTCAAGTACAACAATGCTCAAATAAAGATCCATATACTTTTTGACTCTTGCTGCGGGCACTCAGAGAAATATTCTAACTCTCAAATGGAAAAATTGCAAGAGCTTTGCTACAACTATGACTTTGCTTCCCATAAACATGGTTGTAAGCTTGTATTTATAGTTTTTGTTATAGGGTTACATCAACGAGGCTACGTAGACGTAGCAAATGCTACATTGACATGACCTTGTCGATGGGGCAACACCACATAAACAGAACCCCATTGACAGGGGCCTATTGATGAGGCCACATCAATGGGGGTCTATTGATGTGACACTTTGACACTTATCATACCCCCACAATTGAATGAAAACTCGTCCTCAAGTTCCTTTACAAAATTGGGAAGGTATGAGATTATTGACTGACTCTTGACATAACAAATTAACATAACAAAACTAAGTGCTTGAGTATACAAATCAACACATTACAAAAATTATGATGTTCATGACACATAATTGAACACCATGACATGACTACACAAAGTTGGATAGCACATCCTTTAATGGCATGAAGGCAGTGGAGAAGATTAGATAGTCCCAGGTGGTGGAGGCTCCTAAGGTTCTAAGGGACCTTCACCAACTTTGGGCACATGTGGTGGCTGAGGTGTCTATGGATATTCTGTTGTAATTGCAACCTCTATTGGAAGGTGAAAGGCATCTAGTAATGCCTTCATCTCCTCCTCCTTACTCCAGGGATCATTCACATTTCACACAGCATCACCAATGTGGGTTGGAATGGCGATATTCCATGGATAGGGCATTACTAGGAATAGCTCCTTAGTATTGATAAACTAGGCAACGAGTTGTTTGTGTTTGACATCAAATGGTCTGATTGTATTTTTTAGCTCCTAGTAGTCATTCGTCCTTCTGGCTAGGTTCTCAACGACAAATCTTTGATAAGTGTATTTACCCTTGAGAACTTCAAGTTTAGCGTTTACCACCACAAGCTTTTGCTTGGTGTCCTTATGATGCTTGAACTCAGCCTCATACAACAAGTACAAGTTGGCCACCTACTTCTCTAGTTCTGACCATGGCTATTTGATAGTTAACATGGCTAGATTTGCATATTGGAGATTGGTGAGCTCCATGTATTTGATCATCTCCTCAATCTACAACTCCTTCATGTGGATTTCTACCTTATTGTAGGCATCAATCCCATCAACAATAGGTTACCACAATTCTCTTCCTTGTTGGAGTTGTTGGAGGGTTTCATTTACTTTTACCATCGTCAATTGGATGTGTTTTTCATTCACTTCTTTCTATAGACCAACATGATCTTTGTAATGATCCTTGACTCTCTCAAATTTGAGAGCCTCTAATTTTTAGGCAACTACCTCTATCGTAGTCTTTTGGTGAAGGGCATGGACCTCCTCCATGGAGAGGTTTATTTTTCTACTATCAATCTTCTTAGCTTTGTGTTTGCTCTAGCTAGTTGCTCTTGCTATTGATGGATGAAGTTGGTTAATTGTTGTTTGTGCTCATCAACATTCTGTAGGAGATGGTTCTATGCAATTAATTGTACATTTTGCTAGTGGGTCTAATCCAAGGTCTTCTAAATTTTGTGCTGTGTAGCTTCTACTAAGGATTGGTAGAACACCGTCATTTCCATCACACCCTCAACCCCTTTCAGTCTAGTGTGAAGCTGTTCAAGAGCTTCATCTTTTGTCAATGCCAGGTTGAGAAATGTAGGATCGATAATTTGGGCTCTTAATTTGGCAACTTTAGTAGCCAAGTGTTCATTTCACTTGGCTATTTCAAGTTTCCCCTCTAAAATGATGTTTTTGCCCCTTACCTCTAGCAGCTTCTATTGGGTTGCAATAATGTTATTTGAAAGATCAAAGACATTCGAAAGTGGTTGCTTGATTCCCACCAATCAGTTTAGTAGCTTTTTATGTTATGCTATATTTATCTTGTCACTTGTGGTTCTTGCACATGTCTACACATCTTTTAGTGCAGTGACATCTAGTACAGACGTCATAGTTGCATTGAGGGTTTTGGCAATTTGGTCAGCAACCACCTCTATTGCTGTTTCTTGCCCTTGGTGCTGCATCACCAATACTGTTGTCCCCTCACCTTTCTCTAAGCACATTGAGAAGGTCGTGATGTTCCCAAAGATTTCTGGTAGTGCTTGTTATTATGCAAGAGATATTGTGACCTCTCTAGTGCTAGGATTCCTTATTTTGGACAACTGCATTCTTTGGGCCAAGAAAATAGATCCATCTCCACCCATCAGGTTGATTGTTTGAGCCACCTCATTTAGGTGGTTCATTGCTTATCAGTACATAGATTGGTCCCCACCACTTATGCTTGCTCATTGCTCTTGTTCACTCAAGAGCCATTCTTAGTACTTGTGCAATCGTTGGGCTATTGCAGCAACATCTGACATAGTTGCTTGAGTGGCAAGTGGAGGCAGTGGCTACTGCTCCTCTTCTTGAATGATTGTTGTAGGAAATTAGTGGTTGGGACATGCCTGAAAGAATTATTTGTATAATGAACTATTCCTCCCCTCTGACAAAGTTTTTTGATGAGGCATGGGAAGGGGAGTGCCTTCCTTCCATGTTCATTTTCTTTAAATTGCTTCTCCATCTCTAGATAGATTAGCTATGAAAGGTGAATAGGGAATGTCTCACTCAGAGTAACACATGCATGAGTAGAAAAGGTGGTGATTTTTCTGGGCCTCAACATGGGATTTAGTTGAAAGGTTGCAATCTTATAGTGGATCCTTTCTATCAGTGTGAGCATGCCAAACTCTTTGCGATTGATACCATAGCACTGTTGCATTCATTCTTTTTTAATGCTAAGGTTTGCTTGCATTGGAATTTTAGTAAGATTTTTTCCTATTTCTGCCAACCCTACACTTCAGCAATGGCCTGCATTGAGTAGGACACTGAGATGTCCTTAATTTTTATCGTTAATCCAACTTGCCTATCATTCCAAAATAAAAATGTCTCTCCTATGTACCACTCCCAAGTGGAAGTGATGATTGGCCACATGGGAGAGCCCTTCAGTTGGTCTTGCACTTCTTTTGGTGCTTACTCCAAGAAAGGGCCAAATTTTAACTCTTGGAGCACTATTTTTTGGACCTCCCTTGATCTAATTTAATTCAAGAAGGCTTCTATCAATGTCACCTCAAGATTTGCTTGTTGAGATGGTGCATCATCTTGGTGGAAATGTTCTATTATTACTACTAGTTCTAGAATCTATTGAATAGATTCCACCTTGGCCTCTTCCCTAAGAGGACCTATGGCATGGGTTGCAAGTGGTTCTTCTTAGGCCTGTTCTTGGCCCCTTCCCATTCTAGGTCATTTCTTCCTTGGTTGAGACAGTCTTGCTTGTTGTGTGTGTTTGCCTTTTGGTGTCATCTATGGTCACAACACATCCATGGATTAGTAGATATAATGTGTAACTTTAAATTTTTGAATACCTTATCTTAGTAGTTAATTATGCTTTAGCTAAAGTTGGACCATGGTAAATTGATCATTTTATTAATTATTTATTGTAAATGTCACCAAAGCTTGTTGGAAAGGTTCAACTCTTGTAATTTGGTGTTTAATAATTACTTTCTTAGTTAAACCTTTGTGGGAGTTAGAAAAATGGTGAAAACTTTTCTATAGAAAATGACACATTTGTGGCTCCCATGACTAAGAACTTACCTTAGGTAGTTGAAGAATGAAGTTATTTGGATAAATGGTTAGGAAGTTATGGGCTTTGGAAGGTTCTGGGCTTTGAAAATTTGAAAAACACCCTTGGTGTTTGTGAGAAAATTTGAAAATTTCAAAGTGGGGTCATGCATATATATAGTATTTTTCTACTACATTGACGGGGCTGCATATATGTGTCTGCTTTGTTGACGAGGCCTCGTATATGAAGCCTGCAGGGAAAATTTTGAATATCTTAAAAAATACAAGGAATTTTTAATGAATTTGGGGTCCATGGAGTTCCAAAAAAGCCAAGAATAAGATGAAATCATTGAAGAGGGTCTTTGAAAGCTCAAAAATTTAAAAATTTGATGGAGAATGTGTTTATTAAACAAAATATGTAAAGGAGCACATGGTTTGATGTCGAAGATAGGTGTACGAAAGATTTTGATTATAAGAATGCCTAAGGATAAGATGCTTAATAAACCCAACCAAGAGAGATGCATGTGGATCCTCCCCATAGTAAGCACATGCCTTGTTTGCCCTTGCATAACCTTGACCTAAGGAGTCTATGGGCCCTATAGGTGATTAATGGTTGGTGGAAGTTAAGGACCAAAACTTGGAAGATTCTACCTAAGATTTTAAGTACATCAGACTAAGATAGTGAATCAAGAACATAGACTTTGACAATGAGGCAAGTTATAGATAGCATAGATGGATGATGAAGGTGGAATGGAATTCCAAATTGAGGTCATAAGAAGTGACTTGTGGTGTTTGTGTTTAAAATAACCTAAGAAGATCCATTCTTAGTCTAGACCAAAACCAACCTCTTTCAGTGACTTTGCATCATCACTACAAGATCGATCCATCCACTCAAGACATAAGAGTACTCTCACAAAATAACCATCATTCCATAAAAAGAAGAAAAGAGAAGTAGAAAGTAAGAGAGGGCCTTAGTTAGAGGGGACCTTCAGGCATGGGTAACATGTCTTTCTAGTTCCATAACTAGTGCTTGTAGCTTGTTTATTTGTCTAAGATGTGTGTTTTGAATTTCCATAATGGTTTTTTTTGTTCTCTCTCTCTTTCTCTCTCCCCTTTCTTTTTGGATGGGAACCATACCATGCAAAGACTTTATTTAACTTCTTGTTATTGGTTGACACAAAATGGTAAGAAGTCCATGAAAACACTCAAGCACCTAAGCAAGTAGAAGAGTACAAAGAGTCTTGAGTCTCCTTGAAGTCACACCCTATGCATACCTTTAAATCCTTCCCAATTTCAGAAATTACCAAGGTCACAAAGTTATTAAAAGTTTATTTAGTGAAAGGGACCTTAAACTTTCAAAATAAGGAAAACCATAGAGTTTGTGAATGGGTGAATGTTGTGGACTCACTACCTATTTCATGAAAAAGAAACCATGACTTAGCCATCGGTACAAAAATTTAGAAATAGAAACTAGACATTAGCAAATAAAACATTAAGCACAAACCACCATTAGTAGTAGCTACAACACCACTGTGTCTTGTTGGCACAAATCACATTTATTAGCAAAAATTAGAAAATCACACTCAAACAAAGTAAAATTTATAAGAAATTATAAAATATTCAAGAAAGATTTAATTGTACTAATGATGATGTAAAACAAAAAATGGTGTAAAATGGAAAGAAGTTTTAAAATCAAAAAGGTGTAAAGTAAATAATTTACAAAACAAAAATGTGAAACAAAAAATAGAAATATTGAGAAGGCATGTATATGATTAGCATAGATGGCCATCTCCCCCATGACTATGTTGGAAGGAGGAGATCCAAAAAATTGAGTATGGTTTTCCATTCGTTGAGGTATTTGTGGCATTGGCTTACTTGGGCTCATGGAAAGGCTTTATTTATTGGATGTTAACCAATTTCTTTTTATTTGGGCTCTTAGGTTTGTATATGATCATGGCCCCATAAGGAAAGGTTTCATAAATCATATAAGGCCGTTTCCACAACATTTGGAATTTAGTTTTCTGAGGTATGTGAATGGGATTCTAATAGAGAACCTTATCTTCTAGTTGAAATTTTACTTTCTATATTATAAGGTCATGATGTTTCTTGTTGTATACCTTATGCACTTCATTCAAAGATAAGGCCACTGATAAATTTTCATCTAGCACATTCAAGTTGATCAATCTTTCTCTTTGTGCTAGGCTTAGGTCAAGGTCCAAGTCACAGGCTGTTGAGATTGTACTGTGTTTGGATTGGACTGGAAGTGTTGGAAGTTTTCTGTACATCAACTCATAGGGAGAGTAGCCTATAGGGAGTTTCCATGTTGAGTGGTAGGCCCAAAGGGCATTGTTGTGTTTTGTGCTCCAGTATCTCCTATATTTGCTTATGGTCCTTGTTAGGATCTTTGTGATCTCCCTATTGGTGACTTTTGCTTAATCGTTGGCTTGGGGGTGATAGGGTGTTGTTAATTTATGTTTGACTTTCAAGCATTACATGAGTTTCAAAAAGTGGCACTTGTAAAATGAGTTCCATTATAAAAAATTAGTGCATGTGGCATTGCAAACCTATTTACAACATTTTGATGTACAAATCAAGCAGCAATGGATGATGTGTAGTTAGTGATAGTTGTTACTTCTACCCATTTGGTATAGTAGTTAATGGAAAAAATTGTATAAACCTTCCCATTAGACATGGGTGTGATGGGACCCATGAAGTTAATGCCCCATATGTCAAAGGGCTTCAATGGTTGAATCCACTATTGAGGACTCTCCATTTGTGCAATCACCCACCATCTTGTTGCCAGTGCTCACAGAATCAGACAAACTAGTGTGCATCTTTGAAGATTGTAGGCCAATAGTATCTTGTCATAAAGATTTTTATGACCGTGCATCTCCTGGCATAGTGGACTTTGCAAGAGCCCTCATGAGCATCCTAGAGAATGTGTAATTGGTTTGCATTAGGGACACACCAATGAACTAGGCCATCAACACACACCTTGTAAAGGTGTTCGTTGATTTCCATGAAGTACTTAGCCTGTTGAAGAAATTGTTGTTTCTTTCTAAAGTCCAAAGCTTGTGGAATTTCTTGAGTGAGAAGGTAAGTGAGGATGGCATCATAATTTTGATTTGGTGGGCACTTGGTCATTTATCACCCCTATAAAAAGGAGTTTGTCTGGAAATTAATCAGAGAGTAGGCTCTCCTTGTCTTTGTTATCCCATCTTAATTGAGAGAGATGGCTAGTGACCATGTTCTTAGTCCCTTTTAAATATACCATTATGAGATCAAATTCTTGCAAGATCACAAGTCACTGTATGATATGGGGGTTCACTGTTGGCTTGTTCATTATGTAAGCATGACTTCCAAGGTATAATTAGATGCATATGTCATTATATGAAATGGTATGGACTAGTCTGGTGCCCATAGAATTAGATTTTCTACAAGATTTTCCTTTAGTTTTTAGAATGCATGTTCACACTTCTTAGTCTAAATGAATAGAGTATCTTTCTTTGTAAGCTCGACCAATGACTTTGCAATCTTAGAGAAATTCTCTATGAACTGCTAGTAGTAGTTAGTGTGTCCAATAAATGATTGGACATCTTTGACTATATTTAGTTAGCATGTGATTCCTTGGATGACCCTTATCTTTTTAGGGTCTACTTCAATCCCTACTTGAGTAATTCTATGCCCTAGTACTATGCTTTCTTGGACCATTAAATGGCTTTTTTGGCAATTGAGCCTAAGATTTATTTCAACACATCTTTTCAGTACTTTCTCAAGGCAATCTATGGCTTGCTTAAATGTAGCCCCATAGGTAGAGAAGTCATCCATAAAGACTTATACCCCACTACCAATTTTCTATTGAAAAATACTAACAACTAGGCATTGAAATGTTGTAGGGGCATTGCATAGACTGAACAACATCTTGCAATATGCAAAAGTCCCTCAAGGACTTGTGAATGTTGTTTTGGCCTAATTTTTTGGCACAATTTGGATTTGTTAATAGCCACTATAATCATCCAAAAAACTATAATAGTAATGACTAGATATAGTATCCAACACTTGGTCCACAAATAACAATGGAACATGATTTTTAAATGTTGCGATATTCAACAGCCTAAAGTCGATGTAGACGTACCACTTACCACCTTTCTTTGGCATAATTACAAGTGGGCTAGCCCACTCATTATCTATGATGGGATAGATGAACCCTTTATTGAGAAGCTGTTATATTTCCTCTTTGATGATCTGCTTCAACTTGGGGTTCAATTACCTCTATGGCTACCTTCTTGGATTCATGGTTGGGTTAGTGTAGATACGATGCTAGCATATCCTTGGATTAATTCTGGTCATTTCAGGATATGACCAAGCAAATGCTGTTGGCCATTTGTTGATCATCTTCAACAACTTGTCCTTTTATTTGGGGAGGAAGATTTGCATTAATTATCATGGGCTTACCATTTTTTAAAAATTCATACTCCATGGTGGCTGGTAGAATTTTTAATTTTAGGGACTCTAGCTTGAAATTATTAGGGATTTTCAACTCTCCACAATAGGTATCATCAACTTCATCATTAGAGAGTTGGTGATGAACTTGTTCAAGCTCATCCATACCTTTGACATAACCACATGTCAGGCTCTTAGTAGGTTCCATGCATAGTGTGCTACTATTGGAGTTAGTTGTCAGCCACTAGGTGCCCTCCTATTTTGTGGCCTCTATGTATAGGCACCTTTGGATATCTTTTTCATGTGCATATTGATTGCATGCTTTAATGTATGTACTTTTAATGGACTAGATTTTCTACACATAATTGCACATGTTATCATTGTACGCGATGCATGGAACTCACTTCTTCTCAAGTCATCTAAATTTGTTCTCCTTGGAGATTTCTAAGGAGAGGTCCTTAATGCCCATTTGTGCATCAATAGTGCTTAACCATGCATGTTCCATAATAATGGGGAAGTTGCCTTTGTAGTTTTCAACCTTGATCACTAGAAAATTGGCAGGATAGGACCACCCACAAATTGTGGTCACAATGTCCTCCACTAATCCCAACGGGATAGTGATTGATTGTTCTACCAATTCCAAATGAATATTGCTGTTCTTGAGATGTGGTAGGTTCTAGGCCTTGTACATGTCATGGGAGATGAGAATGACACCGAAACCAGAATCAAGAAGAGTCTTCCATGGCTCATGTCCTGTGATCTATAACTAAATAAGAGAACTTCCTAGGTTAGATCTCTTCATGGGAAGGTTTCTAGCCTTGATCTAATCAGAGATAGCATGAGTTAACATCATAATGCAGATTTGAGGTGATGTTTAGTTTGAAGGGCTTTCAAATGTGTTTGATGTAGAGGATGAGGGTGCTGAAGATATAGGACAACTGACCATATTAGGTTGTGAGGTTTGGGAGAACTGTTGGATCAAAAAAATGGTCATTTCCTAGATCAATTATCTGAACCACTTGATTGGAAGGTTGGTTGTAAATTTACAACCCTCATAGCATTTTGTTGCTATAGCTATGGGGCAATTTTTCCCTACATGAATGGAGCAGGAGGTAATTGGGTTGAGAGCAAAGGGATGTGTGTAGATGGATGCAGAGGATGGTATGAATATGGGGGCTCCCCTTGAATAGATGATGAATGAGTTCAATGGTACTTTGGAGGATAATAGTGATGTTGAAATGAGGCATGTCTTGTAGAGCTTCATGGAGAAACGGGTTGCTAAACATAGTACCCATATGGATTTGGTTACTTGTAAGTGTACTGCTATCTTGGTTGTGACATTCCTCATGATTATGGTTGGTGCCATTATGGGTATTTCTCATATGATTGTGGTGGAGCTTCACTTGGATAGTAAGCTTATTGTTGCTAGTGGAACTGCCTTAGATTGCCTTGAGGATAAGACAATCTTCTGGGTGCTTGCCTCCATGCTAGTCAAGGATTCAGTGCATACACCCTAGACTATTGTAAGTGTGACACCATAGGGAAGCATCCATTAGGATGATCATATTGACAAATGTTACACCTAACATCATTATTAGAGTTTGTCTCCACAACTTCTTCTACTGTAGCAGCTTTGCCCTTATCCCTTGGTAAGCATGTTCAGCTTCTTTCTGCCTCTTATGGTTACAATCACTATTTTGCTCATTAGATTCTTTAGCAATCTTCATAGCAATTTGAAATTTTTCATCCAAAGAGTCTAATAATTTATCAACCTTTGTTGAAATATTAGAAATAAATTTTTGGATAGGTAAGGTTTCTTGTTCACCACCTCATCAAGTGGTGACTCCTTCTCATCATAGAATTAGACCTTCCTTTTCTTGATGGAAGGGTTCCTATTATATTCTTCTATACTTTCCCTTTTTTGCAACTTACCTTCTTCTTTTGCTACCTACTCTATCAACATTTTTATTTGATGAGCTCTTAGTTCGGGCAGCCTTCCTTGGGCATAAACCCCAAGAGTTATTCTGGTTTCTACTCTAAGCCAATCTATGATGTGGCAGAATTGTTTCCTCTAAGAATAACCATGGCTAGGGCATCAATGTAAGAGAGAGTAATATCTACCCATGGTGGCATCCAAGGATTCATGTATTCCATGTTTGTAGCCTTGGATTTTCCTTCTCAGATTAGACACTCTAGAGTATGTCTAGTATCTATCATTAAATCGTTCTAGCATGGTATTCCATCTATGAATGGATTTTAGTTACAAGGACTAGTATTAGGGTTTAGCCTCTTTGATGAGTATCCTGGGGAATAGATTTAATTTATACTAGTCATTATCCATGTTTTATTAAGGTGTAGAAATTGTGAAAGGCTTGTAGATGGTTTTGTGGATCATAGTTATATCCCTCCTCAAATATTGAGATATTGTTCATGTCTAAGTGCTTGATCTGACTATCTTTCACATGCCTAGTTGGAATCTTGATTGCCTTTGCAATGTTAAGCATGCTTCAACTTTCTAGTAAAGGCTCATCGTCATCATTATTTCATTGTTGTGGATGATGTCCTCTATTACCCCTTCGATTATTGTGGGCATGGTGATCAATATTATTGTCTTACTGCTCACCTCCATCATGTTTATTTCTTCTATGATGTTTTTCAGAACCAGAAGAAGAAGAAGAAGTAGATGAAGAGGGTGAAGAGGGAGGAGGACTACCATCATCATGGTATTTTCCAACTCACCTTTGATTTTCATGACCACATTCGTTAGGTTTCTTACCATTTTGATGCTTCTCCAAGCCCCTACCTTTACTGCCATCTTTACTTGAACCTAGTTTGTTGATACTAGAATGTAGATTTAGGTTCACATCCCCATCACCAGTAATGAGGGGTGGAGAATTTTCATGTTGAGATCCCCTAGAGAGAGGGTCCTCATTGTCATCTTGGTTCAATAGGAACAAGGGATTGGTGAACCATTTTCCCTTCACAAATTCATGATGCTTTTCTTGGTGTCGATCTCTCCTATGTTGTGTTTCAGTGAAATGGTAGTCTTGATAGTCGTAATCATGCATAACATATTCCTCTTGAATATTGTGGATTCCTAACTTCTTAAGATTTTGAAGTAGCATCACGGGCATAGATCGATCGAGAGGCATTACATCACACCATCATAGTTGTTCATCTTGATGTAGGATGAAGGTGAAATTAGGCACATACTCATCTAGATGAGTATATATGATCTTGCACTCTTGTGGGACCAATGGTTTGGCATCATCATGCTTGAGAGAAGAAGAAATTTTGCAAACAAATAGAAAATCAATGTGCTTATATAATTATAGTACATGTAAGAGTAATGTTGACCTTGGGGTTCATCCAACAATATTAATGATGTTCACTAATCCTAGATAGCACATGTTTCAAACATAAAGAGTCCTTGGCAATGACAGTAATGATAAGTAGTAAAAGATATCCCTATGCTCATCCATATGAATCATGAAGCATTCACATGTGATCCAATCAAATTCCCCAGACTCTATTTCTTCAGCTACACTAGTTATTGAGGGAGTAAACCTTGTCATAATGGTCATTTGTTGTCTTTTCAATTACACTTATGATGTATAGAGATATGGTTAAGTGTAATCGAGGCATATGATTTTTTATTATTTTATGTTTTATGTTCCTTGGTACTTAAAGTGGAGAGATGAAGTAATTTAATAACTAATTTAATTTAACTACTTAACTAGTCTTTAACTAGTCCTAACATAAGCATTTGGTCCCACTTTCCATACATGTCCTAAACCCACATATCCATTGTTGGGTTACCAAGTGCTATGCTATTGGGTGAACCAAGTAATAACACTGTTGGGGTTACCAAGTGAATACATGTTTACGCTTGAAATGGTTGTACTTATGTGTTTAATCTATTTAGCTTAATTGATTAACTAATTGCTTAAAGTCTAATTGAGCTTAATTAATTGCATATTTAATGAAAATAATAAATGCATAAATAAATAATTAATCTATTCTAAGCAGTGCAAGGTTTAATCAAAAGGCTCATCTTTATTAACATACACATTGGTGTGGTTTAGGTACAACAATGCTTGAATAAAGATCTGTACACTTTTTGACTCTTGTTATAGGCACTCAAAGAAATATAGTAACTTTGAAATGGAAAAACTGTAAGAGCTCTACTACAACTATGACTTTGCTCCACATAAACATCATAGTGAGCTCATACTTATAGTTTTTATTATAGGGCTACATTTATGGGGCTTCATAGATGTAGAAAATTCTATGTTGATATGGCCTTGTCAACAGGGAAACACCACGTAAACGGGGCCTCATCGATGGGGGCCCATTGATGAGGCCATGTCAATGGGGGCCTATTGATGTGATACTTTGATGTTCATCAGTGTTCAAAATGTTATCTCATTTAAAAGGAAAATACAATTAGTCTTATCAACACTAGTACTATCCAAGTGGGGTTTCTTAACCTTTGGGATAGTACCAGTAGCATTGGCAAAACCCATAGTCATGGAAGATGCCATCACCAAGGCAACAATACCCTTATCACCAATTATAATCTTATGGTTATTATGTATGACAATTTATTTCTTTTAATGGTCTAGCAGCTTATGCTCCTGCTCACTATTTCTATCCTTCAAAGTATCATCAACACATAAAACAATGTGCTAATTCATCATAACATGTCTTCCATCAATTCTCTCACTTATCATAACACTCACATACTCTTCTTCCATTGTGTCACCTTCACCAATGTAAGGAGAGTTGTCACCATAGCCCTAACAAAAGAATTGTACTTGCACTCCTCATGCCTAGTAGGATGGTATTACTAGTAGCTATGATTGTAAGCATAGGAAGCATTCCTTCTTGAAGGTGGTTTCCATGTATACTAAGGAAATTAGTATAGTTGTTAGCCAACTTGAACTAGAATGAGACCCACAAGGTGTACCTCAATTTCTTACACGAACACCTCCCAATGCTATGATAGTTCTAATAATGATTACTACATAAGAATAAAATGTGGGAATTATCATGCTCAATCATGCTATAATAGACTAGATCAAAGTGGGTGCTCTTCCAAAAAAGAGAATGAGCTTGGGAAGCCCTCTAATTTGTTTATAGATAACATGAAACCCACCATTCAAAGCTTTACTAGACTTAGGTTTATGTATAAATATCATATCATAAGATATGTATAAGGCCTAGAACTTACCCTTGATGAAGAAAAATAATATCAACTTAAAGCTTGCAAATCTATCCATCATCATTTCTTTGGAAAAAGGTGATGATATGGTGACCACCATTAGTGGGTGGTCATATCTAGCTAATTTTCTTGTGATTCATGTGGATGATAGTAAGAAGTCCACATCATTATGGGAGGAGCATGAATTAGCACCATGAATGTTAAGCTAGATATTCAAGATATTTCCTTGGAAATTTCCAAGGAAAATGAACATGACATTGTTAAGAAGTGACATGTTTCATGGATTGTGTACAATGACATTGGGTGTAGTTGCATGTAGAAGGTATGGAGTATTAAGAAGAATAAAATTATAGCATGTGATCATTGTGCATAATAAGTATGTGTGAAAACATGTCTGTACATGATAGCCACTAAACAAGAAGGCACCTAATGGTTGATAGTAGAAGAAAAATACATCTAAAATATGCATGGAACTAGTTGAAAAGCTTACCAGTTCTTATGTGAACAAACTAGATGAGATGGAGTTGGTCTGATAAGTTTTCCTAAGTAGGACTCATGCAAGAAGAGAAAATTAATTTGGGAAACTTAGAAATTCCTAAGAAACTAGTACCAAATCAAATTAAATTGAAGACATTATTAGAATAATTGGAGTATGTGTTTCTAAAAAAAAATAGAAAATAGACAATAATAAATGCTCAATTGATGGAGAAGAAAAAATAGAAGCTATTGACGGTTATTAAGAAATGGTTAACAACCTTTGTCTAGATGTATCGTGAAATCACATGCATTGACCTAAGTATAATGTGGTAAGGATTCTCATTTAAAACATTGCAATTGTTTTGGAAACTCCTTAATTATAAATCCAAATACATAAGAAGAAACATGAAAGGAAATAAAATTCTTTATTCCATGCTATAATTAGAGTACAATGTTGGAAATAATACACAAAAAGGATCTAGAATAAGATCCAAGACAATCCTTACTTCTAACTCCTCAGGATCTCACTTGCTCAAGGTGAGCATACAACATAATGAACCCATAAGGAAGAGTCTTTCTTACTTCTCTAAACCTTTCTCAAATTTGTCATAATAAGCAAATAATATGGCATTGAATTTAGATATCTCCTAAGGCTTTTATAATCTTGAGATTACCATTCATCTTCTTCAAATTGTGCACATTTTTCAAAAGTAAAATATTCCACAAACTTTGAGTAGGCCCTTCTAGCTATTGAACTACAACTTGCACTCTATTTCATAGGTAAAATTCATATTATTTTAGCCACTATTTCTCATTAGATTGTAGCTATTTATAACTTGAAACCTTTCATTGCAACTTATTATGACTTGTACTATGCTTACAACTCACTACCCAAGCCTAAAACTTACAAATCTTCATAAAATATCCAAGCCATGGTAAATTGTAACTTGCAGTTGCTTGTAATGATAAACTACGGTGTCATGTTCCCATTCTTGAATGGTACTACTACTTAACAAAGATGTTGTCTCTTCATAAAAAATGTTGTAACTATTATAATAAGACCCAAAAGGGCAAGTTGTAATGAAGACCTAAAAGGATGCATTATAATAATGAGCATCTTTCTTAAGGTGACCTTTGGAGGCTTGACATAAGGTATTTATACCCAAATATTAGAGGTCATATTAATATGGAGTTCTAGAGTTGGTAAAGATGAGTAATAAGTGTTGGGTGAAGTGGGATAGGAAGGTGGTTGATCATTCTTTCTAGTTGACTACATGTCTAAGTAAGTTGGTAGTGCTGGATTACCTCTAAGGGATAGATGCTGAAGGAAGATAATCCTAAGGGACCCTTAGAGCATGACTCAAATACATTATTCCACATTAGTAAAGTAGTGTTTTCATTTTCCTTTTGCATTTTTTCTGTTATTTTCTTTATGCATAATATCAAATGTAACATATATTTGACATTTTCCATGACATCCAGGAATAGGATGTTATGTTTGGTATTAAGGTAAACCATGACTTAAGGGTTAATCAAAATCAAGTATCAACTATAATCCAATGATGAACCATGGAGCCACAACTTAGGGAGAACCATAGATCACCACTAGATGTGCCTTATGTTCGAGATGATTCATGTAAGCCAGAAGATACCCTTCTAGTGATTTTTATGGATAACTAATATCGGATCACAAATCCATAAGAAAACCACAAAAGTGCATCATGTTCAAGATGGATTCCACCAATTAACAAGGTTCTTTTGTAGTGAATTTCATGGATATTACCATGTAGGAGATCTGATTACATCTCAACAAGGTATATCAACTACAATACACTAGTCTAGGCAACTATTACTCATTTTGTAATATTATTAGAATTTTAATTGATTAAGATTATTCTTAAGTCCTTTCTCCACCCCACCAATAAGGCTAGTAGCCAAGACCTAATCTTAGAATTTTTTCTCTTTTTGGAACATATCACCCACCTTATATAAGACTTATGCATTTGTAAGTTTAACGAGGTTAACCTAGCTATAAAATTATCTCATCCCTACTTAACTAGTACGTGTTAATACCATGAGACCCATAGGAAAACCAATACTTGGTGGCTAATGTTACGATTTCTTAGTTTGCTAACCTTATTCTTTGTACTTCACTAAGGAATAACCATGATGTGAGAGGATAGGTCCACATCACACTTGGAAAATTACAAAGGTATATATGTTACAATTTTTTCTAAGAGTCGGTATATCATTCCTAATCGAATCCAAGTCACTTAGAAATCTACATGTTGCTCGTGTGTTAGCCTAGTAATGTCAGTTTGACAAAATAAGTTATTTTGGTCTTTTCAAATCTTGAAAATATAACTTAGTTTTTGGATCTTGAAAACATGATGAACACATAGTACTTATCGAGATGATTCTAATGATACTAATTTCATCTTGATCAAACTTACAGTTTGGGAGGCATCATCATTTGAAGTTTCTTGTTATGCATGCCATAATAAAATAATAATTAAAAGTATAAAAAATGTTAAAAAAATTTGAGGGTATGAATTGAACTAGCAACCTTGTTAACTAGCATGTGTAGGCTTGTTAAGAGCCACATAGCTAGGCCCTCTAGAACACGGCTACCCTTAGCATGCCATGTCACTCTAGTTCATCATCATTCTTCCATGTGTTACTACCTTTTGTATCATTGCACCGTTCTTCTCTCATCATTCTCCTACGTGTCGCTATTTGCCATTGCTTTCTTTCCACCTTTGCCACCATTGCTTGCTTAGCATAGTAATAATCTATGCTCTACCTTTGCTAGTGTCTTTGCCTCAACCTATGCAAAAAAATCCACTAGAATTTTCAATAGTTCATAGTGGTTAGGAGTACCATTACTATCAAAGGATCTTGCCTTGTCTAGTAATCATCATCACTGTAAGATCCTACCTTCTTTGGCCACTATTAATGTCATAGGATCCTGTCTCCTCTAGTAATTTTGGCCACTAGGAAATTTTTCATTAATTGATAGAAAAATTCAACTTTTTTGTCAATTAAAAGAAAACTCTAAAAACTATCAAATAATAAAAAATTTGAATTTGACATTAAGGATAGAAAAAATTTAAATACCAAAATGTAGAAAATTTGACTAATTGGTCAAACTGATAGGTTGGTAGCAACTAAGATAAAAATTCCATAATTAAGTATACTTGTCCTGGAGTAGTATTATGATGGGTGACCTCTCAAGAAGTCTCAAATTTCATGCCAAAAGTGTTTGACTTCAAAAGTCATGAATTTTAATTTTGGAAGTCTTATTAATAAGAAAAGAGTTATTTCTAGCATATTTCAATCTTCTAGACATAATGGCAATGTCAAATCTATCGCATGAACCTTTAAAAGTTATTTTTAAATCCTTGCCCCAACATTGTACCTCAAGATCCTTGGAAGCTCAGTTTGGCATAACCCAAGAATATGATGTCCATTTCTAACATATGAATTGTCATTTCTAATATTTTTTGACCTTATGAACTTAATGGTAAGATTTTATTAATAATTTAGATAGCCAATAATTAGGTGATGCCTTAACTCATGCCTTAAGAGGCTATAACTTAGATTGACTAATGATGCCGAATAAGTTAATTATTGGGACTAACAAATTTAACCTCTTAGTTCATCTTAGGTTTTAAGATTAGGTGTTTAACATTTGTAGATAGATAGTATTAGATGATTAACCCCTAGTATGTCATTAGTTACATTGCTAGAGTTAGCGTCTTACGGGGGGTAAAATGGTCAAGAAGATGTATACTAATTCAACAAAGATCTAGACATTTGGAGTAGACATCAAACAACATGAAGAATCATAATCTTGTTCTAATAAGGTGTGTGATACCCATGAGGAGAAATGACCCAAGAGAGAATCCAAAAGCAAGAACGAAAGTTGTAACATACAATGTGCTTACAAGATTCCTAGCTAGTGAAAGACAACATCCATTATGGCCACCTTGGGCCTTAAACTTACACAAGTATTGATCCTTAAGCATCCTAGTAGAAATAGAAGATTTGAATATTGATGTCTTATGCCTACAAGAAGTCTTACCATGGGAATTTTGATACCAATTCCAATCCAATTTAAAAAAGATTGGATATGAAGGTATTTACAAGAAAAAGGTTCTTGTGAAAATTCTTCTTTTGAGCCATACATATTAGCCAATTGCAAGAACCACAACATGGATTCTTGTATGATCTTTTATAAAGGAGTTAAGTTCAAATTGGAACAAAGATTTGAATGGTGATTACAAGACATGATTTTTGAAATTTTGAAACTTCAAGTCATGGAGAAGAAGGAATGATTAAGATTTTGGAGAAGCCATATAACTTTGGCATTGATATTTAAAATTTAGTTATTAGAAATATTTGTGTGTATGATTGATAAATTGAGAATGTCAAGGACTGCAATATTGTATCTATGATATCATAGCCCTACTGACATCATCATAGGTGTGATGTAGTGGGCCCTAGTCTTCACTATAAATACCAACCCACCATCGTGTCAAATAAAGAACTTTTCACCAATACTTAGGTAAAATTCTCGCAGTTTGTTTCCATGATTTTACACTTAGTGATAGAGTGAATTATCATAGTATGGTGTTAAACAGTTGTACATAATTTTTATTTATGTGAATTATTCTTGGCCACAGTTCATGATTAGAAATAAAGATCAATATTATTTCCCAACATTGCAACATTTTACTTAGTACATTTTTACTTAGTCTAATTTTACCTTTCAACATGTTTGCTTTACTTAAGTCATTTACAATTCCCAAGTAGTTTACCTTTTTCACATCTTTTGGTAAGGCAATATAAGGATGATTGGTTTTGAGCATATAGTGTAACTGTTTGGTAATCCAGTGAGCAGTTCTCTTGATTTTCTCAATGATGGGTTCACTTGATAATCCTAGTTATGGTTACATAAGCTGAAGATGTGTATAATAAACAAGGAATGAATACTTATTGCTCATAGGCTAGAACAATCTCTTTACTTTCATTACACTTAGAATTAGATTATATTACTTTGTTTCAATCATGTTTACACTTAGCCTTAGTTTGAGCCAACAACATCAACCTATCATATGCCTCACCAAGAGTTAAATCATACAACTTGAATCTCACTAACTTAAAGTGAGAAGACAACAATCATGAACTAAACCTTAACTACTAGTGAATCTACATTAGCCATTCATAGATTACGATTAGGTCACACGTGTACACTTGTGACTTTCATGATAGAGTGTTGGAATACCCAACTACTCATCATTGGTGCTATTGCAAGGATTTGTCAATGTTCACTAGGTAGTTTATTTTACAAAGTTTGTTATATTAAGAATCATCAAGTACAACCTTTAAACTTAAATTAATTTTTTTTAAAAAAGTGCATATTTAAAGTATCAAATGTTTAATATTGCTTCTACAATTAAGGAGAAATCATCACTTGCTATTGAATTTAATAAGATCCATGATAGGGAATCTAATGAAGAAGACTGTAGTACGTCTTTGAAGAATAAAATATCCTATGCTCACACTGATCCATACTATTTTGATTTCATATTTATCTTTTTCCAATACAAACAATTAATATGGAGAGACTTATAGGGCAATATTATCTTATGCTCAGAACATTCTACACCATCAATGCTTGAAGTAAGCCTCATGAGGTTAAACCTTGATCATGTGCAAGAAGGGTACCACATCACCAAGCATATGACCATGCCATACCAACCAACAAAAACTCAAATAAGAAGGGATGATGCTATGGAGATAAGGAATGAGCTTAACAAGGGAAAGAAAGTACCTTAAATGGTTGTCCTAAAGGAAAGGGATGATGCTATGTTCCACATGGAGAAATTCTATGAAACCCATGGATCTCAATCTCAAACACTAATCATTTGTATCAAAGATCCCATCAAAATATAATTACATTTAGCTCTTGTGAAAACATCCATAGGAGATAAGGAAGACTTCATACTTAGAAGGAACTCAAGGCTTAAAACTTCCATTGAATTAAAAAGGGACGAATCAAGGAGTCATAGAAGAAGAACTAGTTGGCAACATTATCCAACTTCTTCCTCTTCCTCCTCACACTCTTCTAGAGATTCCGACAAGAGAGAAAGAAGAATGAGGGATCATGATGGGAAGAGATGAAGGGATCATAAGAGATATGTACATCAAAGAAGGCATCCTAATGAAGAAGAGAATAATTATATGCAAAGAAGAGAAAGAATCAGGCATGAAAAAAAGAGCATCATGAGCATTAGAGGGGTCATCACTACAATAGAGCTTATGAACCCAAAGACTATGAACAACCTATATTGGCCAATCATAACATGATTAATATTAGAGAAGCAATTTATATTCCTACTAGGCATGTAAAAGACAATTGCATCAAGTGACTAGAGATGAATAATATTCCCAAAATTTGAAGGTGGATATAATGTAGATCCATAACACCATTCCCAAGCCTTTCATGATGTTTGTGCCTTGAAAAATATTGAAAATCATTGGAAAAAACTGAAGTTATTTTATAGAAAACTCATAAAGGAAGTAGAAAGGTGGTATAGATCCTTAGAACTAGAATCCATTCAAAGATCAAGTACCATGCTAGAGCTCTTCAATGATAAATATTAGACTTATTCTAGAGTGTTCAATTTGAGAGAAAAAATTCAAGGATGAAAATAAGAAATAAATGAATCCCTTCATGCAGTAATAAGAAGATACTATTTACTATTACATAGGTGTCCAAGCCATGGATTTTCTCAAAGAAAACAACTAAGACACGTCGTAGATGGGGTATGAAACAAGACAAGAGGAATCCTTTGGGTATATGCCCAAGGTAGGTTATCCAAGATGACAACTCATCATATTTAGAGACTCATTGACCAAGTGGCAAAAGAAGAAAGTTGAGAAAAAGAGAGTTAGCTAAAGAAGATAATATAGATCTTGCACTTTGGAAAAGGGACATAAAATTATGTGAATCATAAGAGGAAGAAACTTTGGAAGATATGATTCAATGAAAGACTTTACCTATTCAAAAATTAATTAATGACATTACAAACAAGGTCGAGAAAATGTGGAATTTTGTGGATGAGAAATTTGCTATAGCATTAAAGATAGTAGAGGAAAAGATTAAACAAGCCTTTAACTGAAATAAAAAAAAGAAGAAAAGAAGAGACAATTGGTGAAAGCACTATAGAAATAAAGGAAAAGTTGCTACAATGGAGGTAATAATGGACTTCAATTTAGAAGATGAAAAATGATGCAAATTATGCCAATATGAACATCCTAAGGGATGTTGCCCTATTATGACCCACTTACAAGAGTCTAGGACATATGTACTTAACTCAAAATTTGTGAATAAACAAATGCCTAGATGACTATGTTATCTACAAGGTAACTTTTGATAGCCCTACTAGAAAATGTATTATTCAAGTGGGGCATATCCTCAATCACAAGAATAGTACCAAAAATGATGGAAACAACCACAAGTGTGGAGAATGCCACCACCAAGGCATTAGTATCCATATAGGTAACTTGATCCCTATCGATACTATGTTTAACACTCAATCTCTCTAGGGAATACTTCATTTCATGCTTCCTCTCACTAATATCCATTGAAATATCATCGATCCACTACTTCATGGATGGATCCAAATTCTTATAGGTCTCAACTAGCAGTTGGTTTTTTTACTTCACGCTCCTAACTCCCTACCACTAGTGCTACCACTAGTCATGCAAGGAAAGATTCCAACACAATCGCAACAAAAGAGTGCTACCAAGGTAGTAACCATACCAGAGGATGTAATAGTAAGTGAACCAAGAACCAAAAAACATATTTTTTTGGGACAACTCCAGAAAAGGTTCAAAGGATGAGGACTTTACCTACTTCCATCCCATTTACACATACTCCTCCAAGGAATACTATGCTTCTAGTACCCATAGAAAAGAACATCATAACTATCATTCTCACATAGACAATAACATACTAGATTAAGGAAGGAGAACTTCCCAAGAAGAGAACAAATCCTAGAAGTTCCTTAGTTTATCTTCAAATAGTAAGACATAAACCATGTAAAGCTCTTAGATTATGGGTTAGGAGCAAATCTCATTTCTTAAGATATGTAAAGGCTTGGAATTTTTCCTTGTTAAAGAAGAGTAACATTCTCCTAGAGCTTGCAAACCCATCAATTACTATTTCACTTAGATAAGTGAAAGATGTTATACTACCATAAGTGGTTGGTCCTATCTTGTTCACCTTTTAGTCATCCATGTGGAAAAGAACAAAGGAGAATTTTCTATAATTATGGGAAGACCATGGCTTAGTAATGTAGATGCTAAGCTTGGAATTAAGGGCTTATCCTTAAAAATCTCCAAAGAACATGAAGTTGGTATTATTAAGAGATGTAGAATTCCATGTATTGCATATAGCGATAATGGGTGCAATTGTGTGTAGAAAATTTGGGCCATAAAAAACAATGCCATCACAACATGCAATGGACATATAGAAAAAATGTGTATACAAAAGTACTTGTATGTAGTAGCCATTTAATAAGAAGGCACCCAATGGCTGATTATTGAAGAAGAAACAGAATCCAATATGTGCATGAAATCGACAAACAAAATCATAAGTGCCTATGTTGAAGAAATTTATAAGTAAGAATAGTAAAAAAGACAACCTCCTTGCATAAAAGCATACCAAGAGAAAGATATTGAATAGGAAAAATTGGAGATATAAGAAAATTATGAATCAAAACCTTTAGAACTGAAAGCCCTACCAAATATGCTTGAATATGATTTTCTAAACAATAAAAAATTGGTAATTATAAATGTCAAACTTGACAAAGAAAATAAGAGAAAATTATTGGAAGTGATGAATAAATGACCAACTACATTTCCATTTTCCTATGAAAAAATTAGTGAAATTCATTTATGCATCTATTAATACCAACTCTATATAGATCCATTTGTCAAACCACACCCCTAACCTTAAAGGAGGTTGAACCCNATTTTGGTGGAAACATTGGAATGTCATTTTGCAAAATATTTCAGAAATACGAATGTTTCAGTCGCGCGCCTTTTGTAGCTCCTGATTTTGGCACAACTATCAAGAATGGCTAGAATTGTGCCCTGAAACCCTTGTTGCTGCCGAAGAAAATCACGCTGAAGACCATCCATTGCTGTTGCCATCAAGGGTATTGTTGCAGGAGACGAACAGGCCGTTGTCGTTGCTCCGCGCGCCTGTCTGCGTGTGAGCCGATGAGCCAAGAGGAGCAGAGTCAATACCAGCACCTGCAACAGAGCTGAACGGGAGAACAGCGGTGGGAGAGAAACCAAACACGGATTGAAAGCCTTCGTCCTGCGCATGGTGGCCATGGCCTTGGTCACGGGGGTTGCTTAGATCTAGCAGGAGGCACGGACGGCGGGCAAGCAAAGGGAGATGGGGACTGCAATGACAACGCCAACACGCGGTCATGATGGTCGTGTACAAGAAACCCCCAAATTTGAACCTGCATTTTTTGTGTGAATCTGCAAAAATATAAAAAAACACAGAGGGAAAAAGGGTAGTGAACAGAGAGCGGATAACAAGCAGACGTGTTCCTAACTTATCCTTGCAACTTCCAAATTTTTTGCAGTTACTTCATTGCTTAAACAGGGCTTTTTCTTCCGAAAGATTCCTTTCAAATTTTAGACGGTAAGTCATCCTCCTGTAACTTACCTTCCAAAATGGTAGCCAGGTCCAACGCCGATGCATTTGGCATTGCATACCAGTCCGATGAATATGGCAATGAAGACACAGAGGCACAACAAGATAAGTGACCGAAGATATTTCTGGCCGATTGCAGTTTATTAAATAAAATTTACAATACCATATACACTAAATATAAAGCTCCAGTTATAAACTTACCTTTTCTAATGTGTCCCAGGATTTCAAAAATATTGTTGGTAAAATGTTATATAAGTTATATTATACCTACAAATATTTGTAATAGTAATATTCACATGTTTATGATATTTTAAACATGTATATAATATTTAAAAGTATAGATATAACTTCCAAAGCATAAATCTCTCCTAATAATATGTATAACTTCCTAAATAACTCCTTCCTAATTAAATGAGTAAGTTGTAACCTCCTTACTTGGGAGAAAAGTTAGCTAGGATATTTTAGCAAACAATCTCCTATTGGTTAGTCAAATACTTGAGAGAAAAGTTAGGAGGATATTTTTGAGATTTTTTGGGATATTTTGAGATTGTAACTTTCATATACATCACTTAAAAAAACTTTACATCTCATCTTGAAGAGGCAAAATTTAAAGGATATATATATGTATGAAGTAAGTTGCCACTATTAGCTTGTGTTCCTATGTATCTTAGGAATTGTTTTTTTTAAAATTTTCTATACTATTGTAACTTCCAAGGCCACTTGTCAATTTATTTTTCCTCTTTGGTGGTTGCAACCATCTAAAATTGTTGTAACTTACCTAACTTGTTGGGCAAGTAACTTACCTAACTTGTTGAACAAGTAATCTCCTAATTGGTTGGCAAAGTTACTTGGGAGAGAAGTTAGGTGAGATATTTTTGAATATGTAACTTCCCTACCTACCTTGGAACCCTATAAAAAGGCTTCAGGAGGAGGAGGAGAAAAGGATTTTGGAAGGAAGAAGACTTGGAGAAGAAGATTGGG
>MNCI01023672.1:240767-332043 GCA_015680685.1 Gnetum montanum | reverse complement strand
TCTAGTTTTCTTGTGGAACTACCTCTTTCTCTGGGGAAAATTAGGAGTAGATTTGCGGAGTTGTGCTCAAATTTTTTTGCAAAATTTTACTTGTTACAAGCAGGTATTATAAGGACCGCATAGACTAGGTAGTTGAACAAAATAGGAAACTTTCAATAACTCACAGTACTTGGCAAAGTTGGCTGAATCTCTTTAAAGCAAGTCATTTGTAGTTCACACACAACAAAATTGTCACATTTTTCACAACTGCACACCGCAACAGCACACACACATACTCACATTAACTACTGAGTTATTTGGAGGTATCTAGGCCTTGGTGTTGCCAGAGACCAGCAGGCACCTAAATCCTATTCAAGGACACTCGTTGGCGGTCGCGTCCCAAACGGTTGCCAACACCAAAACTTAAGGAAGTCATCAAGTAAGAGTTGAAAAAACTGTTGAAGGATAGGTTCATCTATCTTATAGCAGATAGTGAATGAGTTAGCTTATTAGTCATTATTGCAAAGAAAGGTCAAAAATGGAGTGTTTGTATTTATTTTTACTTGTTAAATATGGCGATGTTCAAGGACCATTTTCCTTTGCCATTTGTCGACAAAGTCATGGACACCATCGTAGGACACCAATATTATAGATTTCTAGATGGATATAGTGGGTATAATAAAATCTAAATTATATTAGAGGACCAAGAAAATATCAAATTCACTAGTCCAAGAGGGATGTTTGCATACAAGAAAATGCCCTTTGGCTTGTGTAATGTACCCACTACCTTTTAGAGACTTATACTCAGAATCTTCTAGAAGCAAATTGGTAATGGAGTTGAGGTCTTTATGTAATATTTTTTCACATATGGGCTAGATTTTAAATAAGCATTAGATCATTTAGAATAAGTGTTAAAAAGAATAGAAACTAATCTAAAGCTCAATTGGTAGAAAAGCCACTTAATAGTCCAAGATGGTATATTTCTTTGATACAAAGTATCTTACCAAGGAATATAGGTAGATTCAAAAAAGATTAGAGTCATCAAAATTATTACTTAGAGGCCACAAACTATCAAAGATGTTAGATCATTTCTTGGCCATATAGGATGCTATAAAGATTCATAGAGAACTTTTCAAAGATTGTAAAGCCATTGGTGGAATTAACTAAGAAAGATGCATTATTCCTATGGATAGAGCAATGTGAGAAAACATTTAAAACATTGAAATAAAAATTAATTAAGACACTAATATTTAGAGCTTCAGATTGGTCCAAGCCTTTCCATATTATGAAAGATACCTCAAACTACACAATGGTAGCAGTTTCCTTGTTATACACTTCATTTTAAGCATCACTGGGGCACAACTGAATTACACCACTACAAAGAAGGAGCTAAAGGCTATGGTATATACACTTGAAAAATTCAAACACTAGGTGCTCGAGTACCTTGTTTATGTCTACATGGATCATAGTGCCATCAAATTTCTAATGAACAAACCAACAGTTAGTCCTAGAGTCAAAAGATGGCTAGTTATCTTACAATAACTTAACATTATGATGATTAATAAGAAGGAAAAAAATATGGTGGTAGATCATTTATCAAGACTTTAGATGGGAACCCCAAGAGAATGATGAACCAACATCGAATCAAGTTCCTAATGAGAAATTATTCACCAAAACTACAATGGTTGTAAACTTAACAGAGAAGTCATGGCTTCTTGATTACATAACATATCTCGCCAAACATGAACTTTCTATCGAATGGAATAAGAAATATAAGGACTAGTTCCTCCAAAAAGTGAAACGATATATGGAAATCAATGGTAATATCTACAAAATATGTGCTGATGGGTTGATAAGATGGTGCACTCTAGAAGAAAGTCAATAAAGAGTCCTACAAGATGCACACAAAGGATAATGTGGTGATCACTATGTAGGACAAAGGATAGCATTGAAATTGATGGTGGTAGGTTACTTTTGGCCTACCATATTCAGGGATGCATATTGATTTGCATAGTCTTGTGAAAGATGCTAAAGAGATGGAGGGTTGATAGCTAGAAATGAAGGGTCATAATAGCAGATACAACCATTGGAACCCTTTGACATTTGGGGAATTAACTTTATGAGTTCCATCACACCAATGTCAAAAGGAAAGTCCTACATTATAGTAATGATTGATTATTGCACAAAGTAGGTAGAAGTAGCTATAGTCATGAATTGTACATTCAAAATATCTACTAAATTATTTTAGCAACATGTGGTGAACAGATTTGGTGTACCGTGCATGCTCATAGCAAATAACAAGACTCACTTTATAAGAGCTACATTTAAAAAGCTAATGCAATAACTTGGGTTTAATTACAAACTAACTACACATTGTCATCCTTAAGAAAATGGTTAAGCAGAAGTGACTAGCTGGGAAATCACAAGAATATTAACCAGAATAGTTAGTCATTATAGAAAGGATTCGAGCACTAAACTCAATGATGCTCTATGGGCATATAGATCAACTTGGAAGCTTTCTATAGGATATTCCCTGTATGAACTAGTTTATTATAAATTATCTACTTTACCAATCCAAGTAGAACTCAATACCCTCCCCACTACTAGCACACTTAACCTCAAATTAAGCTTAGCTTAAAGAGAATGCTTATTGAATCTAAATCTCTTAGATGATAATAGATTAGTAGCTCCAATGAGTAATGAAATCAATAAAAAGTACTCTGAATGTAGATATGAAGTCAAAATAATACAAGTGTCTATCAAAATAGGCAATAGAGTCCTCTACTATAATTTTAGTCATGTTCCACAAAAGGCTAAGTTCCAAACCTTATGGGAGGGATCCTACATCATCCATACTATATACCAATCTAGCTTCATGCAAATCTATCATCCATCAAGCCCACTAAAACTAATCCTTGTTAATATTCAAATAGTAAAACTATACCATGACTTTCTTTACTCTTCAAGGGACTCTACCTTATCTACCAAGTAGTTTACCATGCATTCAATCTTCCAATTATCTACTTTTCACGATAGTCGTGGGGGTGTCAAAGTCTCACACATAGGCATCAATTCTCCTTTTTATATTCTTTCAATTTTTACTTTTCTTACAAATATTCATATTATTTAATATCATTTCCATTATTTTATACTTTTTATATTTCTTAAATATTTTTATTATTTTTATTTTTCTATGATTTTTCACTATATTCCATGTACATATTTTTGTTGATTTTTCAATAAAGTGTAAAGGAATAAAATAAGATTTAGTAGTAATAATGAGAAGACCATTGTATGATATCATTTTAATAAAGCACTGATTCTATATATAGTGAGACCAAATCATTCATCCACTCATTTCCAACAATAAGAGGCTCTTACCATGGACATAATGACATTTCCACAATAAAACTAAAATAAACTTATGATCATCATGCCTAGATTGAAAAGAAAACAAAATCAAGTGTGAATGAAAAGGGTGTGACATCAAGGATATTTGTAAGGATAATACTATAAGTATTAACCTATTGTTAAGTTGTATTATGTACTTGAGTTCTAATGAAAAATGGAAGTATGTATAAAATAAGTGCTATCTTATCATGTCACTAGAAAGACATGTTACCCATGTTTGAAGGTAGTCCTTTGGTAAATTTGACATAGTAATAACCTAATAAGTGTACAAAGTAAAAATTTATAAGGGTTCCATTGGAAAGACATGTTACCCATCCTTGAAAGTAGATGACTTCTTAGAAATTTCAAGGTTTATTGTATCCACATTGATTATGGGGCTAGAAAGACATGTTCCCCATGCATGAAGCTACTCCTTTGTCTAATGGCCAAGTCTTCTTTAAAAAAAAAATATCATAATAAAATATGCTATTAATAAACTACTTCCTTGGACTTCTTTGCCAAGTGGTAATACTTCTTGTAGCTAGAGTAGCCTTATGGTTGGGGGTTTTGAGATGATACAATGTCATGTCATTGGAAAGTGGTATGGACTTGGTTTGAATATTGGAAAAAAATCCTAATGATTAATTTAATTACATTTCACACATAAGAATTGATTATGCCTATGGTAAGACACCTCATGTCCCATTTCCTAAAATCCCTGCTACTTCTATTTCAACTCACTATTATATAAAATGATAATTTAATGATTTCGTATAATATGCACTAATTTCTTATTGAGGCAATATGAACATGCTTGTTGAAACATCGTGAAAATTGCGAGTCGGCCTCAGGCAAAGATTTGCAATTCAGGCAAGAGCGCATGTCAGAATTCTAGAAGGGAGAATAAGACAGAGCAACACCAAGAGGCGCGTAGCATCAAGTCTTCAACTTCCCCTGCAGATTCCTAATCTTACTATGTTTTCTCTGTTTACGCTATATCACGCGACGTAGCATAATGGCGCTTAGCGTGATTCTCTTTAAACATAGTCCGGCATCAAAAGGCTAGTTACTTTGGCATAGGGAAAGGCTTGAGCAGCGTAATATGCGACTTCTTGTATATTTTGCTAAGTCTTTTGTTCAAGGCCAGGTTTACACTCTGTTACGCGTGGTAGCGTAATGAGCTCCAAAATAATCAAAGGCAAAGTCTAAGAAAGTGCGATTGCTCATCATATGCTCATCACGCAACGTAGCGTATCACAGCGTATTGTGTCGCCAAGCTAA
Organism: Gnetum montanum; assembly: GCA_015680685.1. Classification (NCBI taxonomy): domain Eukaryota; kingdom Viridiplantae; phylum Streptophyta; class Gnetopsida; order Gnetales; family Gnetaceae; genus Gnetum; species Gnetum montanum. The sequence continues at coordinate 327,393 of MNCI01023672.1, read as the reverse complement.
ACATCGTTTTACACTTCATTACGTGCGGCTGCGTAAGCGAACGTAAAACAGCTTGAATCCATCGTTTCCCTGTTATGTTACGCTCGTGCACGCAACGCAGCGTGAATGAGTGTAATTTAACCCAAAGATAGTTGAAACATGCCCGACGTGCATCTCTTCTTCACACGCACAATACGTGAACGAGTGTATTGTGCGTAGTCATGAAGTTTGATGCAAAAATGGTGAAGCCAACAGTACCCAAAACATTCGGGGCACACGTCATCAGGGTTGCACCTTTTCCATAGGACGTCGTAGCCTATAAATACCCCAGTGAAAAAAGATATGGGGGGGGGGGGGGGGGGAAATCAAAGAGCAAAAAGACATTTTTCTGAGCACAGGAGAACTTATCACTTTTGAGCAGAGATACAGAGAGCAGCACTTTGGCGATTGTTGACAGCATCACCTTACCACAGAGACAGAGCACTGTTCACGTGAGCATCGGCAACAAAAGTAATCGTTCTTTGGAGAAGACACAATTCTCTCCATCGACGACCGCTGGCCATCCTAAATAGAGGCTACCTAAGGCGAAAGAAGTAGATCCAAGATTGTGGGATCATCTTGCATGGTTCACAGGCTCTATTGGTCAGAAACAGTTGATCGATAGACGTCAGAGCTTGACCTTCCTTGCATCCCGGCTTTAGCCCACGAGGTAGAATGTACTTCCGTTTGGACAGTTTTCTTATTGTTTTGTGCTTGCTTTATATCTAGTAATCGGGGTCTCCCCAGTGTAACGAGATATATAAAATATACATCTTTCAAGTTGAAGCGTAGATCTTGAAATTACGTGTTTCTCTTGTGTTAGCCTCTTCTCATCGTGTTCAGCGTTATCATCGTTACAATTTGTCTACGTCGTTTTCCCCTCATTTTTGCGATCCCTCGAATCAAATCATTCCACGAGATATTCATCGGTTTACTGATTAGTAAGTCCCTGTCTGATCGACAAGACCATTCAGGGCACTGTGGATTCGTTTTTCCAGCATAGCCCTTGCACGGATCCGTGGTTAAAACTGTGTACGGGGGATTTTCTTTGGTATTTTCCAGCTGCCGACGTTTTCCATCGTTATAGTTTTCTGGCGCTAGAAGGAGGGCCTAGGCTCTGATTTGAATATTTCGGGTAGCCCTGTTGGCGATCCATACCCTAAACCATAGACGTAATACCTCTAAGGAAGTTTACGGTAACCGTGTGGTATAGATCGGTCACAAGGATGATTTCTTTGGAATCCTATAGGGTAGAAAGCCTATTTGTGTTTTTGTTGCCAGCCATTTCTTAGATCTGATTACCAATTATCGTTAATCTCATAGCTCAATGGATTCCTTGTACACGACCACAACCGCCATGGTCCCTACCGATTTGGGTGCCACATCTGTGAACCCTATCACGGTCACCAGACCAGCTCCTAGCGCAATAGGATCTCAGGGGCCATTGCGCTGATCATTGAGACTTCAAGGAAAAGAGCCCGTCTTCACGGTCATAACCCCCAAAGAATACAATTTTATATGTGTTAAGATCTAGGCGAAGCTGGCTCTTAGCCGAGCCGAAGTCGAAGCGGAACGAAACTTTGAGGTGGTCCACCGAGGAGGCCATGATTTCAAGCCAACAGCTTACGACATCATTCCCTTGACCGAACACCAACATGAACTCATTACACAGTTGGTCATGGCCAAGGGTCAGGCTGCACAAGCTGTGGTGGAACCCTAGAGTGGGGAGGAGGAAAAGGACGAATTGGCAGCCCAGTTGGAACATTCATTCCATACCCTAAGCCCCCACACGTACGTAAACCCCCTGTTTCCTTTCAACGGAGAGGCCGCTCCTTTTGACTTGGCCATAACCATGTAGATGCATGTCCCCATCATTCCGCAAGCCACTGTGCAACCATCTGGGCTGCCAGTGCAAGTGCCCCACAATAATATAGGGGCGGTTGCATCATCATGAGTTCTCAGCATTCCGATGGTGGTCCCGGCGACCACCGTGCCCCATTTCATCCCTCAGGTACGACCTCACGCCATATCAACAACTCGCCCAGCGTAAATTTTACTGCCCTCGCCCCCTCCAACTCAACAGATCACCATAGCTGTTTAGCCATAGACATACATCCAACAGCTTGCCCCAAGTCAGTGGCCCAACCCTGTGGCGCAACACAATCAGCCTGCGCTGTATGGTGTGCAACCCTCCGTCGCACCTGCAACACAAGTTCCACAGGTGGTCCCGTAGCATATCCATCCTTATCTTACGCAGCAGGCAGCAGCTAACCCCTCTTCGCAAACCAGTGGGTGGTGGTCTTCACAGGCCCCTCCACCTGCAGGGATCCCCGCCCCACAAGTAGCCAGTCAACCTCTCCCATCGTTTTCGTTCCCTAGCGTCGCCCTCCCGGTCCAACCTCCTATGCCTTCTGCACAGACACCTCCGTCAACGGGTCTGGACCAAGCCTTCCAGCTTATACAGACTCTCACTGAGGAGGTTCGACGCCTCAAAGCTGCTGGTTCTGATACTATTCAGATCATGGACTTTTACCAGGATGATCCGATTAGTCCAGCGGTCCCTATGCTGTCATTGCCGCCAGGGATGTCTTTGCCTAATTTTACCAAGTACAATGGGGAGAGAGATCCCAATGCTCACTTGGTCATGTTTAGGTCTGAGTCCTTGTTTTTACAATAGTGTCCACACACCATCATCCGAGTCTTTGCAATGTCTTTAACGGGGAAAGCTTTGGATTGGTACCGAGCCCTCTCACGCTCTTCCATCTCAACCTTGGAAGAGCTGCTGACCCAATTTGTGACCTGTTTCAAATACAACTTGAAACCGGAAGTCACATTGGATCAGCTCATGGGGGTAAAACAAGACCCACTTGAGCTCGTCCAAAAGTTCATACAGCGCTGGAATGCTACCTTGAATGAGATCCGCAGGCCGATCGTGGACTCACATCTGCTGGTTATATTCAAGGGAGCAGTCAACGAATTTATTAAGTCAAAGCTGTATTATCTTTCCCCCAACTCTCTACACCAGGCCTTCGCTCAAACTAGAAGCATCCAAGATGCTGCGGAGGCCAGCAAGGACCCAGCGTATGTAGCCTACATGAACGCGCATAACAAGAGCAAAGACAAGGGTAAAGCAGCGATAACGACAGTAGCTACGATGACTGAAGGTATAAAGACTAAGAACAAGAAGGCACCCACGGCGCCTCCTGAAACCACGGCTAGTGTCGGCACCAGCCAAGACATAACTGCCCCTGAAAAGGCCCCCAGCCTAGGCCAAACTTTGAGCGTAAGGATCACTCAAAGTACACGGCATTACCTGTAAAGCATTCCAAATTGCTGAAACAACTATTAGGGGTAGGGCACATTCAACCTAAGAAGGTGTCCGAAGAAGCTTTGAAGCGTCACAGACGTCATTGTGAACTGCTGAAGAATCCTTCTCTAGCCTTACCTAACGAACCACCAGTTCTGAGATCTTTCAGGCTAGACCGTTTCTGTGACTACCACTAGCTATGTGGTCACGATACGAATTACTGTTGGACGTTGATAGATGACATTCAACGTATGCTGGACGATGGTTCACTCAAGTTAGACAGCAGCAACCCGATGCGTCCAGAAAATCAAACATTGCACGTGTATAAGGACCCGTTGAACGCAAACGATGATCCTTATACAATCACTGTGGTAAGTACGGACAGTGAGAGGAGGGAATCGCCAAAACAACCTTTTGTTTTGCATGTCCCTACCAGCTCACAAAGGGGGCCAACCATTTCATCGGCAGCAAGTGAGGTCTCGAGGTCGCCCTTCATTATACGGGCACCTTCTTGGATACACTCTCAGTCACGCAGCGATAGTCAAGCCGCGGCCTCGTCCGCGCCCACGCCTAGGGTGCCCTTCATTATCAGGGTGCCAAAACCACAGGCTGCTCCTCTCACGCAGGGGCAGACCTCCAACCAAAAGCGTCAACCGTCACCTCCCAAGAGAAAGGGAAAGGACACATTAGTTAATGCAACGAAAGACCACTATACGCTCAGCTTCCCTAAGCCTAGGCCCCTGGCCTCTGTGCCTTCACCTGTACCTCAAGGGCAGGATAAAGGTGCAGAAACGCAACTACCTTCTCTTGGCAAGAAAAAGAACAGCCCCCCGACTGACACCGCTCTACCTCGGGAGATCCGTCTCTTGGGCTGAATGGAAGAGGACAAGGGGGATAAACAACCTAGCCGAGAGAAGGACCTCCTCGATGTATTTACGCAAGTTAAACAGGCTCTCAAACAAAAAAACACAACCCTGAGCCTTTATGACCTTCTTATGACGTCTCGAGAGCACGGTGAGGCCATGGTTCGCATGCTGACATCCATATTAGTGGATGAAAGCTTGCCAGCGGAGGAGGAAGCGATACATGCTGTCATGTTTCCTTCCAAAGTTGCACAACCTACGCCTACCTCACTGACCTTCCACGACAAGTCTATCAAAGACGATCTTGGGAAAGGTCAGGTCATGACTGAACCTATGTTTATCATCATCCGGGTCGGTCAATACCGGATCTGGAGGGTGCACGTAGATGATGGCGCAACTACCAACGTCATTCCCTATTCTATCGTGGATAGGCTGGGTCTGGTCGACCAGATCATGCCCACGATGACGGCTTGCGTAAAATCGTTCAACGGGGCACGGGTTCAAGTTAAGGGGACGGTGCGTATTGAGTTTGTGGCGGGGGATCAATTCCCAACAGAGGCCACTTTCTTAGTCTTCGAGGAGATGTCAGGGTTCAACTTGACCTTGGGGAGGTCGTGGTTAGCCCAGCTGAGGGCGGTTTCATCACCAATACACCAAGAGATACACCTTCCCTATGCTGGAGGGGAGGTTGTGATACGCGGTGACGAAGTCACCCCCACGACCGTCAATAACATTGAAGAAGAGCGGGGTTTAGAGATAGAAACGACTGATGATCAAACCCGTCTCCAAACCCCTCAACAAACTGACAGCAATGATGACGGTTAGGCTTGGGCCGACCTGCCATTTCCGGATGGTAACGTAGAGGAGTCAAACCATAAGTCTCCTCGCGCTTACAGAGTGCTTAGCGTAAAGGCCATTAAGAAACAATTACGCATTAATGGTTGAACAATGGTCTTTGCGTACGTTATCATGTTTTGGCAGATTATCGCACCTTGCACTTAGCCATTTCTTTTATTTCATTTATTTTTACGCTACATTCGCTTTCTGTGTTTACACTTGTCATTACTTATGCTATTTGGTTTACTGTGCTCGTGCTATTTACGCTTTCACATTGTTTTATCATAATTATGCAAGATTATGTACTACTGTCATCTACGCTAGCCATGGCCCGCAACAGCCTTAAACTAGTGATGCGGAATTGTACGCCGTTATCATTTACGCATATTATACCATGGCCCGCAATGGCCTTAAAATAGTTACCCAGAATTACGCATTATCATCATTTACGCTTTCTCTACATTACGCATCAGGCCCGCAATGGCCTTAAACTAGTCTAGGCCCGCAACGGCCTTAAACTAGTCGCGGCCCGCAACGGCCTTAAACTAGTCGCCAGGTTACGCAGAATCATGTAACGGCCTGCGATGGCCTTAAACTAGCCATTGCATTCTATCATTATAACTTAGGCACCATCCTTAATAATTACGTTTATGCTGTCCAGATAAAAGCATAAAAGTCAAAAAGGACAAAATAACTGACATTTAACACATCCACTAGGTTTTATAACACGTCTTTTCAATCATTCGTAAAATGATACTTCACTCCACATCAATAAAACTATCCGTAAACCACAATTACGCATTTCCTCTACTGCCGCTGTCACCAGTATCTCTTAAATCCGGATCCAGCCCTTGTGGATCGTCCTCTAGTGGGCCGTCGTCTCTAGGGATTATTCTTTCCCGAAGAACTTCCACTTCATGAGGTCCTTGTTCCGGCGCCGGCTCCATGGGAGGACGCTCTTCATCGTCACGCTCCTCCTCTTCTTCTGCTTCTTCTTTTGCTTCTGTTGCTTCCTTTGTTAACTCCTCCGCTTGTTCACCTTCCCTATCCTCAGTTGGTACCTAAATATAGTAAGCACATTAGCTACACAAGACTTAACATCATAATTAGAAAATGTAAACTAAGTCATGCATAAACTTACTTGCGACGGCCCTGTTCCTGTGGCAAAGGGAAGTTTGTCCAGGCTAGCCCACAGGCGCGTCATAATCTTTTCTTTCGTTAGATCTAGCCACACATCCTCTCCCAAGGTAGCTCCAGCCTTCACTTTCTCTTTCTCCACGCTGCTCCAGCGGGGTGGGTCTGGGAAGAAAGTAGGGATTGTAGCCTGACCCCTAGGGAGAGTCATCGCCCTTTCTGGGGACGCACTTATAGTCACCTACTCTTCGAACTTCTTGAAGGCTTTGGAAGCCCTGATGACGTCTAGAAAGACTTCCAAGGACTGGGCCCTGACGGCAAAATCGCGGTAGAGTTTCCAGTAAGCAATGCTCTCCCGCTTGTACAAATTCTTATGGTCCTTCTCCTTTTGTCCCCACTCTTGCACACTTGCATAATAATCCCTCCAGTCTTGGCTTTTCTGGGCTAGGGGCTCTATCTGCATCCGCTGTTTGACCAATGCCCGACTGGTCTGTACGCTGTTTTTGATGGCGGTCCAATATCGGGAGTAATCGACAACAACGGTACGCCACTCTTCATCCCCTATCGCTCGCGCCTGTAGGAAGTCGCACCGTGATCTTAAGTCTCCGACCTCTTTGGTCAGAGACTCAACCCTCTGCTCTAACCTCTACAACCTTTTCCATAGATTTTCATTTACACCCCTACTTTCCCATAAGGAGCGTGTCGAGCGTAATGCACATTTACGCATTTCCTCATAAATGTGACGTGGCACGGTTGCTTCATCGGATGGTGGCTCCACTGTGTCCAGATCAATGGGCTCCGTGGGATCCCATCAGAGGGAAGCTCCTAACAGAAACAACCATCAAATATTGATGACACATTACCACTATGTAACATCACAAACCTACTACAACCATAACGTACCAGCTCCAGGTTCGACGTGCTCTAGGCGCTCGATCATGTCACTGACAACACCTTCCATGAAGGTGAATTTGTCAGGGAAGTCTCTCCACACTCTGCTCACAATGACAGACACGGATATGTCCTCTTCTCCTGTAGCGTAATCCAGTTAGAAACTTTATCTATTTATAGAATCCTGCAAACGTGCTAACACACACATTACCTCTATCGGTGACAGTTGTAACTTCGCCAATATCTTCCGCCCCCTTTTCCTCATCACGCACTTGAGTCTGTGCATCGCTAGTTCCAGTAGCTGGGGCCTCTTCATGTACCTGGTCCTGTGCATGGCTCCTACTAGCAGTTGGGGCCTCCTCACGCACTAGAGCCTATGCACGGCTCGCGCTAACAGCTGGGGCCTCTTCTTCCAAAATTGAGACCCCCTCCCCATGACGTAATACTACTGCCGCTGTCTCAGGGGTCAGTTCCTCTGTAATTCTCACTGGTTACATCACAACACCTTAGCATATCATTCCACACTATCTAAATAAACATTGCGTAATACAATTCCTTCACGCTTACCAGGCGGAGGCTTACTCCGCTGAACTTTGACCGCCATAGTTCGGCCTGCGTCACTCCCAGGGGCCTCGGCTATATGGAGCCTTTTACACCACGTTGTAGGTTCTATAATTTCTTCCGCCAGGCGTTTCCCTCGCGCGGCATCACCGGTGTAAGTAGGCATTATCTCGCCTATGCTGTCGAGGCCTCGCACTTGGGGTGCTGCCAAACCCTTGGTCGTTATAGACAACGATTCCCCGATCCCTTCCGGTGGATCCTGCCCACGGGTAGTGTTGAGGATGTGGGCAATCCAAGGTCTGGACAGCTGGTCTCGGTCTTGCTGCACCCAAACCCCATTCCTTTGGATGACCAGAAACTCAACAAACTACTGGAGGCAAGCTATGAAGAAGGTGTAATGCACGTTGAAATGGGACTCAAGCTTCTTGCGAAGCTTGATCATGTCATTACGCAGTCCCTTAGCAAAATAGCTTGCCCAATTGAACTGGGTCCCCTCCTCCAGAACCTCTCGCATAATACGGGTCTGTTCTATAGAAAAGAACTTCCATTGCGAGAGAGTTTTGGGGAAAGTCCGGGCCCAGAAAAGGGGATAAAGTGTCTTGGCAACGTCCATCTGGAATCTTTCGCAAGGAAACCCTTTAGTCTCCTTCGGGATCCTTACCCACTCCTTCAGCCAATCCTGGAAGTCAAGGCTCCTCTTCGCCTTCTCACTTACGGGAAGACCATCCGAGGGGATGCCAAATAGGTCCGTGAAGAGCTGAGCGTCAATGTTAAAGCTTACGCATACGTTATGTACGTGCATGTAAAAACACTCTACCTTTTCGTTGAAGGAGTTGATCAGGGTTAGCATTTCACTGGCGAGGACATCAGGAGTCGCAGCTAAAAATAGATGCATTAGCCCTGCTATTCGGATCTTAGTGGTCACCGCGATTGGGGCCGCCGAGTGGCCGAGCCAGTGCTGTGCATCCTTGATGTCGCCGTAGCGGAAGAGGACGGTGCTCGCCTCATGGCCGAAAATCGTAAGGGTAATCTCCCAGGATTCCCTAACTAAACAGCGTGAAACAAAAGTCAAACCAAAACACTATTACACAATGTCCACAATTCACAACTATATTACGCAATATAACAGCCTTACCAGGTCCAAATGGCAAAGGAAATGGTGGAAGGTTCCTCTACACGTCCTCAACGGTAAGGGGCTGATCTAAGGTCCAGTCATCATGCAGCCACCCGAGTCTCTAGCAATTCTCAAAAGCCCCAGCGTAGCGAGTGGGGTACCCATGCGTGTCAAAGCCAATTTGCCCGATAACACCAGCGTGCACGTTGCTAGTTGAGGTGAATGCCATTATTGCCGTTTCAGCCCATGACAATGCATCTCCATTTCCGACTAACCTGTTGTCATGGATAAAAAACCTGTACCATGCAACGTAGGCTTATCTTACATGTTGCACCTAGGCTTCTCTTATATTTCACATCGATAACAGACATATAACAACAAAAAAAAAATAGACAGTTAATAAAATTCGCTTACCCGCCTGCGTAGTACACCGTGCCTTGTGGGTTCTGGAAATAGGTCGAGACATGGCGAGCCATGAACAACGTGTTATATGCATGATAACAACTGTATCGTGCCATTTCCCAGATCCAGTTTAAGCTCCTTAAGCCTTGGGCGCTAAGTTCTCGGTCCTCGGGACGACCCGTATCAATAGCCCCATCTGTAAAAAAGGCCAAAATCCCTTGTGCGGAACCCGCCAGCAGATGCTCTAAAAGGGCACCGGCGATGTCGCCAGACAAATCAAACCACACAATGACGCTGTAGTTGCACAGCAAGAACTGCAGAAACTCCAACGCACCCCGTCGAAACCATATGGCCTTCCCTTGCAACCGCGTGTGTGGGGGAGGGACATTGGGGACGATGGGGTTTATACAGCACAAAACCCCGACAATATCCAAAACAATCAGAACAGGCTTTAGCGCAATGCTGTACAAAAAACCCAATACATACATTAACGCCTACATTTACATTTGCATGACTAATACAGAAAACCTATAAACTACACCTAGTTATCCAAGCTGAAATCGCCCAAACCCTTACAATAACGCAAGGTTCGTCCCTGATAATGGCGGTAGACGCAACCCCATCAAACCCTCGCATTAACTCGAGGTCCACAATTTGAAATCCACATTCACGCAAAAGATACCACGAAAAGTAGACATTAAAAACAAACATAAGCATATGAGGAATGACCTACCGGTTCAAAGGCGTAGGGTCAGGAACATTGACCACCGCCTGCGAAACGCGCTCCAAATTTTCTCGCACCTCATCAATTTTGACCAGTTTTGCATTCTTCCTTTTGATTTTTGGTGCCATTGCAACAGTTTCAGAATTTTTCACAGTTTAACACTTGCAAATCTTTGCAAAATCACACACTCTAATCCTCTGCTCTTCCTTCTCTCAGCAACAGCTACGAATTCGAATTCACAACAGCCAATAGCCTATCCTCATCAGAAACTACTTACTTATATGCGAGGATCTCTGACTTGATATCCGATTTCAGCGGGACTTCCCTAAAACGGAATCCAAAAATGAAGATATTAATGCGGCTGATATCGCACGCGCCACTGTCCGAAATGACGTTAAACTACCACAACCTATCGCCTCGTAATTGGGTTGCATTAATTACAGCTTGTTTACAATTTTCGAAGTTCAGTTAGCCTTCCATGTTCGACGACATCATGTCACCTTTCTCCTAATCATTTACGCACTTGGCGGTTTTGCAGGGTAGACGGAAAATGGACGCAACATTTTCAGCACCCCTAACTTTGACGGGCCCATACGGGAAGGTAGTTAGGCAATTCGACTCCATGCTAGTAGACGTTAACCCTCCTTTAGAAGACGTAACCATAGCCGTGTAGGAGACGTCCCCAGAATGTCCAGAACAGTTGACGCGCATGCTAGACCTGGAGGCTGGGGACATAACCGAAGACCCCCTCAGTGATGTTTCTATCGTTATGCATAAGGGTGAAGCCAAAACGTTTAAAGTCAGTTCTTTATTAGACCAAAAAATGCACGACGCTATAAAACAGGTCCTACAAGACAACATTACTGTCTTTGTATGGTCATATGAGGATATGCCTGGACTTGATCCTAGGTTAATCCAGCATAACATCATCTTAGACCCGCAGATCAAAGTAGTTAGGCAAAAGGCACGCAAAATCAAGCCAGAGATCGCGCTAGCCGTGCATGATGAAATCACCAAACTGTATCAGGCTGGTTTCATCCGTGCAGTCGATTACTCAGATTGGGTGTCTAACATTGTAGTCGTCCCAAAGAAGACCGGAAGCATACGCATCTGCATAGACTTCCAGGATTTGAATAAGGTCACAATCAAGGATAACTTCCCACTACCGAGTATCAACCAGCTAGTCGATACAACAGCTGGGCATGCACTTCTATCCTTGATGGATGGTTTTTCAAGCTATAATCAAATTCGCATCAACCCAGAACATCAATTGACGACAACGTTCATGATGCCCTAGGGTACTTTCTGTTATACTATGATGTCTTTTGGTCTAAAGAACGCCGGAGCAACGTATCAGCGATCCATGACTTACATCTTTAGTGATTATCTCCTAGGAAGACTGAATGATTACATAGACGATATTTCTATTACGTCTTTAAAGTCTGAGGATCATTCAGGCGACCTGGAGTTAGTTCTTAAAAGATGCTCCAAATACGAGCTCCGGCTTAACCCAAAGAAATGCATATTCAGAGTCAAAACCGGACACATGCTGGCGTTTGTGGTGTCGAAAACCAGCATACGAGTTGACCCTGATAAGGTCAAAGCCATTGTCAAATTAATGCCTCCTACAGATCTCAAGCAATTACGCGGGTTACAGGGACGCTTACAGTTTATACGCTGGTTCATCTCGAGGTTAACCGACAAGCTACACCCTATGCAGCACTTGCTAAAAAAGGGGGTTAATTTTGAATGGACCGACGATTGCCAACGTGCGTTTGACAGGTTAAAACAAGAATTGCAACATTTACCGACAGTTTTCCCACCACAAAGGGACTTGCCATTTTACATTTACCTCACAATTTCAGACGTAGCGTTAGCCGCGTTACTTTGTTAAAGGAGGGATGATGGGTCGGAAGTACCCATCTACTACTTGAGTCATACTCTATGTGCGTACGAAATGAGGTACAACGACGTCGAGCGTAATTGCCTAGCATTAGTTTTTACGCTCAAGAAATGTAGGCATTATCTTTTCCGTAGCAAGGTCAACATCATTTGTAAAAATAACATTCTTAGGGCCATTACCCACAACTTATACGAGAGTAGTAAAATAGCTCGTTGGAAGGCTATCATGGCAGAATTCGATTTGCACTATATTGGCCAATCATCTACGAAAGGCCAGGCGATAGCTGACCAGTTAATAACTTCACCGATTAACAATCAGGCGACTATAGAGCCAAAGTTCCCTGACGAGCATGTACATAGTTTAAGCCCTGTCTTGACAGGCCCTGAAGCAACGCTATATTTCGACGGAGCTTCAACCGCTAGAGGTGGCAGTGCTACCACTGTTATTACGCTATCGCCTAATGAAGTGTGTCTCCACGCTTATCGCTTGACCTTCCCCTGTACGAACAATGTGGCAGAGTACGAGGGGCTTCTCAGGGGATTAATAACTGCCAGTGAACTCGATGTTCGACACTTGGTGATTAGGGGCGATTCAATGCTTGTTATAAATCATATCACAGGAGTCTACTCCTGCAAGGCTGTACATTTGCAGCCCTACTGCGATAAAGCTAAAGATCTTCTGAGTCGATTTGCGACCATCGATGTCCAGCACGTGCCATGCACGGACAACACACTGGTCGACGCATTGGCAACACTGGCTCTGAACGTGCCTTCACATCTTTTTGACACATGTCCTGCATTAATAACAGACTGCGCGGACCCTATCATTCAGATGGCGCAAATCTCTTCTCTTCTCAAGGAAAGCACACCGGAATGGTACGACGACATTAAAACTTACCTTTTACAGGGCGAATTACCATCTGAATTGCCACGCACGCAGAAAGATGTGATCCGCAAGCGGGCTAGGCAATATGTCATCATCGGAGACAACACTCTTTGTAGACGCTCCTTTGATGGCGTGCTGCTTACTTGCGTTGACAAAACCCAAGCACAACATATAGTCGACAAAGTTCACGAGGGACTGTGCGGCGGCCACGTAGCACCACGGGCTATGGCCCTAAAAATCTGTCACTTAGGATACTACTGGCCATGCATGGAAAAGGATTGCCTGACAAAGGTTAAAACTTGTGACACATGTCAACGCCACGCGAATCTCATACACGTGTTACCTACAGAATTACATACAACGCAGATAACCTGGCCATTTCAGCGATGGGGACTAGACATTATAGGCCCAATCACGCCGAAATCTTCCGTAGGTCATAGCTTCATTATTACCACTACGGAGTATTTTACAAAGTGGGTAGAGGCTGTTCCCCTGCAGAAGATCACGTCTCAGTAGATTTGCCATTTTATCTTGGACAATATAGTAACCAGATTTGGTCTCCCGATGACTATCGTGATCGACAATGGGCCACAGTTTAGTAGCACGTAAACCAAATCCTTCTATAATAACCTGGGTATTAGACAATCTTTTTCCTCCCCCTATTACCTACAAGCAAATGGTCAAGCTGAAGCAAAGAACAAAGTGATCATCAATCTGCTCAAGAAAATGATCGACGACAACAAAAGGCGGTGGCACGAACAGATCCTCTATGTGCTGTGGGCGTATCGTACTACGTGTAGGATGGCTACGGGTAGTACGCCCTATAGCCTGGTTTACAGATCTGAAGCAATGCTGCCTCTCAAGTTGCAAATTCCTTCTCTGAGAATGGTCCTCTCCATGGTTATAAATGAGGCTCAACACACCAAGTCTCGGATCGCGGATCTGGATTCAGTAGAAGAGAAGCGGATACAGGCTCTTGACACAATTGAAAGATATCAAGAAAAACAGAGACAGAAACATCGACACAACCTTCAACAGCACTCGATCAAGAAAGAAGATCTAGTTCTAAAGGCTATGCATGAACCAGTAGGCAAGTTCTCTGCAAACTGGGAAGGCCCTTTTTTGGTGGTTGACAGGTACAACAACGGAGCATTCAAGTTAGTAGACGCCAACGACAATGAATTACCAAACCCTATAAATCATGTGTATTTGAAGCGGTATTACATTTAGCAACATCTACGGTGTCAACAGCAAGAATGGCAACACATGTTCGCTACGACGCTAAACTGGCAACCACCGTCCACTACAACGCTAAACTGGCATTCCCTGCACGCATCCGCCATGACGCTAAACTGGCAGTATTCGTCTGTTATGATGCTAAACTGGCAAGTTGTAACCATCCGCTACGACGTAAAACTGGCAATGTTGTACAGGTATGCCAAGACGAAAAACTGGCATCTTTTGCACGTGTCTGCCACGACGCTAAACTGGCAAAGGTAAGTAGTCGTTTGCTGAGACGTAAAACCAGCGCAGCTCTGTCCTTGGGTCATGACACGAAACTGACATCCACAGCACGGTCTGCTGAGACCATAAATCAAACACACCACCGTCTGCTACGACGTAAAACTAGCATTTCTCGGTCTGCCCAAACTTTAAACTAGGACCATGGTTTGCTGGGACATAAAACTAGCAATGACAGTCTACCAGGACTTAAAACTGGGACTTACAGACTGCTGCCATGTAAATCAAGCGAGCGTGATCACCTCTGTACAGTTGCACGATAAACGAGGTGAGATACTGGGACAGTCCCAGCATCGCCACCTCACCGGCATCCTACTAATTCCTCGGATAAGCTGAGAGGCATCTTACTGATCCCTCGGAGATGCCACCGCTGCCCCCACTGCAACGGTGGTACCTCTGAGAGTTTAGTCTCACAAGCCGGAGCCCCAACGCAACCCTTAATGACAGCGACCTCGGTGACCTCCGCCAATCATCGCTATTGGACGCCGACTTCGCAAATTCATCTAGCTGGTTCCCTGTACAACCAGTTAACTGCATTGTGTCTAATGCCTTTTGGCGAAGATATGCTCGGCCAATCGTCAGGATTGACGGCTCCGCCCTCATGCTCCAGCTCCTTCTTCACGGCCCAATCGCTCTGTTTCGCATCAAACGGCGCTCGTTTCGATAACCTCGCCTCTTATTCGCATGAGCAATGGTGTCCATTGTTTTTTCTTCTATAGTTGCAGGTTACTTGTTTCGAGGATGTTGTTCAAAGATGCATTCACCTGAGCGGTGAATAACAACGGCGTCTTGAGATGGCTGCTCAGGTTTGCTCGACCACTTAGAACTACATGCCTATACCTCTCATAATCCCACCCTTAGCTCTTATCTCATTTCATCCCTACCACCCGCTTCCCATACGCAAAAGCTACGTACGCAAGTATCTATTTTCTGCACTCACACTAGTAGAGATATCGCAGAAGTGATGCGCCGTGCTCCTTTTGCAAGCATTCCTGTTATAATCAGTGATAGAGAGATCTTAGGCTGATGCACTACGCTCGTCTGAAAGCATTCCTGTTGACATAAATGTGCATACGTTTTTGTGCGTTCAGTGCACGTATTCTATACTCCTACCATCTTGACCTATTTTATGTCTTCCCCGAACCTGTTTCCTACTATGTCATTCTATGTCCCATTATCTCCAGCTTCGCCCTTCCATGTTGACAAGGCAATGCTTGAGTAGCCATGGATAGATGTTGTTCTTGCTTTTACCAATCCGGTGTTTCGTATTCTTTGTCGACGTCTTTTGGGCAAGCCCTCCAACTGTCAATAAAGAGGGGCCATTGAAACACTGTGAAAATTGTGAGTCGGCCTCAGGCAAAGATTCATAATTCAGGTAAGAGCGCATGTCAGAATTCCAGAAGGGAGAATAAGATAGAGCAACACCAAGAGGTGCGTAGCATCAAGTCTTCAACTCCCCCTGCAGATTCCTAATCTTACTATGTTTTCTCTGTTTACGCTATATCACGCGACATAGCGTAATGGTGCTTAGCGTGATTCTCTTTAAACATAGTCTAGCATCAGAAGGCTAGTTACTTTGGCATAGGGAAAGGCTTGAGCAGCGTAATATGCGACTTTTTGTATAATTTGCTAAGTATTTTGTTCAAGGCCAGGTTTACGCTCTGTTACGCGTGGCAGCGTAATGAGCTTCAAAACAGTCAAAGGCAAAGTCTAAGAAAGTGCGATTGCTCATCATACGCTCATCACGCAACGTAGCATATCATAGCGTATTGCGTCGCCAAGCTAAACATTGTTTTACGCTTCATTACACGCAGCTGCGTAAGCGAGCGTAAAATAGCTTGAATCCATCATTTCCCTATTATGTTACACTCATGCACGCAACGCAGTGTGAATGAGCATAATTTAACCCAAAGACAGTTGAAACATGCCCAACGTGCATCTCTTCTTCACACACACAATATGCGAATGAGCGTATTGTGCGTAGTCATGAAGTTTGACACAAAATTGGTGAAGCCAACAGTACCCAAAACATTCGGGGCACACGTCATCAGGATTGCACCTTTTCCATAGGACGTCGCAGCCTATAAATACCGCAGTGGAAAAAGATATGGGGGGGGGGGGGCAAAATCAAAGAGCAAAAAGTCATTTTTCTGAGCACAGGAGCACTTATCAATTTTGAGCAGAGATACAGAGAGCAGCACTTTGGCGATTGTTGACAACATCACCTTACCACAGAGACAGAGCACTGTTCGCGTGAGCATCGGCAACAAAAGTAATCATTCTTTGGAGAAGACACAATTCTCTCCATCAGCGACCGCTGGCTGTCCTAAACAGACTCTACCTAAGGCAAAAGAAGCAGATCCAAGATCATGGGATCATCTTGCACGGTTCACTGGCTCTATTGGTCAGAAATAGTTGATCGATAGACGTCAGAGCTTGACCTTCCTTGCATCCCGGCTTTAGCCCACGAGGTAGACCGGACTTCCGTTTGGACAATTTTGTTGTTGTTTTGTGCTTGCTTTATATCTAGTAATCGGGGTCTCCCCAGTGTAACGAGATATATAAAATATACATCTTTCAAGTCGAAGCGTAGGTCTTGAAACTACGTGTTTCTCTTGTGTTAGCCTCTTCTCATCTTGTTCAGCATTATCATCGTTACAATTTGTCTACGTCGTTTTCCCCTCATTTTTGCGATCCCTTGAATTAGATCATTCCATGAGATATTCGTCAGTTTACATATTAGTAAGTCCCTGTCTGATCGACAAGACTGTTCAGGGCACCACGGATTCGTTTTTCCAGCATAGCCCTTGCACGGATCCGTGGTTAAAACTGTGTACACAGGATTTTGTTTGGTATTTTCCAGCTACTGACGTTTTCCATCGTTACACTTGTCTTAGAAGACGGGTATGCTTTACATTCAACTCCTTGAGTGCCTATGGGCACTTGTAGGTATGGTTATACAAGGGCACTAAGCACTGGAGCTTGCTTTGGGGAGGACCCACTTGTATAACTCTTATGCTTCATACTTGATGATCAATTGCACATGAACTTGTACCTCTAAATCCTTAACTGATCATTATTACTTTCCTACATATTTATGTCTAATCATACTTTTAAAAATTCCTACTAACTATATCCTATATACCTCATTGAGTTTGCCCAAGATTGCTTTCTTTATGTACTTTTTATGATAAATCCTTATATTCTGAGCATCATCTATACTCAAAAATCCTTTGAACCATCTCTACACCTTCCAAACTAATTAGTTCACTAAATTTTTCTATCAAAAATCACTCAAAACCTTGAAATTTTTAACAATGATGTTGTAGCTAAATATTTCTCTACGATGTTATATCTATGATATCAATCCACAAAAATCTATATATATGCACGAGGATTTAGAAATTTTTCATTCTTCTCATTTGATGCATAGGGAGGTCATGTCATTTTTCTAACCCTTTGGTAACCAAACTTCCAAGCTTCATAACTTCCTCATCATAGTTATGATTTGTGCGATTCTTCAATCTTCTTGATCACGGAGCGACAAACTTAGTCATGGGGGAGAGCATTATGTATAGTTTGTGTGATTTAAGCTAAAATTTTCTAACACCTAGAAGAACATATCAAGGGTAAAAGCTATAATAACTTTCACATTTTAACTAAATAAAAATCAATAAACTTAAAAAATTCCTTCTAAACAACCATCCTAACATACATAAATAAGGAAATAACTATTATGAGAGATAATTTGTTCATAATATATTAGAATACAATAGTTAAAGGTTTCTTTTTGAAATTTTTCTAACTCTGTAATCCTAATAAGAGCTAATAAGTAATAACATGGATAGATTTTGATTGAATCCAAGAACCTGAGAGAGGATTATGAACCATTAGGAACTTATTTGAAATTCTTGGGTAATCTTAAATGGATCCTTTATGATTATAGAGGGCTCCTAAACAGCCAACAACTAAAGGACCCTTACAACAAAGGGGCAAGAAACCCACAGGAAAAGGACAAGTTAGAGGGTAGACCTTACAAGTTGAGGAAGAGGCTTAGTCCTTCAGTATTCATGAACCTATACTTGCAATGGAACATTCTGCATATGCTGAAGCTAAAGAACTGCTTGTTTACGAGAAAGGAAAACACCTCACACTATTAGATGAGTGCCTTCAAGCTATCTAGGAGAATTTCATCATGTCCATAATCATTCTAGAACTTAACTTTGGATCATTCATGAAGTTCACACTTGCTAATGTATGAGAGAATCTCCAAGCCTCTCCTCTTTGGTGAATACTATCATGTAATGGTGAATGGTATTTGAGGGAAGTTTACCAATTTTGAAAGAATAAGAAGGATGATGCCATTATCAAGATTAAGGAAATGACAATGTATTACTTAGTCGAAGCAATCACCAGGGTAGTAAATCTTTCTAATGTCAGAGAAAATATTGCACAAATATCCACAAGTTCTGACACTGATGCAAAGAATTTGTGGTTATAAAGGGCTTATGGAATAGCTAATAAGAAATATAGTAGATTGTGTATAGAAGAGAAGATCTACTTTAAGATTGGAAATCATCATATTTTTCTCACTAAGAGATTAAATAGAATTTTTGCCTATGTTGCAAGAGGAAGCACCATACTCATGGAAAAATTCCAAGAAAACATGAATCATCTATTACTTTTAGAAATCTAAGGAAGGTTCAAGAAAAAGAAGGTAGGGAAACTCACTTTGTTATTCCCTTACCTCATTAGAAGACTGTGCAAGCAAGCAAGAATTTTGGGCTATACCAAAGATGTACGTTGCAAAGCCTAGAGCATGTTGTATGTTGAGATGTGAAAGCCAATGCCTTCCAAGAAAGATCAACTAGAAAATCTAGTAGGCGCTAAGGAAGTAGTAGGATCCACACTAGTTGAAAGCATCCTAGTCATAAGACAGAAGCAAGTAGGACCGAGTTGATTACCACTAGTTGGTAATATACTAGGATCAAGTGCTCCACTAGCACAACAAGGTGATAGACCTTTCATGAGTCATCTACAGCAAATATCTAAGATCATCAACTAGGGAAATAGAGAAGCCTTGAGTATGTATAAGGTACAAGACAAGAAGGCCTATGGTATCAATAGGATCTACTATTGATCAAATATCATTACAAGTAGGAGAAGATGATCAAATATTATTTTGGGTTATGTTTGAAATAGGAGAACGATCCATTGTTATGATTATGCAACATCAAGATGTAGTAGGAGTAGCTAAATTGATTATAGATTATATTAAAGAAACCTTTAATGTTTTCATTATACCATCGACTAATATAAATAGAGCTAAAGATGTTGAAATAATAGGTAGAACATCTATGACTTCACAAGAGCATGAAGATATCTGAGATCAACTATTGCAGATAAGGCAAGCAATGTAGAACCTTTTTGATATCCCCAATGATATCACTATAGTGTAGTTTGAACTTATTTTAACCAAAGGCAAGTTGGTGATGTTTGAAACTAGGGCCAAACTTGCAAAAAATGAGGTGTAGAGGTTACAAGTAGAGTTAGTGGCATTAAGAGTAGAGAAATAAGACCCTGCATGATATGTAGCACCAACCTAGTTAGATAAATTCAAAACTAAATAGGTAGCTCAATTGGTATCCAGTAACATTAAAGTGAAGATGGAAAAGAAGAAAGCAATGTGGAATGCCTTAATGGCTAAAGCCCAAACATATATTTATGTCAAATCCCTAACTACCTTGGAGGAAGAAAATATAAATATTTCTGCAAGGAATATGATGTTGATGGACATTGAGAAACTAAAGAATCTATTTGAAGAAAGCATCCATTAGCTAAGAGAATAATTTGTGAGAGTTAGCCTCAATATGAAAAGATTGACTAGAGAAAATAAAAGCTTGTTAATGAAGGAAGTTCATGCAATCTACCAAAAATTAACTATTGAGATTAGTGCATGGTAGAACAAGGCCAAGAAGCATGAAAGATTGAAAGATCACTTTAGAGACCAAGTGGGCATGTATAAATAGAATAATGAAAAGGAAATTCAGATGGCTGAAACCAAAATTAGTTCAATCAAAATGTAAATAGCTGATTGATAGGTAATCTTGGATGCATTATCCATGTACAACAATCAAAAATTAAAAATAAGCATCCATAGATAGAGGATCTAATTGAGCACATGGGATTAGGAAACCTTCATTATGCTAATCTAGGCATGGTCATAGCAAGCAAATCTAGAAATGAACTAGAGTAGCAAGTCGTTGTAGTATATGCGCTATATGAGAAGAAGTTCTTAGATATGAAGGATGTCCAATAGAAGCTACATATTGCAAAATTCAAGCTCCAAGTGGTTAAGGCTAGCTACCAGGACTAGAAAGATGTTTTAGAAAATTTGGCTAGAAGGATGAAAGACTATCAAGGCCTAAGAAAAATAGCTAGAATGTTTGATGAAGAAAGATGACAATTTTCAACCTAATATGTTAAAGTAAATAATATGTTTATATAGTTTGGTATTCGTGGAAAGTACCAACTTGAGAAAACATTGCTGAATTTGCCTGGATGGTATACAATCCTAGATCAGAAGAGGAGAAACTTTGGGCATTACTCAACTGATATCAATTTCAAAAACCCAATGATAAAGAAAAGAGATTGAGAGAGGATTTACTGCCATTAAGAACTTAAAGGCTACATCGAGCTTTGAAGTTTTGTTTTATTTTGTCTTGTCATATATGTCCATCATGTAATGTAGGATAATTTTGTAAACACCACTCAAACCACAATGTGACATTCATAGTAGAATCAGTTATGAAAGCAGGTCATAGTATTCAAGTTTGTATATAACCCCACAAATTTTGTAAGGAATTCTATCCTCTTTTTGTTTTAACTCAAGGATGAGTTTGTAATCCATTGTGAGGGTATGATGAAAATGAGATTGTTAAGGACTATGATATTGTATCTACAATATTGTAGCCCTACTTACATCATCCTAGATTTGATGTAGTGGATCCTAGTCTCGATTATAAATACCAACCCACCATTGTGTCAAATGAAGAACTTTTTTTCAATACTTAGCCAAAATGCTTGCAATTTGTTTCCATGATTTTACACTTAGTAATAGAGTGAATGCATACATTATGGTGTTAAACAGTTATATGGAATCTTTTTTTGAGTGAATTGTTCTTAGGCATAGTTCATGATTGGAAATAAAAATTGAGATTGTTTTCCACCATCATAGCATTCTACTTAGTTCATTTTTACTTAGTCTAATTTTACCTTTCAACATGTTACCTTTTTCATGTCTTTTGTTAAGGTGATATAAGTATAACTGGTTTCAAGTGTATAGTGTAATCATTTGGTAATCCAATGGTGAGGTCACTTGATTTGCTTAGTGGTGGATTCACTTGGTAACACCAATGATGGTTGCATAAACCCAAGACATGTATGGTAAACTAGGAATGTATACTTATTTCCCATAGGCTAGAATAGTATCTTTATTTTATTACACTTAGACTTAGATTATATTACTCTATCTCAACCATGTTTACACTTATCCTTAGTTTAAGCAAACAATATCAACCTATCATATGTCTTAAAAAGAGTTAAACCATACAACTTAAATTTCACTAACTGAACCTCAACTAGTAGTGAATCTACTTTCGCCATCCATGGATTATGATCAGGTCCCACATATATACTCATGACTTGTATGGTGGAGTGTTGAAATATCCAACTGCTCATTGATGATCAACAAACATTTTATTACCAAATCAACATGTTTAGATGTTAGACTTTTTCAAGTGATCTATTTGATTAACTAAATAGAGGAAACCTTAAAGTAAAAATTATTTCTAATCTACCCCAATCTCAATCCAGTGCTATTTATCCTTTATAGAGACTTTAATGTGAAATTTTAAAGTAGTATTTATCAATTCTTAAAATATGAATGTGTAAGAGAACCTATGGAAGAGGAACCTGATTTGAAGAGTATATTTTCATCAATTTAACATGAAATTTCATTTTCTAGTACATATTCTACTTACTTCAAATCTTCAATAGACAAGTCAAATCCCAAAACTTAAAAATTGATGATGTTGATGGATATTACTCATCAATAATCATAATTCACTAACTACTTTACTATAAATACTAAAGACAAGTCAACATTTTTTATCAAGATCTTAGACTATATTTGTGATGAGAAGTGTGATACTCTTATGTCCAAAATTATAAATCACTAAGGCATTCATGTGCAATCTAGTCAAATTTCATGGATTCCTAGTGTTCTTGTACATAGGATTCAATCTAGAAGGTGAATCTAATTGTGGAACGTTTGTTATCTTTCCAACTACACTTGTGAGGCTCAGTTGTATGGTTAAGTGTAATTGAGGCACATGATTTTTATTATTTTATATTTTTTTTGCCTAAGGTTGGTAATAGATTGAGAATAAATTAATTAACTAATTCAACTAATTTAATTGCTAATTAATAACTAACTATCCTAACATAAGCATCTAGTTCCACTTTCCATACAAATCATGAATGCCTAGGCAAACAAGCATTAAGTGCTATTGGGATTACCAAGTGTGATATGTAGTGCTATTGAAATTACCAAGTGTTATACATATGCTTGAAGTGGTCAAACTTATGTATGCTAGTCTATTTAGCTTAATTAATTAATTACTTAAATTCTTAATCATTATAAGTTAATTAATCACTTAATTAATGAAAACAATAATGAATAAATAAATCATTAAGCTAGTCCAAGTGCTATAAGGTTTATCAAAAAGCTCATCTTTATTGTTGCACATACTGTGGTGCTCAGGTACAAAAGTGCTTAAATAAAGATTCATACATTCCTTGACTCCTACTATAGGCACTTAGAAAATTATTCTATCTCTTATGGAAAGAAACTATAAGAATTTTGCTGGCAACTGAAATTCTAACTCCATTAACATGGTTGGGGTTCTATATTTATAGACCTACTAGGGTGCCATGTCAATGGGTACACATCAACATGGGAAACCCTACATTGATGGGATCTCATCAATGATGTAGCATTGATGGGATCCTATCAATGTAGCTAGCTGAAGACACTTCATCATACCTTCACGACTGAATGAAAACTCATCCTTGAGTTCTTTACAAAATTGGAAAGGTATGGAATTATTGATTGACACACAACATAACAAAACTAACACAACGAAATAAAACTAAGTGCTTGGGTGTATGGATTGACATTGATTACAAAATTGTGGTGTTCATGACACAAAATTGAACATCAAAACATGACTGAACAAAATTGGATAACACATTCTCTGATGGCATGAAGGTGGTTGAAAAAATCAGTGATCCTAGGTAGTGAAGGTTCTAGAGGTTCCAAAGGACCTTCTCCCACTTGGGGTACATGTAGTAGTTGAGGTGGTTGTGGCTATCCTATTATAGTTGCAACTTTCCGTGGAGGGTGAAAGGCATCTAAAAACGCCTTCATTTTCTTCTCCTTTCTTTGGGGATCATTCACAATCCATGTGGCATCACCAATGTGGGCTAGAATGAAGATATCTCATGAATAGGACATTATTGGGAATAGCTACATCACATTGACAAACCAAGTAGAAAATTGCTTGCATTCGATATTGAATGCCCTGAGTGTGTTTTGTAACTCTTGGTAGTTGTTCATCCTCTTCGCTAGGTTCCCATTAATTGATCTTTGATTAGTGAACTTCACCTTGAGAACCTTAAGTTTTGCATTTGCCACTGCAAGCTTCTGCTTGGTGTCCTTGTGGTGCTTGAACTCTACCTCATATAGCAAGTACGAGTTGACCACTTGTTTCTCCAATTTAGACCACAACCATCCGATAGTTAGCATAGTGAAATTTGCATATTAGAAATTGGCAAGCTTTATGTATTCTATCATCTCTTCAATATGAAACTCCTTTATGTAGATCTTTGATTTATTCTAGGCATCTATCCCCTTAATGATAGATTGTCATATCTCTCTTCCTTCCTAAAGTTGCTATAGGATCTGATTTACTTTCACCTTTATCAACTAGATGTGTTTTTCATTAACTTCTTTTTGTAGATTGACTTGATCTTTGTAGTAATTTTTGACTCTCTTAAATTTGAGAGCCTCTAAATTTTTAGGTGATCATATTAATTGTAGTCTTTTGACAATGAGCATGGACCTCCTCCATGGAGAGGTTTCTTTTTTCTACTACTAATCTCTTGAACTCAGTGTTCACTCTAGCTAGCTACTTTTGTTGTTGATAGATGAAATTTTCCATTTGATGTTTTTACGCATCAACATCTTGTAGGTGATGATTCTCTGTAGTCAATTGTACATTTTCCTAGTGGGTTTGATTTAAGGCATTCTAAATTTTATGCTAAGTGGCCTCTACCAAGAATTAATAGAACACCACCATCTCCATTGCACCCTCAACCCCTTTCAATCTTACATGAAGTTGTTCAAGAGATTCATCCTTTATTAGTGTTGGATTAAGAAATGCAGGGTTAGCAATCTAGGATCTTAGTTTGACAACCTTTACAACTAAGCGTTCATTTAGCTCTTTTGCTATTTTGAGTTGCCCCTCCAAAATAATGTTCTTGATCCTTGCTTCTAGCAGCTGTAGCTAGGTTACAGTTATGTTGTCTAGAAGGTCAAAGATGTTTGGAATCAGTTACTTGATTCCCACTAGTTGGCTATCAATTGTTCATGTTGTGATATGCTCAACTTGTCACTTACTATTCTTGCAAATTCCTACACATATTTATGTGCAGAGACGTTTTGTATAAATGATGTAGGTGAGTTTAGAGTTTCAACAATTCTATCAACAACCACCTTTGCTATTATCTCCTGCCCTTGGTGCTGGATCATCAAAACTGTTACCCCCTTACCCTCCTCTAAGTGCATTGAAAAAGTAGCAGTGTTCCTAGAGATTTCTGGGAATTAATGCTATTACAAGAGGGATATCATTACCTATTAGGTGTTAGGATTTGATTGTTTAGGTAACTGCACTCTTTGGGATAAAAAGATTGATCCAAATCCCTCCATCTAACTAACTGTTTGAGCCACTTCATTCAGGTGAATCATTGTTGCTTGGTACATAGATGAATCATCATCATTCTTTCTTGCTTATTTCTCTTGCTCACTCAAGAGCCATTCTTAGAATTTGGACAACTATTGAGAGGTTGTAGCAATATCTAACATTGCTTGCTGAGTGGGTGATGGAGGTGGTGGTTATTGATCCTCTTCTTGGATGATTTTTATAGGGACTTTATCCTTCATCATCTCTATCCAATTAGTGGATGGAGCATGTTAGACTTTATTATTTGTATAGTAGGTTATTCCTCCCCTTTGACATAGTTTTTTGATGAGACATGGAAAGGGGAGTGCCTTCCTTCAATGTTCATTCTCCTTGAAGCACTTTTCTATCTCAAGATAGACTAGATATGAAAGGTTGATAGGGAATCTACTACTTAGAGTAATACACACACTAGTGGAGAAGGTAGTGATCTTGCTTGACCTCATCATTGGATTGAGGTGAAAGGTCACAATCTTGTAGTAGATTCTCTCCACTGGTGTGAGTGCACCAAACTCCTTATGAAAAACACCATAACATCACTGTATCTATTATTTCTTGATGCTAGTGTCTACTTGTATTGGAATCTTAGTAAGATTCACCTTGGTTTTTGGCAACCTAGGTGCCTCTAAAATGGCCTACACAAAGTTGGACACTAAAATCTCCTTGATCTTGACCATTGAAGTAGCCTGCCTATTATTCCAAAATAAGAATGTCTCTCCCATGTAGTCTTCAATTAATCTTCTATCTCTTGAGATGCTTGCCAAAATTCAACTCTTTGAGCACCATTTTTTGAACCTCCTTTGATTTGATCTGCTTAAGGTAGGTTTCTATTAAGGTCACTTTAATGTTTGCTTGTAGAGCTGGTGCCTCATCCTAGTGGGATTGCTCTATCGTTGTTGCTTGTTTTGGAATCTAATGGATAGATTTCACTTTGGGCTCCTTCCTAAGAGGCCTTGTAGCTTGGGTTGCTACTTGTTCTTCTTAGGCCTATTCTTGGCCCCTTCCTATTCATGGTCATTTATCCCATGGTTGTGATGGTCCTCCTTCTTGTGTGTTCTTCTCCTTTGGTGTCATATGTGGACACAACACATCCAAGGATTAGTATATATAATGTGTGACTTATAATGTTTTGACACCTCATCTTGTCAGTTAGTTACACATAGGATAAGGTTGAATAATGATAGATTGGTTATTTTATTAATTTTTAAGTTTAAAGTGTTACTAGAGCTAATTGGAATGGTTTAAATTTTGTAATTTGATGTTTTCATGTTGGTTTCTTTGTTAAACATTTGTGGGAATTAGAAACATTTAGAAAAATTTTCTATCAAAAACTTCATGTTTGTGACCCCTACAACTAAGAGCTTACCTTCAGTAGCTACAAGGTCAAAGAACGAAGTGATTTTGACAAATGGTTAGGAAGATATGGCTTATGAAAGGTTCCAGGCTCTAAAAACTACAAAAACTCCTCTAACGTTTGAAAGGAAATGTGAAAAATTTGAAGTGTGGGTGCATATATATATATATATATATATACTATTGTTATGTTGTGTTGATGGGGTCTTGTATAGGGGGTCTCGTATAGGAGGTCTCATATATGTAGAAGGTCTATTGACAAGTACTTGTTTACAAAGGATGTAATCAAAATTTTTTAACTTGAATTTCTCAAAAAATACATGGAGTTTTCTAATGAAAGTGGGGTCCATGGAGTCATAAAAAAACCAAGAATTTGATAGAATCATCAAAAAGGATCTTTGAAAGCTCAAAAATTGAAAAATTTAGTGGAGATTGTGTTCATTGAAGAAATTACCTTAAGGAGCACATAGTTGGATGCATTGGATGGGGCACATGAAGTTGTGGACTACGGGAATGTCTAAGGATGAGCTACTTAACTAACCCAACCAAGAGATATGTGAAACACCACTAATTTTGGCCTAGCACTTTTAGACAAGAATTAAGCTAAGTCATGCTGCTGCCCAACATGAGTACAACATGACCAAACTTGGAGGCCTTCGAAATAGCCCTCGATGGCCCATGATTCAACAAGCAAGGTCCCCCTAGGGCCCACAGGCAATTGCACCAACTTCCAGCATCTAGAATCAAAAGTTTCAGGTTCAAAATATTTGGTTTTGGCTAAGTACACTTTGGTTACTTTTTCAGACGCTGCACAGCGTAAGGATCAGCGTCACCAACTTTTGGAGCCCCGAAATTGAGTCAAAATAGGCCAAAATTGAGCACAAGGACCCTCCATGACCTTCACCAAGGTCCCCAGTAGCTCCCAACCTCCAGAAAATCAAGATTTGGGCCTCAAATATGCCATTTTGGCTTGGTGACGTTGGGGTTACTTTTTCAGACGTTGCACAGCGTAAGGATTAGCGTCACCAATTTTTAGAGCCCCAAAACTGAGCCAAAATGACTTGATTTCAAGGGTGCAAGTCATCCTTAGGGTCCACTATTGATAACTATGGGTCCCAGCCTTTATAAATTCTAGATTTTAGCTCAAAATTGCAAGTTTTGGAGGTCACACTGTAGGTCACGCTGGATGCTAAACAAGCGAGGTAGAGTTAGTCCTCCCTGATTTTCTTTGAAAATTTTTATCATTTGAGGGCTTGTCTAAATTATTTGTATTTTCATGGGCTTGAATGATCCACATGTTGTGAGATACATTGAACCTGGTCAAGAATGTAGCTTACCAACACACATCCAACTCGTACACAACTATCCAACACAGATACATTGAACCTGGTCAAGAATGTAGCTTGCCAACACACATCCAACTCGTGCACAACTAACCAACATAGATACATTGAACCTGGTCAAGAATGTAGCTTGCCAACACACATCCAACTCGTGCACATCTAACCAACATAGATACATTGAAGCTGGTTAAGAATGTAGCTTGCCAACACACATCCAACTTGTACACAACTATCTAACACAGATACATTGAACCTGGTCAAGAATGTAACTATCCAGAACCTAGCCCAATCCTATAAATACCCTATCAATTCACATAAACTGGGAGGCAAAATTTTGAAGAGATTGACAACTCTGAAGAAGGATAGAATTTGCAATCCTTGGGCGCTCAACAAACTGNACTTGCAATCCTTGGGTGCTCGGCACATCTGATTGTTGGCTTTCAATTTTTTCTCACATGCATCGTTGCATCATCGCGTCATATCATTCTGGGGCTAGGCATTTGACTTGCCATCCACACATGTGCAACTACGCTTTGACCAGTGCATATTCCTGTTTAAGCAATACAATACAATTTCATTATTGCCTTCCATTTACATTATTTACTTCAGTTTATGCTTTGTTTACAATATAGCTCTGTTTACACTTTATTTAAAATTCAAAACACTCTGTTTACATTTTGTGTCACTGTTTGCATTCCATTTATATCCCGTTTACAATAACCCCAGCACTAGCTGTAGCTTACGCTTAGGGAGGTCCTTGGTTGATTTGCGTGCAGACAATCCAAGGCACTCTGCCTTCGTTTACTTTTCCAGCTTGCCCTCGGGCGAAGGAAGGGTCAGTTGTGGCTGTTCGACAATCTCTCGGTGTTTGTTTCCTTTCCATCCTTACACCGATGATTTAGGTCAGTACAATATGCAAGTGGATCCTTCCCATAGTAGGAACATGCCATTTTTGCCCTTGTGTAACCTCAACCTAAGCAGTTCATGGGTCCCATAGGTGATTAATGGTTATGAAAGTTAAGGACCAAAACTTGAGAGGAATCTATCTAAGAATTTAGGTACATCAAACCAAGACATCTAAAAAGGACATGGACACTAGTAGTGAGATGAGTCATGGAAACCATAGATCTATGAAAGAGAAAGTAGAATGGAGTTCCTGATTATGGTCACATGAAGTCCCTCATGAATTTTGTGGTTAACCAACCTAATAAAATCCATCCTTAGTATAGATTGAAATCAACCATGTTTAGTGACTTTGCATCATCACTCTAAGACTAGTCCATCTCCTTGAGACATAAGAGTGCTCCCATAGATCAATCACCATTCCTTATAGAGAAGAAAAGAGAAGTAGAAAGTGAGAAAGGGCCTTAGTTAGAGGAGATATTTTGATAGGGGTAACATGTCTTTCTAGTTCCATAACCAATGCTTGTAGTCCATTATTTTGTCTAAGGGGTGTGCTTTGAATTCCCATTATCATTTTTTTGTTTTATATTTATGTTTTTATTGTTTGTTTGTTTGTTTTGGATGGGAACCACACCATGCAAAGACTTATTTAAATTCCTATTATTGGTTGACATGAAACAGTGATAAATCTATGAAAACACTTATGCACCTAAGTAAGTAGAAGAGTAAAGAGCATATTGAGTCTTCTTGTAGTCACACCCTATTCAAACTCTTGAATTATTTCCAAGTTTGGAAACTGCCATGGTCACAAGTTCAATTAAAGTTTTAATTAATGAAAAAGGATCCTCATACTTCCAAAATAAGGAAAACCATAGAGTTTGTGGATGGGTGGATGTCGTAGATTCATTGCCTATTCTATGGAAAATAAACCATGTCTTAGTTATTTGTACCAAAATTCAGAAATAGAAATCATACATTAGTAATAAAAAATAAGAATTACAAATCATCATTAACAATAGCTATAGCACCATTGTGTCCTATTGGTAGAAAGCACTTTATTAGTAGAGATTTAGAAAATCACATCGAAAAAGAAAATTATACAAGAGAGTGTAAAATATTAAAGAAAAATAAAATGTACCAATGATGATGTAAAATAAAAAATGGTGTAACAAAGGAAAAAATTATCAAAAAAAAGGTGTAAAAAAAAAAGTGTAAAAAAACAAGTGTAAAGAAAAACATAGAAAAATTGAGGAGCCATGTAAATGGTTAGCATGGATGGCCATCTACCCCACGAATGAGTTGGAAGGAGGAGATTTGAAAGATTAAGCAATGTTGTCTATCCAATGATGTATTTGTTGCACTAGCTTGCTTAAGCTAGTGGAAAGGTTTTATTTGTTGAATGTTGACAAACTATTTCTTATTTGGTCTTTTAGGTTTGTAGATTATCATGGCCCCAAAAGAAAAAATTTTATCAATTGTATAAAGCCACTCCCATAATGTTTGAAATTCAGTTAATTGTGGAACATGTGTGGGGTTCCATTAGAGGACCTTATCTTCAGGTTGAAATTTGACTTTCCTTATTCTTAAGTCATGTCATTACTTGTTGAATGCCTTGTGCACTTCATTCAAGGATAGGACTACTAATTTATTTTCATCTAGCACATTAATGTTGATTAATTGTTCTCTTTGTGCTAGACTTAGGTAAAGACCCAAGTCATAGGCTATTGAAAGTTTATGGAGCTTAGATTGACTAGGAAGTATTGATAGTTTTCCATACACCATCTCATAGGGATAGTAGCCTATAGGGAGTTTCCATGTTGAGAGGTAGGCTTAGATGACACTGTTGAGTTTTGTGCTCTAGTCTCTCTTATATTTGCTAATAGTTCTTGTTAAGATCTTTGTAATTTTTCTATTAGTAACCTATACTTGGCCATTGGATTAGGGATGATAGGGTGCTATTAATTTATGTTCAACCCCAAGAATTTCATGAGCTTATAAAAAGTAATGCTTGTAAAATGGGTTCCATTATTAGAAATCAGCGCATGTGGCATCCCAAACTTGTTTACAATATGTTGTTAAAAAATTGAGCATCAATGGATGATGTATAGTTGATGATGATTACTACTTCTACCCATTTAGTATGGTAGTAAATGATGACAATAATGTACAGCTTTCCATTGGACATGGGTGTGATGGAACCCATGAAGTCTATGCCCCATATGTCAAAGGATTCCAGTGGTTGGATCCACTATTGAGGTTCCTCTATTTGTGTGGTCATCCTACCATCTCATTAACAACATTCAAAATATTAGATAAATTGCTGAGCATCCCTAAAGATTGTTGGCCAATAGTACCTTGCCATCAGGATTTTAATGGTTGTGCATCTCCTTGCATAGTGGCCTCCACAAGGACCCTCCTGAGCATCTTGGAGAACATGTAGTTGATTAGTATCAGGGACACACCAATGAACTAGGCCATTAGCACACATCTTGTAAAGTTTTTCATTGATTTTCATGAAGTTCTTGGCCTAATGAAGAAACTATTACTTCTTCCTATGTTCAAGATCTTATGGCATCTCTTGAGTGAGAAGATAAGTGAGGATGCCATCATACCATTTTGGTTCTATGGGAACTTGGTCATTAATAACTCTAGCAAAGAGGAGTTTATCAGGAAATTGATTAGAGAGTGATCTCTCCTAATCTTTGTTATTCCATCTTAACTGAGAGAGATGGTCAATGATCACATTGTCAGTCACCTTTTGATCTACCATCGTAAGATCGAATTCTTGTAAGATCACCAGCCATCGTATGACATGGGGGCTCATTATTGGCTTGTTCATTAGGAAGTAAATGAAACTATTGTCAGTGTGTACAAACACTTTGTACCCAAGCACATAGTACCTAAAATTTTTCAAAGCATACACCACTATTATTAATTCTTTCTCTATTGTGGTGTAATTAAGATGTTCACCCACAATGCTTTGGCTTGCACAGTGGATATAATATGGATGTTTCTAATCATCCAATTACATTAACATGGATCCTAAGGCATAATTTGATGCATCTATCATGATATGAAATGGTTTGATCTAGTCTGGTGCTCGTAAAATTGGATTTTCTACATCTCCTCTAGATATTGGAATGCATTCTCACATTTCTTGGTCCAAAAAAATGGAGCATCTTTCTTTGTTAGCTTGATCAACAGCTTTGCAATCTTAGAGAAATTATCTATGAATCACCAGTAGTAACCAGTGTGTCCAAGGAATGACTAGACATTTTTAACTATTTCCAGTTGATAGGCTATTCCTTGGATGACCCTTGTCTTTTTAGGATCTACCTCAATCCCTACTTGTGAGATTATGTGCCCCAGAACTATGCCCTCTTGGATCATTAGATGACTATTTTGCTAATTGAGCTACAATTTTATCTTCATACATCTTTTTAATAGCTACTTAATATGATCCAAGGCTTTCTTCAATATAGCATCATAAGTGGAAAAGTTATCCATAAAGACTTCCACCTTACTACCAATTTCCTACTGAAAGATGCTTAAGACCAAGCGTTGGAATGTGGTAGGAGCATTGCATAAGCCAAAAGGAATCTTTCGATATGCAAAAGTTTCCCAAGGACTCATGAATGTAGTTTTGGTTTAATTCTTTGATATAATCTGAATTTGGTTATAGCCACTATAGTAATCTAGAAAGCTATAATAGCAATGTCTAGAAATGGTGTCCAACACTTGATTGACAAATGGAAATAGAAAATGATCTTTGAATGTTGCCATATTCAACAGCTTGAAATCAATACAAACCCATAACTTTTTAATTTTTTTCTTACAATCATGAGTGGTATGATCCACTTACTATTTGTAATAGGATAGATGAACCTTACCTTGAGGATTTGTTCTATTTTTTCCTTGATGATTTGCCTTAATTTGGGATTCAATTGCCATTGTGGTTGCTTCCTTGGCTTCATGGCTGGATCGGTATATATAAAATGTTGACATATTCATGGATCAATCCTAGTGAGTTTAGAATATAACCAAGCAAATGTTGTTGGCCATTTATTAACCACTTTCAATAGTTTTCCTTTTTGTTTAGAAGCAAGTTTAGCATTGATTATAACTAGCTTTCGATTTTTTAGAAATGCATATTCTAGGCTGGAAGTTAGAATTTTTAACTTTAGGGGATCTTGTTTTAAAATTTTTAGGGATTTCCAACTCTTCTCAATAGGTATCATCATTTTCATCATCAAAGAGTTAGCAATGAACTTGCTTCAGTTCATCCATGCTTGCGACATAAGCACATATTAGACTTTCAGTTAGTTTCATGTAAATTGTCCTGCTCTCAGAATTAGCTGCTAGTCATTGTGTGTCCTCTTGTTTTGTAGTTACTGTGTATAGAAACCTTTGAATATCTACCTCATTTGCACACTTCCTGCATGTAGAAATGGATGCTCTTTTCACAAACTAGAGTTTCTGCACGTAGTTGCAGGCTGTATCACTATACATGATGTATGGAACTTGCTTCTTCTTGATCTTTTTGAATGCATTTTCCTTAGAAATTTCTAGGGAAAGATCTTTGATCTCCATTCTTACATTAATAATACTTAGCCATGCCCTTCTGATAATGATTGGAAAATATCCCTTGCAATTCTCAACTTTGATTACTAGGAAACTGACAAGATAAGACCACCCACAAATAATGGTTACGATATCTTTTACTAGTCCCAATGGAATAGTGATGGAATACTCTTCTAATTCTAATTTTATATTGCTCTTCTTGAGAGGCAGTAGGTTACAGGTAGTATACATCTCATGGAAAATTAGATTAACACTAAAACCTAAATTTAGAAGAGCTTTTCATGATTCATTAATAACAATATGAAAATAGATAAGGGAACTTCTAGGATTGGCTAATTTCTTAGGATGGTTGCCAAACTGGATCTAGTTAGATATGACATGAGTTAACGTAACAATGCAGATCTTGGGAGATATTTGGTTTGAATGGCTCTCGATTTGTTGATTTGCAGACGATGAGGAAGGAGCAAGATGACCAAACGCATGAGTTTGTGAGGGCTTAGGAGGGTTGTTGGGTTAGAAGAATGATCATTTATAAGATGTAGGTTCTAAACCACTTGGTTGATTAATTGGTTGTGGATTAATGACCCTTGTAGAATTATGTTGTTATAGCTAAGTTGGAAGCTCACCCTACATGGATGGAGTAAGTGGTAGTTGTGTTAAGGGTGGAGGAATAGGTGTAGGCACATGAAAAAGGTATGGTTGGAATATGGGATCCACCTAGAAGTTGGAAAATGAATTTGATGATATTTAAGAGGATGGTAGTGATGTTGGAAAGGATAAATGTACCTAGAAAAGCCACATAGAGACAAAGATTATTAAACATAGTACCCATATAGATTTGGCTACCCATAGGGGTATTGCTGCCATGGTGGTGGCATCCCCCACAACTATGGTTGTTGCCACTATTGATACTGCTCATATGGTTTTGGTGGAGTTTCACTTGGATAATAAGGTTGTTGCTGGTGGAACTACTTGGGATTGCCTTGAGGATAAGGCTAGGTGTTTACCTGTTTGATGGTTATGGATTTAGAGCATACATCTTAGATTCTTGTAAGTGTAACACAATAGGAAAACATCCATTAGGATGTTCATAGTGGAAAATTTCACATCTACCGTCATCATCTAATTTAGTCTCCACAACTTCTTCTACTATAGAAGCTTTGCCCTTGTCCCTTTGGTAGGCACATTTAGCTTCTTTTTTCCTTCTGCAATCATGATCACTACTCTAATCTCTTGATTCTTTTGTGATTTTTAGAGTAGTTTAAAATTTTTCATGAAACAAATCCCACATTTTATCTACCTTGGCTAAAATTTTAGATAGATTTTTGGATTAGTAAGGTCTTTTGTTGCACCATCTCATCAAGAGATGACTTCTCCTCACTATCACAAAAGTGAACCTCCTTATTTCTGATGGAAGGATCCTTGTTATATTCTTTTGCACTTTCATGTTTCCTCAACTCTCCTTCTTCTTTTACTACCTGAACAATCAATGTTTGTATTTAATGGTCTCTTAATTTTGACAGTCTTCCTTGGGCATAGATCCCAAGGATCCTCGATGTTTTTGAGTGAAGCCCATATATGATGTGGCAAAGTTGTTCATTTTGAGAGTAATCATGGCTAAGGAATTGATGTAATAATGAATAATATCTACCCATGACAGCATCCAAGGGTTCATGTATTCCTTGTTTCGATCTTTGGATTTGCCTTTCCAAGTTTGACACTCTGGAGTAGATTTGATACTTGCCATTAAATAGTTCTAGCATTATACTCCATGGATGGATTAATTTTGGTTCCAAAGATTGGTACTAGCTTTCTACTTCCTTTATGAGTGTTCTAGGGAATAGCTTGAGCTTTTGTCAGTCATTTTCAATATTTTGTAAGGCACAGGCCTCTTGAAAGGCTTGTAGATGCATTTGAGGATCTGAGTTATATCCCCTCCTTAAATCTAGGGATATTGTTCATGTCTAGCTGCTTGATTCAGTTATCTTTCACATGCATGGTAGGAATACTAACAAGCTATGCAATGTTAAGGATATTTCAAGTGGCCAGCAAAGGCTCATTTTCATGATCTTGCTAATGCCTATGATGTCCTTTACCATCCCTTCATTCATGATGATCTCTACGATTATCATTGTTGTCTTGCTACCTGTGGTTTTTTTTTTAGATTCAAAGGAGGAAGGTGATCTAGATGAAGAGGGTGAAGAGGAAGGAGGACTACCACCACTATGGTGCTATCACTTCCTCTCCATTTTTCACAACCATGATCCTTAGAGTGATCGTCATTATGCTTGTTTGAGTTTCTACTTCGACTTCCTTTCTTAAAGCTCCAACGATCATGGCACTCACTATTACCAAAACCCAAATTATTGATCATTGATTTAGGATTTGGGTTTGGCTCCCCTTCATCAAAGTTAAGAGGTGAAGAGTCTACATGTTGAGAATCCTTAGAAAGAGGTTCCTCATTATCCTTTTGATTTAGCAAGAATAAGGGGTTAGTGAACTATTTTTCCTTCATGGATTCATGGTGGTTTTCCTATTGCTAATCTCATTTGTGTTGTCTTAGTGTGATGGTAGTCCCAAAAGTTATGATCTTCTACAATGTACTCTTCATGAAGCTTCTCGATACCCAACCTTGTAAGAGTTTGGAGTAGCATCAACAAATTAGTTTGATGGCAATCCAACATTCCCTTGCATGTCTTGCCACTACATTTGTTCATCCTAATGGGGACATAAGTGAAATTGGGTACAAACTAATTAGGATGAGTGTACACTACTTTGCATTATTGTGGTATTGTTGAATTAGAATCATTTCACCTGTGAGAAGAAGAAGACATTTTTTTTAGAAATAGTTTCTCAGTGTACTTGTAGTATAGTTTTGATTAATTACTCTA
Organism: Gnetum montanum; assembly: GCA_015680685.1. Lineage (NCBI taxonomy): Eukaryota > Viridiplantae > Streptophyta > Gnetopsida > Gnetales > Gnetaceae > Gnetum > Gnetum montanum. The sequence continues at coordinate 291,081 of MNCI01023672.1, read as the reverse complement.
ATTTAACTTTCTCAGGTTTATTTCAACTATGTTAAGTAATTTTCACTAATCCAAGATTGATAGTGCATGGTATTGGCTAAGAATCCCTAACAACGGTGCCAATTATGAGTAGTGAGATACCCCTATGCCCAATCATATGAATAACTAAGCATTCACATGCGATTTGGTTGAATTCCATGGATTCCTAGTGTTCTTGTATACAAGATTCAATCTAGAAAGTGAATCTAATTTTGAAACAATCATTGTCTTCCCAACTACACTTGTGAGGCTTAGTTGTATGGTTAAGTATAATTGAGGCACATGATTTTTATTATTTTATATTTTGTTCACCTAAGGTTGGTAACAGATTGATAATAAATTGATTAACTAGTTCAACTAATTTAATTGCTAATTAATAACTAACTATCCTAACATAAGTATCCGGTCCCACTTTTTGTACACATCTTGAACACATACAACACTACTGGGCAACCAAGTGTTAAGCACTATTTGGATTACCAAGTGTTATATGTATGCTCGAAGTGGTTGTATTTATGTATGCTAGTCTATTTAGATTAATTAATTAATTACTTAAAGTCTTAATCATTCTAGATTAATTAATCACTTAATTAATGAAAATAATAAATGCATAAATAAATCATTAAGCTAGTCCAAGTGTTATAAGGTTTAATAAAAAACTCATCTTCATTGCCACACACACTATAGTGCTTAGGTACAATAATGCTTGAATAAAGATCTATAAATTTCTTAACTCCTGCTATGGGAACTTAGAAAATTATTCTATTTCTTATAGAAAAAAATTGCAAGAATTCCATTAGTAACTAAAATCTTAACTCCACTAACAAAGCTGGAATGCTGTATTTATAGACCTACTAGGGTGCCATGTCAACGAGTAAACATCAACATGGAAAACCCTATGTCAATAGGGTCATGTTGATGGCATCTGGTTGACACAGCTGACCAAAGATACTTCATCAATTTGGTATGATGCCTAATTCTTCCATGTTACCAAATTGCTAGAGTTAATTCTTAAAGAAAATGTTGAGAAGCAAAATTAAGCTCTCTCATCACAAACAAGGTCATTTGATCACATACCCCTTATGGTAGAACTACAACTAGTTTTATTAATTTCCAAGATTAATCGAGATTAGAGAGTATCTTTATATTTTATTCATAATATTCATATCTTTCTTAATTGTTTAATTTATATTTTAAATAGATAGGTAAAATATCTTCAGGTAATTCAAGTTGGGAATAAGGATTTTCCCTACCTTCACTTAGGTAACCATATATAAGTTGCACTTTGTGTGAACCTAGTTAGGACTAGTGATTGGTGGTTGGTAGATCTTTAATTTACCCTTGTCATTAACTTAGAAAATGAGGTACATATTAATAAAATAATATTTAACTCCCTTATATTCTTCTTACTTATATTTTGTTTGTAGAGTACACAAAATAGCATTTAGATATTCACCCTTAAGTCAAAAAAAGAAATTAAAGTATTAGAACGTTAGAGCATGGAAGGAACACTAGAGTTAGAGAAAGATCATTAACATGGATTTTTTTGAGGATGAACTAAATCTAAGGGGAGTAGATTGTCACATCCTCATTTCTCAATGTTACTGCTACTTGACAAGGATGGTGCCTATTCATAACAAGTATTGTAATTGTTATAATAAGACCTAAAAGGGAAAGTTGTAATTAAGACATGAAAGGATACATTGTAATAATGGGCATGTCTCTTGAGATGGCATTTGAGGTTTTGACCTAAGGTATTTAGACCTAGAAATTAGAGGTTGTATTAGCATGGAGTTATGGAGTTGGTAAAATTTAGTAATAGGTGTTAGGTAAAGTGGGATAGGAAGGTGGTTGGTAATCCCTTCTAGTCAATTATAGGCCTAACTATGATGGTAGTGTTGGATTACCTTTAAGGGATAAATGATAAAGGGAGATAACCCTAAAGAACCCTCAAAGCATAACCCAAATACATTATTCTACATCAATAAAGCATTCTTTTCATTTTTTATTTTCCCTATTATTTTCTTTACACATAATGTTAAATCTAACATATATTTGATGTTTACCATGACATCTAGAAATGGGATGTCGCATACAGTTAACTATGATTTTAAATGAGCTTGTAGTTGCCTACCCAACATAATAAAAATACTCAAAAAACTTCAAAAAGACATCAAAATATAAACATAGGACTCCTATAGCTTCTAGACACACTAAGGATATAATATTTATCAAAGAAATAGGTTATTCTCACCATCTCGCTCCCTATTAAAATGATACATTGACTTAAGTGGTTGTACATTTGAGATGGCATTAAGCTCCCACATATCCAAGTCACTCTTATGAATCTATCTTACATTCTTAGGGCCTTCATTACTTCCATGGATTAGGTAATCATGCCTCTTCCTTTCTCTTATCTTAATAGCCTCTCTTACTTTTATAATAGTTGATCTTCCAGACATGTTTGAAGATTAATCTATAATTTCATCTTTGAGAACTTCCTTGATGTTCTCTAAATTTCATGAAAGTAACTTCCTATGATATGGAGTCAAATTTGAAACATTACAAACATAAGAAAATGCTAAATCATTAGGCCCATTAAGTTCATAAGCATTCATATTCACTTTTTAACCTTATTTGGAATGGACTAATCTTCTTGGATTTGAGCTTAAAGTAGTTCATATTTCTTAGCCTTTTCTTACCTAAAGGTAGCCAAATAAAATCATCAACTTTAAATTGTATTTTTATTTTATCCAAGTTGTTGCTAATATTAATTACTTTAGTTTTTATTTTCAATTTTTCCTTCACTTGTTCAAGTTCTACATACTTTCGACAAAAGCTAAAATGAGATGATTCCAATTATTAAATTTCCTTAACTCATCAATCATTCTAAGTAGAAAAATCATAATTCATCATGAGTGGACTCATTCCAATGTTGAAATGACAAAATGTTTTGTAGCTAAACTTGGCATGAGCCAAAATATTTTTTCAACTATTAAGCTAATCCTCACATAGATACCTTCAATTTTTTAACAATGACTTATTCATAGTCTTAGTTTGACCATCATTTGTAGATGATAGGCACCTGAAAGAGATAATTTGGTAATAAAAAAATTCAACAATGACCTCTAGAATAAATTTTGAATCTCTCATTCCTATCACTCACAATGTTCAAAGGAACAACATGCAATATAACTAGTTAAAATAATAAATGTGCAACATGAGATGCATCATTACCTTTTTCACATGGAATGAAATATTCCACCTTAGATAATGTATCTACAATAGCAAATAGAATCATGTACATATTAAATTTTAAGAATACCATAAAAAAATCCATATAAACACTCTCCCATGAAGCATTAGTGATGAGTGGAGAGGTACCCCTACACTCAACCATATGAATACGAGCATCTTACACAGGATCCAGTTGAACTCCAAGGACTAAGTGCTTATGCGCCTTAATGGAACACTTAAGGTTAATCAATCGCTGTCTTCCCAAACTTACTTGTATTGTCATGGTTTTATGGTTAAGTATGCTTGGGGTATATGATTTTTATATCTTTTATCTTTTCAACATCTTATGCTAATAGGGGAAGGTGAAGAGAACTAAGTGAAAAAATTTCATTAACTATTCACTAACTAAATTCTAATTGTCCTAGCACCAGTATCCATTCCCACTTACTGCACACACCTTGAACCAGTGCAACACTGCTGGGATTACCAAATGCTACTCGTTATTGAGTTACCAAGTGTTACACATGTGCTCGAAGCCGTCATACTGAGTGCACTTAACTAGGATAGTCAAGGGTTGAGAGAGATTAATTATCTAGGAAAGCATTTAAACATTTAATAATGATTAATCACTATTTATATTAGTCCATAAGCTACAAGGTTTATCAGAAAGTTCTTCTTTATTGCCATACACAAATGTGTGCTCAGGTACAATTTGCTTGAATAAAGATTTGTTCACTTTAAGACTCCTGCTGTAGGCACATGGAAATTATTCTAACTTTGGAATGGTAAAACTGCAAGAGTTTAGCTAAGGGTCTAAGTCTAAGTGCCTAAAACAGGGAAAGTTGCCTCTTATTTATAGACATTGTGGCAGGACGCGATATTGCATACGCAATATCATGGGGGTGGACACGATATCACAGATGCGATAGTATGACTCATCATACCCCCATGACTAAATGAAAACTCGTCCTCAAGTTCCTTACAAAATATTGGGAAGGTATGAGATTATTGACTTGAATGACACTAATGGTGAATGGGGTGACACATGAATGGATCATCATTACAATACATGGAAATATTAGTGTTCATGATAACAAGAGTGAACACTATACACATTTGAAATCCAGCCTTATTTGGCAGCTGAGAGAGAAGAGAGAGAAAAAAAGGAGATGTGTTGCTGTCGATGCCAAAATTTCACCTTCTGTTGGTCATCCATAAGTGTGCCATCAATCTTGTTCCTTGCATAACTGCTCCAGCACCAGTCCATTCCAAGTGTTCCCTCTAGATCCAATCCATTGTTGTATGATTACCATCTGCACACACAACATAGTCTTATATTAGCAAGGGTAAATGAATCATAATGCAGTTGACACCTTGCCTCAGTGTAAAGTCCATTGGCTGAGTTGTGATATGGCTAGTGCAGATTCTAGAGATATAACACTAGTGACTACCCATAGTGTAGGGGTTAAGAGAAAATCAAAAAAATTGGACTATGACCTCCATGACTAAGAGCAAACCTCCAGTAGTGATAGAATGGAAAAAAATAAGGAATAAGAAAGACAGAGAAAAAGAAAAAATGACAACACCGATGAAATGGATGTCAAAGATGGAAATGATCAAAATAAATGTTGATTGTGGGAATGTTTAAGGGAAAGAAATGAACTGATGCACCAAATAGGAATGCCAGTGGATCCTCCCCAAAGCAGGCTCATGCCCTTAATGCCCTCGTAGTCCCACATTCAAAGAGTCTGTAGGCTCTAAAAATGCCATTTGGAAGCAAGAGTTAAAGTCTTAATCACAAGAATTTACCAAAAAGAAAACAATGTTTCAACCAAAATATTAACTATTGATACAACTAGCAATGAGGTGGAAAATGGAGAAAGGATGATGGAAAGAAAAGAATGGAATGGACTCCCAAGAATAAGGTGATGTACAACCCCTTGTGTATTAATGGTTAATGTGACTTATTAGTTCTCATTCCAAATCCAGCCTCAAAAAATCCACATTCAGTGACTTCACATTAATACACTTGGCCAATCCATCCACTGGAAGTAGTAAGAATGCTTCTGCTAAAGAGTCACTACCATTCTGAAGAAATGAGAAAAGGAAAAGTAGGAAGCAAGAGAGGGCCTTAGTTAGAGAGAACATATTTGTTTAGTTCCATAACTAGTGCTTGTAGCCCAGATGATTGTTTTGTCTAAGGGATGTGCTTTGAATTATCACTTTTCTCTTTTTTTTTGCGTGAGAACCACACCATGCAAAGACGTATTATTTTTATTAGCTCAACTTCTTGATAATGGAGCAATGTTGCAATGGTAAGGAAAACTCAAGAAGAAAACATCCAAGCACCCAAGAGAATGGCCAGCACAAATACATCAAGTCCCCTTGAAGTCACACCCTTTTCAATCCTTGAGTCCTTCCTTAGTTTGAGAAATGCCTAGTCACTAATTCATTGATAGTTCTTATTATTGAAAGAAAGGGACTGTATAGTTCCAAGCCAAGAGAGACCATAGAAATGCATGGATGCATAGATGACGTGGACTCATTGCTTGTTATATCAAAAGAACCATAACTTAGTATTAACATAATAACTCAAAGGTAAAAACCAAACATTAGCAACCAATAGAATAAAGTTCATACCACCATCAGGAGCACTTATTAGGTGACGAATCTAAAAAAATAAATAGACACACAAAGAAATGAAAGAGTATAAACAATGTTGCAAAACAAAAATAAGAAAAGATAAAGAAATTTGTAAAAAAAAAAATGTGTAAAACAAAAACTGTGCAAAACAAAAACTTAAAAAGGAACCAAGGGCCTCGATTGATCAGCATAGGTGGCCATATCCCCCATGACTAAGTTGAAAGGATGAGATCTAAAATAATGAGTGAGGTTGTCCTTTCTCAAAGGTATTATGTTCACTAGTTGTTCTAGATTCATGGAAGGGTTTGGTTTGTTGCACATTGACCAGTAATCTCTTATCAAGGCTTTTAGGTTTATATATGGTCATGGCCCTGGAGGGAAAGGTTGTATGAATGATGTAAGGCCCTTCCCAAAATGTTTGAAATTTTTTGCATTGTGGTACATGTGTGGGATTCTAGTAAAAGGCCTTATCTCCTGGTTGGTACTTAACCTTTTGAATTTTCAAGTCATGACGTTGTTTGTTATGTGCCTTGTGCAACTCATTTGATGATAGGGCAACCAATCAGTTTTCGTCTAGCATGTTTAGAGTTTCCAATCTTTATTTTTGTGCTAGATCAAGGTCAAGGTGGAGGTCACATGCCATGGATAGTGTATGGAGCTCGGTTTGAATTGGAAGCTTTGGAAGTTTTTCATATACTAACTCATAGGGAGAATAGCCTATTAGGAGTTTCCAAGTGAAGTGGTATGCCCAGAGAGGATCATTCAGTTTAGTGCTCCAATATCACCTATATTTGCTAATTGTCCTTGTTAATATTTTAGTAATCTCTTGGTTAGTGACCTCGGCTTGGCCATTAGCTTGGGGGTGATAAGGTGTAGTCAATTTATGTTCAACCCCTAAGTGTTGCATCAACTTTCAAAAGGTTGCACCTATGAAGTGTGTTCCATTATATGAGATAAGTGCACGTGGCACATCAAACCTATTTATGACTTATTGTTGAACAAATTGTGCAGCGGTAGATGATGTGAAGTCCATAACAGTAGCTGCTTTAGCCCATTTCGTTAGATAGTCAACAGCGTAAGATTTTCCATTTGACATTGGTGTAATGGACCCTATAAAGTCTATTCCCAAAATGTAAAAGGGTTCTAAATGTTGAATCCATTGTTGCAGATCCTCCATTCTAGTAGTCATTCCTCCATCACATTGACAGTGCTCGCAGGATTGGACAAATTGATGGACGTCTCGAAATAATTTTGGCCAGTAATATCCTGCAAGAAGGATCTTAATAGCCATTCATCTCCCTGCATAGTAACCCCCACAAGGACCCTCATGAGCATCTTAGAGAACTCTTAGTTGGTCCGCATTGGGCACACACCATCAAACCAAGCCATCAGGACATACTTTGTAAAGTTGTCCATTGATCTCCATGAAGTACTTGGCTCTGTGAAGAAATTGTTGTTTCTTCCTAAAGTCCAGCTCCTGTGGTGTTTTTTGAGAAAGGAGATAGGTGAGAATGCTACTATAACAATTCATTTCCATGGGTTGGTTATTCACTACACCGGCAAAGAGGGCTTCATCAGGAAAATGATCGGATATGGCATATTCATCCTCTTTGCTGTCCTAGTGCAACCAAGATAAATGATCTACAACTATGTTCTTGGTACCCTTTCGATCAATCATCATTAGATCGAACTCCTGTAGGATTACCAACCATCGTATAATACAAGGGCTAACCATTGGCTTGTTCATGAGGAACCTAATTTCACTATGATTCGTATGGATGAACACTTTGTAACCTAACACATAGTGCCTAAAATTATCCAGTGCAAACACTACAACCATTAATTCTTTTTCTGTAGTTGTGTAGTTAAGTTGTGCATCAACAATACTCTTACTTGCATAGTGGATGTAGTAAGGACATTTTTGGTCATCTAACTGTGTAAGTACAGCTCCTAAGGCATAATTGGATGTGTCAGTCATTATATGGAACTGTTTGGACTAGTCAAGGGCTTGTAGAATGGGAGTTTCCACAAGCTTTTGTTTTAGAGTTTGGAATTCTCGTTTACATTCCCTGGTCCATTTGAATGGTCCATCCTTCTTTGTTAGTTCTACCAACGATTTGGCAATCTTAGAGAAGTTCTCAATGAATCTCCTATAGTAGCTAGTGTGTCCAATGAATGATTGAATGTCTTTGATAGTTTCCGGTTGTCGGGTGATTCCTTGGATGACCCTAACTTTATTTGGATCTACCTCTATTCCTGAATGTGAAATATTATGTCAAAGTACTATGCCTTCTTGGACCATTAGATGGCTTTTCTGCTAGTTGAGCCTTAAGCTGGTTTCTACGCATCTTTTCAGCACTTGCTCTAATAGGTCCAAGGCTTGATCAAAGCTTGTTCCATAAGTGGAGAAGTTGTCCATAAAGAATTCCACTCCATTTCCTATTTGCTATTGGAATATGCTTAGAACGAGGCATTGAAATGTGGCAAGAGAATTGCACAAGCCAAATGACATTTTTTTAATATGCAAACGTTCCCCAAGGACTGGTGAATATTGTTGGCTTGATCTTCTAGTGCTATCTGTATTTGGTTGTATCCACTATAGTCATCCACAATGCCCTGCTATGGTGTCTAAGACTTGGTCAACGAATGGTAATGGAAAGTGATCCTTGAATGTTGCCATGTTCAGTAGCCTAAAATCTATACACACCCTCCATTTTCCTCCCTTTTTAGGCACGATCACCAGAGGGCTAACCCATTCACTATCAGCAATGGGATATATGAACCCAGCCTTAAGAAGTTGTTCTATTTCTTCTTTTACTATTTGATTCAATTTTGGGTTCAATTGCCTCTGTAGTTGTTTTTGAGGTTTCATGGAGGGGTCCATGTAAATCCTATGCTGGCATATCCTAGGATCTATTCTAGTTAACTCGGGGTATGACTAGGAAAAGGCTTTTGACCACTTGTTTATCACCTTCAGTAGTCTTTCTTTTTGTTTGGGAACAAGTCTTGCGTTGATGATCACTAGTTTTTCATTTTCTAGGGTCATATACTCCATATCGATGGGCAATGGTTTCAAATCTAGGGGCTCTTGTTTAAATCTCTTAGAAATTTCCAACTTCCCCCAGTTGATGTTTTCAAGGTTAAAGCTTGGAAGTTGGCAATGAACTTGCTCTAGTGTGTCTATGCTTTCAATGTAAGCACTAGTTATTCCCTCAGCTAGTTCCATGCATGTTAGTGAGTTGCTCTCTTGATCAACCATTAGCCACTAGGTGTCTTCTTATCATGTGGCTGTTGCATATAGGCACTTTTGTATATTAATGTCTTGTGCACACCGATTGCATGAAGGCAATGCTAAACTTTGCATAACCCATGATTTCTGCACACAATGGCACCCCGTGTCAGTGTATGTGATGCATGGAACTTTCTTCTTCTTAATCTTTCCAAAAGTGTTATTCTTGGATATTTCCAAGGAGAGATTGCGGATTCCTAGGTGTGCATATATAGTACTTAGCCATGCTCTTCCCATTATTATTGGGAAGTCCCCGTTACTGTTGTTCATTTGTATTACTAGGAAATCAGCTAAATACGACCATCCACACACAGCAATAACAATGTCCTCCACTAGTCCCAAGGGGATAGTGATGGACTAGTTAGCTAGCTCTAGTCGAATATTACTCTTCCTTAATGGAGGCAGGTTCCAGGCTTTGTACATCTCTTGTGATATTAAGTTGACTCCAGAACCTGAGTCCAGAAGAGCTTTACATGGTTCATTCCTAGTGACTTGGAGATAGATTAGAAGACTTTCAGGATCAGATAATTTCCTGGGAAGGTGGCCCACCTTAATCTAGTCAGTAATGGCATGTGTTAATATAACCGTATGCGTTAAGCTCAATTTTTGGATTGAAGGAGGTCTTGAAGCCTTATTTGATAGGGAGGTGTTCAGATGTTCAACCACTTGTGATGGTGAGGGCTTGATTGGATTTTTGGTTTTGAAGAAAGATATATTTTTCATAAGGTTGTTAGAACTAACTACTGGTTGAGGATTCATAGCCCTTGTGACATTGGGTTACTGTGATCGAGTGGGGAGTTCCCCTTGCATTGCTGGAGTGGGTGGTAATGGAGCTATCGGTGTGAGAGTTTTGGATGGGTTTGGAGGATGGTATGTCTATGGGTTGTCTCTCCCAGGAGAAGGTGTCCTATAATAGTCTTGAGCTTGGTAGTGATGTTGTCGTGTTACATGACCAATAGAGTCATGTGGAGTGGTTGGCTACTGCACGTAATAGCCATATGGATCCAGTTGCCGGTAAGGATATTGTTGCCTTGGTGGTGGGATCTCCCATGACTGTGAGTATTTCCACTATTGGTGTTGCTCAATAGGTTGTGGTGGAGTTCCACTTGGATAATACGTTAAAGGTTGGTGGAACTGCCTTGGGTTACCTTGGGGATAAGGTAACCTTTAGGGTACTTGCCGTTTGCTAAGTCGTGGGTTGAGTGCATACACCCTAGACTCTTGTAGATGTGAGATTACTGGGCACCATCCCTTAGGATGGTCATATTGGCATATCTCACATCCACCATCATTGTTTGTATCAGAATCCATTACCTCTTCGGTGATGGCCATTTTACCCTTACCTTTGTTACGTGCATGGTCCATGTCCTTCTTTTTCTTTTTGTTATAGTTACTACCTTGCTTCTTAGACTCCTATATAATTTTAAGAAAGATTTCAAATCTGCTATCTAGGGAGTCCCATGTTTGGTCTACCTTTTCCAACACTTCTATTGTTAATTTTTGGAGTGGCAAGGTTTTCTTATTCACCATCTCTTCAAGTGGTGACTCTTCCTCCTCCTCACAGAATCTCACTTCCCTTTTTCGAAGGGAAGGATCACGGTTGTACTCTTTCATACTTTCTCTCTTATGTAGCTCCCCTTCTTCCTTGGCTACTTACTCTAGTAATATATGGACCTAATGGGACCTAAGCTTTGATAATCTCCCTTGGGCATACGTCCCAATGGTTCTCCTGGTTTCATGACTAAGTCCATCTACGAGTTGGTGTAGTTGATCCTGCTGCATGTAACCATGGCCTGGGCAATGATGTAATAGTGCATAATAATGGTCCATGGTAGCATTCAAGGCTTTGTGATTTCCTTGCTTCCATCCTTGAATTTTCTTTCACAGGTTAGACACCTGGGAGTACATTTGATACTTATTATTAAACAACTCTAGCATCGTACTCCACCTTTGAATGGATTTCATTTCTAAGGACCGGTACCAGCTTTCTGCTTCTTTTACTAGTGTCCTTGGGAACAACTTTAGTTTTTGCCATTCATTCTTGATGTTTTACAAGGCACATGCATCATAAAATTCTTGTAAGTGGTTTTGAGGATCAACGTCGTATCCCCCCTCAAATTGTGGGATGTTATTTATGTCTAACCTCTTGATCTTGCTATCTTTTTCTTGCCTTGTGAGAATTATTACGACCTCCGTGATATTTAACATGCTTCAGGTTGCAAGTATGGGTTCTTCGTGGTCATTTCATTCATAGCTTCTGTGATGTCTACATGGTTCCCTACTCTCCCTTATTCCATGCCATGATTCTCTAGAGTGCCCTTGTCCTCGTTCTTGACTCTCTTGTCGAGGTTTCTCACTCTGTTTACCTTTATCCTCATGCTTAGGTTCCTTATGACTACATCCTGACATTGAAGGAGAGGGTGACTGTGATGATGAAGGGGTATGCTGGGGTTTATTAAACTTTTGTTTCATCATATATTGCACAAAAGACTAATCTTTGATGGGTGTGTCATGATTTACGACATGAGTATTATCTTTCTTTTTCCACCAACTTTGTGTCATACCCACCTAGTTGGTTTTAGCACATGATTACTCTTTGATTTCATGAACATCTTTAAGTTCAAAATACTTATTAATAGTCTTAAGCCATGAAGAAAAATAAGCAGTACCTTTCATCCTATTAAATGTCCTAACTTCAACATGTGGATCCTTATAGCATGTTTGAGGGCTTTTGCAATAATGATTTTCATTTATTTACTAATTTTCCATTGTTACATTAGAGTAGATCCAAGATTCCTCCCTTTTAGAATTCTTGTCCCTTGATGATGATTCACAATCCTTGAAGAATGATGGAATTCCTCTTCATTTCTTTTCTCATCTTCAAAATCTTCAAGATCAATAGGGATTCCATCTTTCAAACTTAGCATAGAAGTATGACCATGTGATGAAGAAACCCTTGAATTTACATCTTCCTTAGATCTTATTGGTGATTAAGGTTTAACTTCCTATGTCACATTTTGATATAATGTTTGGGATTCTACAATTATTATTAAAAAGTCAATTCTTATTCTATTCCAAATAATATCTTTTCTTTCCAAGTTTTTTGCTAATGATCATCATATTTAACATTTTTTATTTTTTAAGGTAAAGTTAGTAATCAATGTTTTAAAATTTTTCAAATTAATAAAAATTTTAATATATCTCAAATTAATGAAAATAATGTTTGAAATATATCATGTTTCTAAATGAAATCTCTCATAAAATAGCAACTAGGGAGGCTTCATTTGATGAATTAAATATCAAAATAGAAGAAATATCCAAAAATACTAATTGACAAATACTAGCTGAAACAACAATGATTCAAATTTAAAAGAAATGACAAAAATACCTTATTAAAATAGGTGCTTACTTACATGAAACTGAGAAAAAAAATTGATTGATTTGTTACATGAATTTAATGATGTTTTAGCTTGGGCTCATGAGTATCTTAAAACTTTTAATCCTCTTGTGATGACATATAGTATACCTCTTAAGTTTAAAATAAAACCATTTAGGGGGGGTGTCGGACCCCAAAAAGAGAATTTTATTAATTAAATGTGAATAAGTACATGATCAACATCTGAACATATTGATGGATAAATAGGGAGAAGAACAAAGACAAATGCGAGTGTTGAAATAAAACATCTTGAAACAAAATCATTCTCAGGGTGTGGGAGTACAAGCCAGAGAAGGGAGTACATGCCCAAGAGCTATCAAATGCTGGGAATCCTTAGGAACTGCGAGTTTATAAGACCAGGAGAACAACAAAGAGCTCAAAATTATGATGATAACACACTCCGATGTAGCAGATCGAGATTGGAAAGAGTGCGCGAGTTGGTGTATCTGCTCCAAGGTTGCAAACAAAAAAACAAATGATTAGTATCCAAATTTAACTTAGAAGTATGAGATAAAATTTGGAAATGCACAAGGCAAAGAATTTGAGATTTTTCCATAATATTTAAATGGTTATAGTTGGACGAATTAGTGTTATGGAAAAGAGCAGTGCATTTGCGCTTCCATATAAAGTAAAGAACGAGGGGTCTAATAACTTTCCAAAGAAATAGAAGGTCTGAAGAGGGGGTGGCCAAAAAGCCGAATAAGATATCCTCATGGGAAAATGTGCACAAAGGAAAAACCTTAGAAACCCATTCCCATGAAGACTGAGCGAAAGGGCAATGCCAAGAAACATGGACAAAATTTTCAGGACCTCCGCAGAGAGGGCAGGTAGGGTTTGAAATCCCAAGGTATTCACGACGTTTGCCGATAGGTAGGCCTTGATGAAAGAGGCACCAAAGAAATTGCTTAATTTTAGGAAGAGTCGGAAGAATCCAAACACAAGAAAAGAGAGAGAGCCAAAATTGTTCAGACTCTTCTTTGTGCCATGATCGATTGCAACGGTTAACAATCGTAGAGGAATCATGCAACAATTGAAAGGGCACATGAGGTTGATAGGGTAGAAGGTTCGATCCATTAGTCCATTGAAGACCATGGAAGAGACTAGGAACTAAAGCTTCCACATGCAAATTCTGATGAATGAAGTGATAAAGTCTATCGAGGCAATGGTGCATAATTCTGGAAGCCCCATATAAGTTTTCGAACATATCCCAAGTAATCCACTGATTGGTGAGATGAAGACAGCTAAGGGAAGCAACTTCCTTTTGAAACCAGATGGTGGCTACCCTGGCATTTGAGGTGGCTAGAGGAGCAGGACATAGGGGTAGCCACCAAGGGAAAATCTTAGAAAGAAGAGTATGATTGATATGTATATTATTCCAATTCACATGAGAATGTAAGACTTGCCAAGCCTTCCAAATGCTTTTGAAAACATGTGTTGCGGGAATGATAATGTCATGAGGAGAAAACCATTTAGACAAAAAGCTAAACTAGTAAACCCTAAAGTTGAAACTTTGATGAAGGTAGAAATTGATAAAATTTTAGAATAAAAAATTATTCATCCTCTAAGAAATTCTATTTAGATATCAAATTTATTCTTGGTTAGGAAAAAAACAGGTGAATTATGATTATTCATCAATTTTTGTAACCATAATACCTCTTGTATTAAGGATAATTATTCTTCTCCTCTTATAGAGTAACTATTGCAAATCATGAATGGTACACAAAAGTATTCATTTTTAGATGAACATTTAGGATATAATCAAATATTAGTATGTAAAAAGGACCAATATAAAATTGTTTTTACAATAAAATGGGGAACCTCTTAATTCACCAAGATGTCATTTGTCTTTATAAATGCTGGTTCTACCTTTCAGAGAGCTATGAATAAAAGCTTTGAAGGGTTAATAAAAAAAGAAACTATTATTTATCTAGATGATATAACTTTTTTCTCTAAAGATTAGGGTACTCACCTTAGAGATCTTAGAAATGTTTTCATAATGTGTAGACAATTTGAGGTTACTTTGAATGTTGAGAAATTTGTTTTTGGTGTTGAATGTGGTAAATTTCTTGGTCATATAATAACTAAGGAAGGAATCATGATTGATCCCGAATGAGTAAATGCTATATTAGAGGTACCTTATCCTTTATTTGATCCTTTGTTTGAAATTGATCTAAGGGAATTCTTTATAGAAATTAATTTTGTTAAATGATTTATCCCTATTTATGCTAAATTAGTTAGACCTCTAAATAACATGATCAAGAAAGATAGTAGTATGCATTAGATAGAATAAAGAAAGAATGATTTTCTTGCCATTAAGGAATTCATTATAAATGTGTTTGTTCTCATATCCCCGTTCTCAAATGATGTTACTGCATAACGAATATGACGTTTCTTCATAACTAATGATGTGATTATTATAAGAAGACCCAAAATGGTAAGTTTTAATTAAGATCCAAAAGGATGCATTGTAATAATGAACATATCTATCAAGGTAATCTTTAGAGGTTTGACCTAAGGTATTTATACCCAAGTAGTGAAGGTTGTATTAGCATAGAGTTGTGGAGTCAGTAAAGGTAAGTAATAGTGTTGGGTGAAATGGGATAGGAAGAGGACTAGCCAACCCTTCTAGTTAGTGATACGGCTAACCATGGTGGTAGTGCTGGGTAGTCTCTAAGGAATAGATACCAAAGGAAGATAACCCCAAGGAACACTCAGAGCATGACCAGGATACATTTTTTCATAATAATAAAGCATTCTTTTCTTTTCTCTTTCGAATTTTTTCTATTGTTTTTCTTTATACATAATATTAAATGTTACACATATTTGACATTTTCCACGTTATCTCCTTACACATAATGTCAAATATAACATATATTGGATGTTTTTCACAACATCTAAGAATGGGATATCACATGTGGTATTAGAGTAAACCACAACCTAAGGGCTAGTTAGAATTAAGAGCTGACTACAACTTGATAATGAATCATGGAGCCATGATCCAAGGAGAGTCATGAACCACAATTAGATGCATCTCATATCCAAGATAATCCATGTAATCTAGAAGATACCCTTTTAGCGATTTTCATGGATAAATGAGTTAAGACCACACATTGACAAGAGAATCATAAAAATGTACCATGTTTCAGATAGATCCCACCAACCAACAAAATTCTTTCATGAATATCACCAAATAGAGAAGATGTGATTATGCCTCATCAAGACTTATCAACTACATGAGATGTTGATAAGGCAAGGATACACTGGTGTAGGTAACTCTTACCTATCTTGTAGTGATGCTAGAAATGTTAATTGGTTAATGTTATTTTAAATTCCTCTTAGAAGGCTAGCAACCATGGCCTAAGTTGATATTATTTTGTTTGGAACTTATTACACTAAGCATGAAACAACAATAATTTGGCATTACTCATTTGTATCTAAGACATATGTATTGGTAAGTTTAAGGGATTTTACCTAGTAATAAGATTGTCTCATCTCTACTTAGGGTTATTACCATGAGATCCATACAAAAAATAGTACTTGATGGATAATGTTATGATGTTTTAATTTACTGATATTTTCATTAGTACCTTGCTAAGATATAACCATGATCTAAGAGAAACAACCTACATTATACTTACCAAATTATAAGGTAAAAGTATTATATTCTTGTCCAAGGTTTGGAATATAATTTGCATTTGGAATCTACATGTTGCCTATCTAGTAATGTTAATTTGACAAAATAAACTATTTTGGTCCTCTTAATTCTTGAAAATCCAACTTAATTTTTGGACCATAAGACCATACCCAATGTGTAGTGCTTGTCACGATAATTCTAATAGTATAAAAATTTCATCCCAATTAGACTTATGGTTTAGGAGATATAAATTTTTAAAATTTCTTATTATGCATGTGGTATAAAAATAATTTAAAAAATTATTAAATTATTTAAATAAATTAATAAATAATGCTAAAAATTTTAGGGTTAGGAAATGAACCTAGAACCTTCCCTTAGCAAACCGAAACAAGAAAATAAACAATTAGCAGAACTAACTCTTGTCACTCTTTTCTCAAAAGAGGCTCTAATAAATTGTATTTTCACTAACTATTGCTAAATTTCCATTATTGTTGCATTTTATGCCTTGAATTCTTTAAGACGATCATCCTCCCATTAGACCAGCTACTTGTATAAGTTTGTTTATACAATGATGACAATGCTTTAGTCGCTTCTTTTGTTTTTACAATAGAAAATGATTGCACTAATTTCTCTCCTAACTAATCATCATCATTTAGCTTGGTGGTACTAATAGCATCAATTGTGGTTCTTTCACACTCTTGAATATCTTGAAATGTTGTGTTTAGATCTACCCTAGCCTTTCAAATTCATTAGATTTTGTTTATGGCCCCACTCATAACATCTTCAAGAAACATGACCTCTTACTTAAGTAACCGATTCCTTATTATATTGGTCCAATTCATGAATTTGATAATTTTTCCTATAGCTTGCTTAAAGAAATATTTCATACCTTTAAATTTATTAATTTTAGCCAAGAAAATTTAAAATTGTTTCTTCATGGTCATCCATTCATACATGATAAACTAAAAAATAGTCTCCTAACTTGAACTACTAGCTGAAGCTCTATTATTCCCTTTTTCAACTAATTCTCATTGTAATTACACATTATTCATTTTCAAGGCCTCTATACTAGATTCTTTAATCTAAGATATTTTTACCTAATCTTCATATTTTCTTTTGAATATTTTAGTTCCAAAAATATTGAATGTTTTTGACTTTTCATTTTATCAATTTCTTATTATTGATCTTGAAGGGTTTCATCAATTTTTTTTGAAAAATTCACAATAACAATTGATAAGTTTTTTTTCTAATTCATGATGTGTCATGGTCATTTCTATTTTATCTATTTCTTTATCTATGTTCTTGTATTGGAAAATAACAAACTCTTCAACCCCTCACCTCTCTAGATGTTGTTGTGAAAAAATTAACCCTCTCTTCAATAGTCTTTACCTTCATTGATTTTGATCCTTCTTTGATAATTTATCTTGATAGAAATTCAACTAATGTTAAGGCTTATTAATATGTTAAAGTTCTAATACCAATGATGATTAGATTTGAAGATGGTTGATCTTTTTCAAGCTGTATTTCTTACTTACTACAGAGGGATTTTAATTACCTTATTCTTTTTTTTCTTTATATTTAGATATCAAGAGAAAGTTTTTGGAGCTAATGCTTCTTTAGAACTGTCAATCTACCATAAGAAACAATTTTCCTTCATTTTATTCAATTTTTTTGGTTGAACCTTTTGACCAAAATTTGATCATCATTTCCAAACCATCTTCTTCTCAAAAATTCTTCCTCTGTACATTGCTCTTTTGAAAATATAATAGATAGAGCTCTTCTAAGCTCATTCTCTGCTTGCTTCTTGGTCATATTTACCAACCCATCATTTAGTAAGAAATAGATAACATCATTTTCTTGATGGTCATGAGCTTTTTTGAAATCCTTTTTAGGGTTAAAGAATCTATACCTTGCTTCTAGGAACATTTTCTTTTAAAATTTGGTCCCTATGTTTATCATGTAAAGGGCATTCTCAAAATACTAGAAATTAATCTATAGAGGAAAAAATTGCCCATCCATATAGTCAAGTTGTAGTGGGCTATTTTGCATTTTCCTTCCCACTTCTAAAGCTACCAAATATGGAGCCACGAATCATGGAAATTTCTTTGGCCTTCCTTCAAATCCTCCTATAATAATATTTGTATAGTGGCCATGGAGAAAGATCCCTCCTTTACAGTTAATCTTGATTTCATCTATCACAACTTGATCAACTCTTAAATAGGCCCCCACCATGCCCGCAAAGGTGTAAAATTGCCAACATATGATCTTGACCATATTTTTGGTGACCATTTGGAACTAGACCACTAACATGTGATGGCCTTTGGGTCTTATGATTGGGGGGTGGGGGGGTGGTCATGGGATCAAAGGTGTTCTTCAAATAGTGTTTTGGTGCTTGGTGGTCTCTACCAACACCAAGGCCCAAATACATACAAATAAACTCAATAGTTGTGAAATGTACTAAACATAAGTATGTGTTTTGTTGTTGTGTATGTTGAAATAGTTGGTTTGTATATTAAACTATAATTGAATATCATAAAGAGGTTCAGCTAACTTTGTCAAATACCGTGAGTTGTTTAAGATTCTTATTTTGTTCAATCATTTAGTCTTTATGGTCATTATAGCATGCTACTCGTAACAAATAAAATTTTACAAAAATGTTTGAGCACAATGCCACCAATCTACTCCTAATTTTCCCCAGAGAGAAAATTCCATAAGAAAACTAGAAGTAGAGTGAGATTCAATGGACTTAGAAAAAGAATGAAAAGAAAAGTAGAATTGCATAAAATCTCAAATATTTAAGCTAGATAAATTGACATGAGGAAACACTATAAGTGTGATAGAGGTATATGATTTTTCTCATTTTATGTTTTATAAGTTTAATCACCTACAACAAGAATGAAAGGTAAAGTAATTTAAGATCTAATTCATCTATTGCATAGTTACCCTAACACAAGTACCCGTCCCACTTTCCTAGACACATCCTAAACACATATAGCACTGCTAGGCTACCAAATGTTAAGCATTTTTGGGTTACCAAGAACTATATGTACACTCAAAGTGGTTGTGCTTGTGTTCATTAACAACTGGAAATTAATTGCTTAATTGAAATGCATTAAAGTAAAGTGCATTAAAGGAAAAATTAATCTATTCTTAGTGCTACAAGGATTGTCAAAAGAGTTCATTTTTATTCTTGTCACACTACTACGCTTAGGTACATCAGTGTTCAAACAAAGATCTATACAAACTTAGACTCCTACTATGGACTCTTAGAAAATATTCTAACTTTGGAGAGAACAAACTACAAGAGCTTTGCTACTCTCACTAAAAACTGATATGGAAATCATAAGCCTAAGTGCTATATTTATAGGCTAGTGTATATCTTGTGACATCGAATATCCAACATCACATCTTGGCTTTGACATCAAATACCTGATATTGAGGCTCTGACATTGGATATCCAACATCGGAGCACACATAAAAACATAATTCATCATACCCCCATGACTAAATGAAAACTTGTACTTGAGTTCAGAAGAGGAGGAACAAGTTCCTTACAAAATATTGGGAAGGTATGGGATTATTGACTGATATGCAAACTGACTTAGAGGGAATAAATAGACTCTAAGCGGCCAAGTGTATGGAGTTACAATCTTTACAAAATTGGATGTTCATGATGAAAGAAGTGAACATCTTGGATAAAAATAACATCCAATGCCACTTGGTAGCTGAAGAGTGAGAGAGAAGATTCAAAAATCATGAACGATCTACATTGTGTGGTACTGCTACATCATCCATGGTGAAGATAGTCTTGGTTCTAGTTGATGCTTCCCACTACAATTACAATGGAATTATGAATTAGTATGCAATGTGTAACACATAGCTATTAAATGCCTTATCTCATCGATGGTTATACTCGGCTAGGTTGTGATTGTGGTAAGGCTAACAAATAGGGTAAAATAGATAAGTGGTTCATTACATTTGAAAAATTCAACATAAGAAAATATTTGGAGTGGGTGTAAGAATTTACAACAATAAAAAGAAAAGTTATTGAAAAATGCTATGAAGATGTGCACAACTGGATGCCATTGATGGGGAAAACAAAAATATTTGATTGTAAGAGTGTCTAAGGGTAAAGAACTTAATTAATCCAGCCAAAAGATATGCCAGTGGGTCCTTCCCAAAGTAGGCACATGCCTTTTATGCCCTTGCATAACTTTAAACCAAAGAGTCTATGGACTTTGTGGATGATTAATGGTTACAAAAGGTTAAGTACAAAAACCTGGATGGAACTACCTACGAATTTCAACATATCAAACTAGAACATCGAATAAGAATATGAAACTAGTAGTGAGGTGAGACATGGAAAGCATAGATGGATGAGAGAGAGAAGAATGAAGTTCCTAATTAAGATCACATGAAGTCCCTTGTGGATTTTATAGTTAAATGAATTGATAAGATCCATTATTAGTCCAAACCAAAACCAACCTTGTTCAGTGACTTTACATCATCATTCTAAGACTAGTCCATTCCCTTGAGATACAAGAGTGATCCCATAGAACAACCATCATTTCTTATTAAAGAAGAAAATGGAAGTAGGAAGTGAGAAAGGGCCTTAGTTAGAGGGGACCTTCAAGCATGGGTAACATGTATTTCTTATCCTATAACTAGTTTTTGTGGCCCGTTTATTTTTTCTAAGGGATGTGCTTTGAATTTCCATTGTTTTTTTCTTTTTTTTTGAAGTGGAAGCCACACCATGCAAAGACGTATGTGTTTATTTTGTCTAAGGGGTGTGCTTTGAATTCTCATCATTTTTTGATGCAAAGCACACCATGCAAAGACATATTCAACTTCCTTTATTCGTTGACACAGAATGGTAAGAAGTCCATGAAAACACACATGCACCTAAGCAAGTAGAAAGACACAAAGAATATCAATTCTCCTTGAAGTCACACCTTGTTCAAAACTTTGAATACTTTCCAATTCCAGAAACTACTAAAGTCATAAATTCGTTAAGGTTTCATTAATGAAAAAGGGACTGCACATCTCCAAAAGAAAGAAAACCATAGATTTAACGTCCCATCCCTTGTGAAGGGTGGAAACAATTGTAAACAATGTAATTAACCTTCTAATGAAGGGGTACCTCATTATGAGAAGTTATGAATATTCATGTATCCCTTGGGAAAGGGTTTAACCTATGCTATTTAAGGCTAGGATTAGAGGTGTTGGCATGGAGTTGCAGATCCTGGATAGGTGAGTGATGGGAGTTGGGTGAAGTGGGACAGGAAGGGGATTGGCCCACCCTTTTGGCTGGGTTATAGGCCTAATCGTGGTGGCAGTTTCGGATTTCCTCTAAGGGTTAAGTGGCATAGGGAGACAACCCAAAAGGGCATTACAATACTCTCTTCCATTAATACAATTTTTTTCCATTTTTCTTTCATTGCTTAATTTTTTAGTATCAATTATTTATTTGCTAATTAATTCATTATTTGAGTGTTTATAATCTTTCCGATATGTTATCCATGATGAATATAATAAATTAGGTGTTCGTATTTTTATGACATTCAGAAATGGGATGTCACATTTGGTATCAGAGCAAACCATGATTCAGGAACCAAAATGAAAGAAAAACCTTATTTTATTATCATAATAGAACACAAGTACATTTTAGAAAAATAACAACATGTAGGAAAATATTATTTTGTTTTATTATCAAAAAGAATGAAGAGGAAGTACATTGTTAAAGAAAAAAGGGGGTAGAATGGAAAATAAAGAAAACGAGCAACTATAATTATTTGTTATGACCAAATGATTTAAGAAGATCTATAATTATCTTCAATTGGGATTCTCTCTCTTTAGTAGTAGCATCTGCTTTGCTAAGCACTACTTTACATCCAACCAGTCCATCACATAGTTGTTTGATATATTCAGTCACATGTCTCACTGCAGATGTTGATTCGTCTTTGCTTTAAAGTTGAGTCTTTAACATTTCCGCTTGTACTAATCGATTATTCATGTATCTTTGCCATTCCTTTTCATTTCTCTATAGAAACAAAATTTAAATTATGAGTTATGAATAAATCAACAAACTAAAAAGGAGAAAAGAGAGAGAAATATATATATTACCTAAAATTGATCATTATCAATTTGAAGGAAATGTGCATGAGTATCTAGATGGTGAGCATAACATGTTGCACTTTCCAAATCTCATAAGAGTTGCTCCAGATATTTTATAGCATCTAGAGCCTCCTCAGGAATTGGATGCCAAGATGATGGATGTCCAACTTGTACTAAATCATAATCTACCTTGAAATTGCATGATTGTGACTCCCATAGATGATAGACATCCTCACAAATAGAATAGGGTTTGTTGTCTAAAATTCATTGATTAATACATTGAAGAAGCACAAGTTCTTCCTCAGCAGTTGCCACTATCTTTCCCATAGAATAAGAAGAATTGGAGATAGAGAAAAAAGAAACCACTAGAATAAATTCAAAAATTGTTGTTGGTGCTACTTTTGGAAGGGAACCTCTTCCAGGTGTCGAAGGAAAAGAAGTTACGAGTGGTGATCTAGGTGGTGGTGGAATAGGAGTCTGTGTAGAAGTAGCACTTGCATTACCTCTATCCATATCTTGGATAAAATATTGTCACTTCATAGACCTCTGTAATAAAAGGTTTAATAAAATTTAACGTATACATTTTTTTGAAGAAAAAGCTAACATTTATTTTTTGTTTAAAAAGCTAACATTCACTTTTTTTTATTTTATGATTTTTAGGTTCACTAAAGTGAAGTTATCTATAGTTTTAATGTGAAGTACTCTTCGAGATGATTCCAACGATACTAATTTCATCAAAATTTGAATTACTATTTGAAAGATATAACCATTCCCATTTTACGTGTAGTTAAAAAAATCATATATATATATATATATATATAAATTTTAGTAATAATTAGAAAAAAAAAAATTGGCCTATGGCTAGGCCTATAGCCAACCATGGCCAACTACGGTTAGGTTGCGGCCAAGCCATGATCAGCTATGGCAAGGCTGCAGCCAGGGCTGTAGCAAGGCTGTGGCAAGGCTGTGGCCAATTCGCGGTCAGCCGCAGCCAGCTGCAGCAAGGTTGTGGCTAGCCGTGGAAGAAGGGATAGGCTATGGGCTGAGAAATCTAGCCCTAATGGCTAGAGCAACAAAAGAAAAAATCATGTTTTTGCTATTTTTTTCTTTTTTTTTTCCATCATTATTTTTTTTGCTGCTGCCATCGCCTGCTTGCACTGCCCATCATTGCCTCTTGCACCGCCTATCACCACCTTCCCTACCATCCATCATCACCTCTCGTGTCACCTATCAGTGCTTCTTTCATGCTGCCCATCACCGCATTCTGGCCACTACATGGAGCTTAAATCGGTTGTTTATCAATTGATGGGAAAATTAAATTTTTTGGACAATTGACAGAAATGTTTCCAAAATAAAAATAAAAATTTGGGCTATTAGTATTATTTTAAGAATAAATATGTGCTCAATTATTTACAAAAATATAAATTGATGTTATGGTAGTAACTTAAATAAAAATTTTGTTATTAAGCATGCATGTCTTGGAGTAGAACTGGGATGGGTGACCTCTTAAGAAGTCTTGAAAAACGTGAAAATTAAGAAAAATTAAAATGGCTATAACTTTTGAATTTGAAGTCCATTTTCAACCAAAAAAAAATAAAAATTCTAATAAATATAAACCTTCTAAACTTAATGGAATGGTCAAATTTAGCTTTTAGATTACAGAAAATTAACTTTTAATTTCTTACTTTAGGTCCCAAAATAATTAGAATTCAGTGAGAAATCCATAATAGTTTCAACTTCTTCCACAACTGACTAAACAATTTCGAATTTCATAAAAGGGCCATAGAGGCTATGGATTCTCAAACATACCTAATTTCTTCAACTTACTGATGTCCAAAACCCAAAGAATAAATTGGAGAGAAATGGAAGCTTGGGTCAATGACTGAATGAATGCCCTTGAAAAACAAATTAATGAGATCAAGGGTGTTCAAGAAGAACTTCGACACTCAAACCAAGGGTTTAGGATAGAGATGCAAATTATGTTTAAAGAAATTAAGAAATTGTCCCAAAATTCATAGGATAAATGGTCTAAAGTACAAGGAAAGATGGATTCCTTTGCTGACTCTGTCAAGAAATTAACCAACCATCTTATTCAATCTTCCAATCCTACCCACGGTCCACCTAGAGCACAACATCAAGATCAACCTTCCATTAGGAATCCACATCAAACACAACATCCACCTAATGGATAGGATATTGAAATCCACCTTGTAGACTATAGAACTAAAATTGAGAATGAAGGATATGGGAACTGGCTTAATCCATCTAGAGAATCATTGACACAACTGCATGCTAAGAAAGTAAAATTAGATCATTATGATGGAGCCCCTAGATCTAGTGCTAAGGCAAAAGATTATCTTGATATAATGAAAAACTACTTTGATATGTTGAATTTGTCAAGCCATGAACATTTAGAGGTTATCTCCTTGTATTTAAGAGGACTTGCAGCGACATGGTGGAATGGGTTGAGATCTCAAGGTTTGATTACAAATTGGTTTAATTATTGTCGAGATTTTGAACAAAAATTTGTTCCCAATTCTTTTCTCAAATAGTGTAAAATGAGATTTGATTCCTTAATGTTGGGAAAACGATCCGTAGATTATTACTACAAAGAATTTTGTGATCTTTCTCGATATGTAATTCACCGGGATGAGGGAGAATTAGCTTCAAAATTCATTGGAGGAATACATGCTTAATTATGTCCACAAACACGAGCCCATAATCCCCAAAATGTTGATGAAGCATATAGAATTGCTAAGGATTATGAGGAATCGAATCAGATAAGAGTAACCCTTTGACAAGAAACTTTGAGACCAAGCCCCTTTTCCACAAGCAATGGTAGAAGAGACACCAACAAAAAATGCTCAACTAGGATCTAGATGTTTCTTTTGTGGTGAGGACCATCTTAAATGAGATTGCCCAAAATCTCAAGCAAAAATACAAAGGACCAACTAAATCAAAAATCAGAAACCAAACCCAAACATGAACAAATGAAAAATTCCAACTGCTACAATAGCCATCAAGAAGATATCTGTATCAACTAAATCAGGTTTGCAAAAATTTCAATTTACTTTATTAATTTTTGAAGGTTCAATTGAAGGTAAAAAAATTAAATTTTTGATTAATAGTGGTGCTAGTGATAACTTTATTTCTCCAAAGTTAATTTATTGAAATTAAGTCTCCCTTCCAAGAAAATTATTAAGATAGAATTGGCAGATGGAGCAACTGTGAGCAAACATACCAGGTATGGAAAAATAAAATTTACTTTGCAAAATATGCCCTTCATTGATAATTTTTTGAATTTGAACTAGGTGATGTTGACGCAATTTTAGGAATGCCTTTCCTACAAAAATTTGATGTTATTGCCCACTTTGGAACTCATATTTTAAAAGTTCCAGCCATTGATGAAGTCAAAGTTCTAAGGGAGGTAGGAAAAGCAAAGAAAATTCATATAATAACTATTAAGCAACCTAAAAGATTAGTCAAAAAAGGTGCTACAATGTTTGTGGTTAAGGTTATTCAACCTCAAAATTTTTTGAGTGTTGAGATCCCAAATGAACTTAAAGAATATAAAGATTTAGTATTTGGTGAAACTAAAGAATTACCTCCAAAAAGAACTGTGCAACATGCCATTGATATTTTTCTTGGTACACAACTTGTCTCAAAAGCTCCTTATAGATTTTCTACTTTAGAATTAAGACAATTAAAAGTACAATTAGACCAATTATTGGAAGAAGGAAAAATTAGACCCAGTGTATCACCTTGGGATGCACCAGTTCTATTCGTCAGAAAGAAAGATGATACTCTAAGATTATGCATTGATTATAGAGCATTGAATAAAGTGAAAATTAAAAATATTTATCCTTTACCTATAATTGATGATTTATTTGATCAACTCACAGGTGCATGTTATTTCTCAAAGATTGATTTAAAATTAGGATATCACCAAATAAGGATTAAGGAGAAAGATATTGAGAAAACTACTTTTAGAGCCAAATAAGTATACAAATTTTTTGTGATGTCGTTTGGATTAACTAATGCACCTACAACATTTATGGCATTTGATGAGTGGCAAGGTACCCATACACTCAACCATATGAATATGAGCATTCACACACGATCTAGTCAAACTCTGTAGATGGGCTAGCTATGGTATCTAGATAATTACATGTTGATTGCATTTCGCTGTCTTCCCACCTGGACTAGTATTTTCTTTTTCATATATGGTTTAGTCTAGAGTGAGGTGTATGATGTGGCCCTAAGCTAGTGCTACTCCTAGAGGTAATGGAAAATAACTCTGATTAACCTAAGAGGAAAAGGGAGAAGAGAATCTAAGCTAGCCTAAGTGCAATAAACATCCATCCTTAATCATCCATACACATCTTGGACCTCATGTACTACCACTAGGATTACCAAGCACATGTCCTAGGCACAGTACTAGGATACGAAGTAGTTACACTTAAATGCTCATGATTAAGTTGTACTCATTCCGCATTTACTAATAGTGGTAGGAGATGAGAGTAGAAAAATATTAATTATGAAAGTAATAAATAAAAATTAAAATTAAGTGAATGCTGCAGTGATGAAGTAATCACAATCTTTATTACTGGTCATGTGTGTGTCCAAGTACGTCACACTCGAATAAAGGTTCTGTACAATTACAATCATCACACTGTGGGCATGCACTAGGGAAAGGGTTGAGAGGAAAAACTAACAAAAAGATCCTACTCTAACATTAACTTCCTATATCTTTCCCATGCATCCAATTTTGTATTTATAGGCTCACACAGGAACCATGATATCGCGTATCCGATATCACTAGCCAGGCCATGATATTGTGTACCCAATATCGAGGGTCTGATATTAGGACTCATTAGATATTAGGGGTTCAATAATAGGGGTCCAATATCAGCACCTGGTTAACAAGGGTCCAATATCAGCACATGGTTAACAAGGGTCTGATATTAGCACCTAGTTAACAAGGGTCTGATATCAGTACCTACAAACCACAATTCATAATATCCCCACGACTGAATAACAACTCATCATTGAGTCAAGGAAAGTGAGGAACAAGCTCAATTGATTACATAGTTGATAGGTATGAGATTATTGACTAACTAGAAATTTATTCATACCATAGTGGATAATTGAATATGAAAAAATTGGGACATAGACACAAAATTATAGAATTTATTAGAACTCATGTGGTTCCTAGTGGTAGTGGCTCCTCCATGGATCTCTTCCCCTTGTCTTATGCTCCAGGTTTTGGAAGTTGATGGCTCTGAAGAAGTGCTTGAAGATTTTTCTCTTTGGTTCAGGGGTCATGTGTCGTCCATGCTAATGCTCCAATATTTGATGGAGTTGGCACCTCCCATGGACACGGTAGCTATGGGAACACTCGATTGGCCTTGATATGCCATGCCGCAAATAGTCATTGTTCCTCTTCATAGGCTTAGGCCTTGACCTCTCCACCTTTTTCTTGGCTAGATTGTGCAATGATAGGAGTTCCCTGATGGATGCTAAATGATTGTGCCTCCTACTCCGCATGTTCTACATGAGGTCCTTAGCTTTTGCCTCCCCTTGGGCATTTAGTTGCACCTTGAGAAGGTCCTCCTTTTTGTCCTCTTTTAGGGGTCATCTATAATCACACAAAGATCAATTGTTAGTAAGGTTATTGAAAGAAGTTTAATTATTTCATACCTTACTTATTGCCTTTAGTAAATGTTGAATTATTTGCTTAGTGTGATTTTAGAGTTAAAATTTTTTTCAAGGAAGTTGCCCTAAAAGTTTAATCTCAGACCTGATTTATTTAGGTGACACATAAAAGGACATGTAATGGTTTTGAGTAACATTTGATAAAATGATGACAAGGGAAAGAATAGATTTGGCAATGAAGTACTCGAAGGATATAAAATGATGTGGTGGTGTGCAACAAGTACAAATTACAAAAGTTATGCAAGTGGATTCTTCCCAAAGCAGGTTCCTACCTATCATGCCCTTGTGTAACTACACCTTAAAATGTCTATAGGAACTAGAAGGGTTAAATGTAATTCACACTAGCTCCAAAAAAACACACATGTAGATACCACCATGATAAGTTATGAATTCAATGCTACATAAGACATGCATCACAAATACAGAAACAACGAGATGAGACGAATTGTAGAAGGGATTGCAAAGATTGGGACATGAGGTAACTAACCAAAGGCACAATGAATCCTGAGTGTAGGATGTGATTAATGTGTCATTATCTCATTTCTCCAAAATCAAGACCAAGTCCATTCCTTCGATTAGTGACATTGCATTGTTTCATCCCATGGTGGACATTCATAAGAGGATCATGACATCAAGGTGTACGATTACTTGGTGTTTCGTTCAAGGGAGGAGTGATTTGAGATTGCTTGAGGCACTTTGGTCTTGATCTTTTCTTTTTCTTTTTGTTTGGCTGCTTTACTCTTCTTGCTCTTTTTTTTAATGCTTAATCCAAAGAAGCTACCTACCTTTAGGCATTGGTGCATGTATTTCCAATGGGACCCCCTAGAATAGCATTGGGTTTCTTGAGCGAGTGCCTTTGTTACTCTTACTTCCATTTTTCATTAGATCTACAAGGATCTTAGTACACCCAGGCTGCATGGTAACTCCTACAGATGTCACCAAAGAGAATCCACAAGTCCCCTTGATGTCACACCCTAGTCATTCCCTCTTGGTCCATCCTTCTTCGTTCTAGGTATAATGAGCACAAGCTTACTTTAAGTTTTAATGTTGTTAAGAATATCATCATACCCAGATTAGAACCTCTTATTAATAGAATGGGTGGATGGATGTGATGGGATCACTATCCAAGTAATTAGTCACCTAAAACTTGATAGCATAGAACAACACCTCAATCAACGAGTCACATGAGTCTTGTATTCATAGATGAGATTACTCATAAAATGATAAAAAGATAAAATAATAAATAAAAAGATGAACCGACCAATAAAAAGATAAAACAAAAAATTGAAAGATGAAAAATTGGAAAACAAAAAATTGTAAAATTAAAGAAAACGAAAAACATTTATTAATTCTATTTGTTAGAATGGGCGATATCCCCCATAACTAAACTTTTGATCATAGCGAGAATTAATAAATGGAAGGGTTGGATCCATGGATTTCAAAAATATTGGGACTTGGTCATATCCAAACCACTAGGTGTCTTTTGATGTCGTGGTTGGAATGTATCCAAATTGGGGTGCAC
Source organism: Gnetum montanum (assembly GCA_015680685.1). Taxonomy (NCBI): domain Eukaryota; kingdom Viridiplantae; phylum Streptophyta; class Gnetopsida; order Gnetales; family Gnetaceae; genus Gnetum; species Gnetum montanum. Next base: position 261,473 of record MNCI01023672.1, on the reverse strand, counting down.
ACACTGTATTAAAGTTGACATAGTGGCGCAAGCTACAAGATCTGGTTAATTGATAAGGAGTTGATCCACTATGGCACCCATGACCCTAAGATGGTATGAAAGGATCAATTAGTCTCCCTATGTGGCTATATTCATTGGGTCACATAGTTGTTGGAGTGTTGAGTGGTGGCTCGGATAAGGTAACATGAGGCATTGGGTTCAAGGAGAAAGATGCATTAGGGTGTTGAACTTGTGCTGAGTGGGAGGATGCAATGGTCTCAGAACTATGTTTTCCCTTTCTATGGTCATGTCTAAAGAAGGGACACCTTCGATGTTGTTGAGGATTCCCACTACGGTTGATAGTCGCAGCACAAGTAACATTCATGGGTTGATGTTGTGATGCAAACCCTTCTAGCATAACTGGTGGTGATGTAGAAGGAGGTGAAGGATGAGAATATTGAATCTGAGGAGAAGTGTAAGGCACATGGGGTGGTGATCATGTTGGATAGGATATGGGTTGATAGTATTTAAGAGAATGATAATAATGTGATGAGATAGAGGATGTTGACCCAGTTGGGGAAATAAGCTATTGAACCTGATAAGCGCTTGGGCTTGGATGATATGAAAGGTGTGACCAGTTTGAGGGTGGGCTCCTTGACGACTGGGATCTTTGCCACTGTGATTGAACACAGTATTTTTGTAAAAACTCTAGATGTAACATTCTTCCCCAATGCTCATGCAAATGTGACAAGATTGGACATTGACCTTTGGGGCGATTGTATACGTAAATGTTACACTGATATGTATGATTAGTAGTTGAGTTCTTATTTTCTTCAACCCTTATTTTTGAATGTCTAAGGGTGTTCTATCCTACTTCTTTGTTTGTCATGGTTCTACCTCTCATAATGTTGGCATATTCTCCACATTTTTCATGTATCCATTTCATCATCTTATTGATCTTTGTCTCAATGTCATCTAGTGATTGTAGTATTGGAAAAGATGATTCCACCTCCTTAGGGTAAGTTGATTTTTCCTCTTCATGATTATGGACCTTTGTTAAATTGAGATTTTGGTCTCGTTGAGATTTTTCAACATACTTCCATTTAGCCATTTCTCCTTCTTCTTTTGCTACCTACTTGATAAGCTCTTGAAATTGGTGGGTTCGTAGCTCGTATAGTTGACCTGGGGCATACATCCCTAGGGTCTCCCTTATCTCATTATGGAGCCCATCTATGATGTGGTACATTAGCCTTTCCTTGGAGAACCCATGGCCTGGGCAGTTATTTAAGAATGCATAATATCTTTCTAAGGCCATGTCCAAGGGTTCATGTTGCACTTGTTTCCATTCTTGGATTTTTTTCCTCAAGGTTGACACTCTTGCATAGGTTTGATATCTTTCATTGAAGAGTTCTACCATTGTTGGCCAACATTGAATTGATTTTGGTCTTAAGGACCTGTACCATACTTTTGCTTGGCCAACGAGTGTCGTAGGAAAGAGCTTACATTTTTGCCACCCATTATCAATAATTTTCCATACACAGGCATCATGGAAGGTCTATAAATGATGTTTCGGATCTAAATCATAGCCTCCTAAAAATTTGGAAAAGTTGTTTAAATGAAGCCTAGGTAGATGACTTTTTTTATGATGCCTGTGGGATATTAGAATAGCCTCGTGTATATGCATTAGGCTCTTAGTGGCCAGAAAGGGTTCATTGTCACTAGGTATTTTATGAATTTGTGAGTTGGGATGATGTTGTCTTTGTTTATGTACATAGGAGACCCCTGCATAAGATTGAGTACTCCAAACTTCGTCTTCATCATCATATAATTTGTTGGTTCTCCAATGAACTACTTTACTAGTTGTTGCATTATTATAGTTTTGTGAGAGAGAAATTATTGTGAATTTGTGTGTGACTTATTTGCAATTACTTTCTTTCTAAAAGGTATATCATCAAGGCTTTGTTACAACAATCTTGAATGATGTAACTAATCTAAATAACTAGCACTGTACCTAGCAACGGTGCTAATGATGAGTGGAAAGGTACCCCTATACTCAACCATATGAATATGAGCATTCACACATGATCTAGTCAAACTCCGTAGACAAGCTAGTTGTGGTATCTAGGTAATTACATGTTGATCACAGTACGCTGTCTTCCCACCTAGAATAGTATTTTCTTTGTCATGTATGGTTTAGTCTAGAGTGAGGTATATGATGTGGTCTGAAGCTAGTGCTGCTCCTAGAGGCAACAAGAAATAACTTTGATTAACCTAAGAGGGAAAGGAAGAAGAGAGTTTGAGCTAGCCTAAGTGCGATGAGCATCCATCCTTAATCATCCATACACATCTTGGACCTTGTGTACTAGCACTAGGATTACTAAGCACATGTCCTAGGTACGCTATTGGGATACCAAGTAGTCACACTTAAATGCTCATGATTAAGTCATAGTCATTCCATGTTTACTAACAGGGGTAGGAGATGAGGGTAGAGAAATATTAATTATGAAAGTAATAAGTAAAAATTAAAATTAAGTGAATGCTGCAATGATGAAGTAATCTCGATCTTTATTGTTGGTCATGTGCATGTCCAAGTACATCACACTCAAATAAAGGTTTTGTACAATTATAATCATCACATTGTGGGCATGCACTAGGGAAAGGGTTGAGAGGAAAAAATGACAAAAAGATCCTACTCTAACACTAACTTCCTATATCATTCCCATGCATCCAATTGTATATTTATAGGCTCACACAAGAACCATGATATCGCATATCTGATATCACTAGCCAGGCCACGATATTGTGTACCTGAGATCGAGGGTCCAATATCGGGACTCATCAAATATCAAGGGTTCGATAATAGGGGTTTGATAATAGGGGTCCAATATCAACACCTGGTTAACAAGGGTCTAATATCAACACTTGGTTAACAAAGCTTTGATATCAAGGATCTGATATCAACACCTGACAAACCACAATTCATTAGCATTAATGAATAATATTTTTTGTGAATATGTTGATCAATTTGTCATAGTATTTATGGATGATGTACTTGTTTGATCTAAATTAAGAGAAGCACATATCAAACATTTGAAAGCTACAATGGAAATTCTTAAAGAACATTAATTAAAAGCTAAATTGAGTAAATGTGAACTCTTTAAGGAAGAAGTCTTATACTTAGGACATATAGTTTCCAAGAAAGGATTACAAGTGGATCCAGCAAAAATTAGTGCGATCTGGGATTGGCCTAAATTAAAAGATGTTATAGCTTTTTGAAGTTTCTTAGGGTTAGTCAATTTTTATTGATGTTTCATTCAAGATTATTCTACCTTGGTAGCCCCATTAACTAACCTTTTGTAGGAGAAACATGAGTTCAAATTTCATGTAAAATGTAGAGAATCTTTTCTTAGATTAAAGATGCTACTTACAATAGCACCTATTTTGAGAATTCTGAATGAAGATCTACCATTTGAAGTATCCACAGATGCTTGTGTAATAGGAATTGGTGTAATTATTTCATAGGAAGATAAAGTGGTATGTTATGAATCTCGTAAATTATGAGGAGCTGAGGTAAATTACTCAACTCATGATTTAGAATTATTAGTGTTGACAACCGTTTGGGACGCGACCGCCAACGAGTGTCCTCGAACAGGATTTAGGTGCCTGCTGGTCTCTGGCAACACCAAGGCCCAGATACCTCCAAATAAACTCAGTAGTTAATGTGAGTATGTGTGTGTGCTGTTGCGGCATTCGATTGTGTAAAATGAAATGATTGCGTTATGTGTAAACTACAAATGACATATCTTAAAGAGATTCAGCCAACTTTGCCATGTACTGTGAGTTTTTTAGAGTTCCTATTTTGTTCAATTGCCTAGTCTACGCGGTCCTTATAATACCTACTTGTAACAAATAAAATTTTGCAAAAAAATTTGAGCACAACTCTGCGAATCTACTTCTAATTTTTCCCAGAGAAAGAGATAGTTCAACAAGAAAATTAGAAATAGAGCAAGATTCGATGGAAATAGATAGAAAAGAAAGTAGATTTGTGTAGACCTCAAATATTTAAACAAGGTAAAATGACACGAGTAAACACTTCGCAATAAAGCTATTCCAAATTCAATATCTACGAATTGTTCAAACTTTCAAGGCTCAAATAAGCAATTTCTTCAAGACCATCCTACTATGCTACCAAAAAATTGCTACGTAAACTACCACGTATGACACTCCATTTTGGCTAGATAATGGATGTCAACAATTGCATTCAACAGAACCTTCAAAAGACTTGCCAATTTCTGATTGAAATACCACAGAGATTCACTTTAAAGATAAAAAAGAAGCTATTCTGGTCCCATCAAAATACCAAAGATTTTTTGAACCCTCTTGACTATTGAATCATTCAACGGCATGACTACAAGCAGAGGCTCTCTTACAACGATCTCAATAGCAGTTTCTATACATTACAAAATAACAAAATTTACTACTAAAATTCTCTTAAGGCTTTTAAACATAAGTGCTTCTATGGAAAAATTTTAATAGAAATTTCTATCGAGCAACAAGAATGATAAGAGCAATCTAAAAATCCCAAAATTACTAGCCAAGGATGATACTATCTAAACCACTAGCTAAACAATTTAAAAAAAATAAAAATAAAACATAACTCACAGGACCATGACAAAGAGGCTAAAATCTTTTATTTAGCAAGTCATCTAGCAATCGTTCACAATTTCTTCTTACAAGCTCTTCCTGGAATCCAAAGTGTGTCTCCAAGTGAGAGCCCAAGTGCTAGCTAGTAGCCATCCAAAGTGCAGTATCAATGTCTTCTTCAAAGTATCCTCTTGACCTGTCCTCCTTTGAGACCCCAATGTCTTCTCTTTTTATACAGTTCAAAGGTGGTTACATACTTAAAATATCTTAGCTAACTTCTCTCCCAAGTAAGGGAGTTACAACTTACCCATGTAGTTAGGAGATATTTCTCACTAATTTAATTGGGAAGTTATGTAGTTGGGAAGTTGTACATAAAGTTAGGAGGAATTTATGCTAACACTAATATTTGTAAATATTAATATAATATTACAAATATGATAATATTAATATTACAATTATGTTATGGGTAGTAATAATGTTTGAAAAATAATGTCTTGAAGCCTTGTAATAATTAAATTAAAAAAGTAAGTTTAAAACCAGGGCCTCACGCTATTAGGATAGGTGATATTGTGTCATTTCTGAATTAATATTAATTAGTAGACCATTTAAAATTTTATTTTTGATGAACTACAGCTCTGTTTTACTGGTATTGGCCCAAAGTATCTCTTGACACTTGTCTTAGTGTGCCTTTGTGTCTTTGCTACCACATTTTGTGGATTGGTATGCAATATCGGATGCATCGGCATCGGGCATGGCTGCTGTTTCGGATTGTAGGTTCCAGGGCGAATGACATTTGTGATTGCCATTTTTCACCGCTTGAAAAAATTTGAAATGCATTCGTTGAGAAAACCCAAGCCTGTTTGACGAGGTTGCAGGCGGATTATTTTCCAGAAAATGTTCTAAGCCATGGAAGGCTCCTTTTTGAAACACCAATCACAGGAAATGGTAAGGTAAGTTGCAAAACAACCCTGCAACTGCCCAAAAATCTTCTGTGCAGTGCGCACCTTACAGTTCCATGATGATGTTGAAGGTGCACAGGTTTGAAACTGAAACCCGAAACTGAAGATTTCTTTATTGAAATTTAAAGAACTATTGTGGCAAAGCTCTAATGGGTAGCAACAACCTTAGGGGCTCCTCCTACTGTGGTAATGGTTTTTTTTATTTAATGGCGAGGGTTTGTTCATGCGTAGAACAATGATGTAGAAACCAATAGGGTTTGGTGATGCACAAGGCCACGCAGAGGTCTTTGTGGCTCTGTTTTCCCTAGCACAAAGGCGGCCAACACTGCTTATGGTTTGCCATTTTTTAGACCTCCACCGACCTCCCAAAAAAAATGAAATGCTGATGTCTACTTTTTTTTTTGTCTAGAAACAGTAGAACAAGTGGCACGAAGTGCTTCCTTGGGGTCACACGGCACGGCGCTTAGCAGCGAAATAAAACCTCATCTGGTCTGAATAGTCATCAGAGGTTGATGTCAGTTTTTATGGTGCCTGTTTGTGCCACGATGAACACCGTGTGGTTGGCAATTTCGTCATTCCTATGGCCCAAGAAAAATGTGATTTTCTGGAATGCCATGATTTTGTTCATGTTCTATTGCTTGTAATTCCGCAGGATTTGTGCACGTATGAATAATTATATATATATATATTTTGGAAACAGGAATAGTTGATGTTGCCTTCAAAAATTTAAATGATAAATTTAAAATTTGAAAGTAAGGTTGAACAAAGACTCTGGAACCCTTTCCATCAAAATATGAATTGCAATATTCCTGTCCAGCTGAATTTGTGTTGCTGCAAAGGTTGCTTTCCGGGATAAAATGGATATGATAGAAATTTTACTTAAGATGCTCTCTGATATATTTTCATATCATATAAATGATAAATTGGACTTTTTCCATAATTACACTATTTATATAAAAATAAATAAAGTTAAAATGCTATTTTAACTTATTCCTTTTCTCTCAAACCCAAATTTAGCCACTTCTCCAAAAAATTTTAACCAATTTAATCTTACCAACCTGCTCCATGAAATGGCCAAATGTGGCAACAATTAGCAATTATTCAAGCTTTAAAAGTTTGAAGACATTATCTTTGCAGAAAGAATTTTGTACGAAAAACGGATCACACAAGTTTATAATATTTGCAATGACAACCTATTTTGAACACTCGTGAAAGGTGATGGATAGAATTGTTTGCAGAATATGATTTTGAAATCAAATATGTTCTTGAAAAAAAAATTGTGGTAGCTGATGCCCTTAGTTGAATGTGGAATTTAATGATAGGTGTAGTAACAACCCCTATGGAAGAAGAAATTAAGAAACAAATGAAAGAAGACCCTTTAAAAATATTTTAACCAACATTTTCAATGAGCCTCAATACCAACTCACTTCTAACAGTTTATTGATGAAAGGACAAAGAGTATGCATACTAGAAGGAAATTGGAGACTAAAATTGTTGTGTGAAGCACATGAAGTACCATATGCAAGACACCAAGGTTATATTACGACCTATATGATAATTTGAAAATATTATTTTTGGCTTGGAATGAAGAATGATGTGGTTTCATACACTAAAAATTTCCCAACATGTCAAAGAATAAAAGCTAAACAAAGGAAACCTAGTGGATTATTACAACCCTTGGAAGTTCCAACCTAGAAATGGGAAGATCACTATGGATTTCATTGTGGGATTGCTAGTAATCAAAAAAAGGAAATGACTCAATTTTCGTAGTAGATGATTGTCTATCAAAGATGGCACATTTTATAGCTTTGAAATTTACAAACACAGTGGAAGAGATAGCCCAAAAATTCTTACAAGAAGTATTTAGATTACATAGTTGTCCAAAATCTATCACTTCGGATAGAGATCCTAAATTCATATCCAAATTCTGGAAAAATTTCTTTAGAGAGCTTGGAACTCAATTGAAATTTAGCATAGCTTATCATCCTGAAACTAATGGAAAAACTGAATGAGTGAATAGAATATTAGAAGATATCATACAAAGTTATGTTGGGAGTAGACCAAAAACATGGGAGAATTATTTACATTTGGCAGAATTTTCCTACAATAACAATTATCAAGGTTCTATACATCAAACACCATTCGAAGTAGTATATGGATGTAATTTTCATACACCATTAACTTGGGCAAATCCAACCTTAAGAGCATAATGGAAGGAAGATGAAATGAAAATAATGGAAAACATTGTCACAAGGGTTAAAAAAAATTTACAAGCTACCCAAGATAAATATAAAGGATATGCAAATCAACATCAACTTAAGAAAGAATTCCAAGTAGGGGATCAAGTATTGTTGAGAGTAAAACCTACCAGAAGTTCTCTTAAATTGGGAAAATATACTAAATTAGCACCTAGATTTTGTGTACCTTTTGAAATATTTGAAAGAATTGGTGAAGTAGCTTATCGATTGAATCTTCCCAAAACCTTAAAAATTCATCCAGTTTTTCATGTGAGCTTGTTATAGAAATTTCATGAACATGATGTACCATATGTATTGGATTGTAATACTTTGCCATTACAATCCAACCCTAGCTTTGGAGTAAGACCCATTGCTATTAAAGATCAATGAACCAAGAAATTATGAAATAAAACTATCAGCGAAGTACTTGTTCAATGGTCAAATTGTGATCAACAAACTTGGGAAAATAGGGAGTTTATTTTAAATAATTACCCTCAACTTTTTGATCATCTAGACATTGACTGATAGGTTGAATTTATTATGGATGTAATAAATTATGCTTATAAATTTTGATCTTTTATTTGTATAGATGATAATGAGGAAAATAAGGGAACTGAAGCTGAGGAGCATAACTATGAAGTAGCCGTTAAGTAGCTAGATATCAAGGAAGTGTTCGAGGATGATCTAGATGCTTAAGGGAGGTAGATTGTAACATCCTGTCTCTTGTTAAGGATGAAAAAAAATTGTAAACAATGTAATTAACCTTCTAATGAAGGGGTACCTTGTTATGAGAAGTTATGACTATTCATGTATCCCTTGGGAAAGGGTTTGATCTATGCTATTTAAGGCTGGGGTTAGAGGTCGTGTTGGCATGGAGTTGCAGAGCTTGGAGAGGTGAATAATAAGTGCCTGGTGAAGTGGGATAGGGAGGGAATTGGCCCACTCTTCTGGCCGAGTTATAGGCCTAACCGTGGTGGTAGTGCTAGATTGCATCTAAGGTTTAAGTGGCATAGGGAGACAACCCAAAAGGGTGTTACAGTACTCTCTTCCATTAATACAATTTTTTTCCATTTTTCTTTCCTTGCTTAATTCTTTAGTTTCAATTATTTATTTGCTAATTAATTCATGATTTAAGTGTTTATAATCTTTCTAATATGTTATCCATAATGAATATAATAAATTAGGCGTTCGTATTTTTATGACATTCGGGAACAAGATGTCACAATAAAGTTTTTGAATGGGTGGATGATATGGACTCACTACTTGTTGCATAAAGAAGAAACCATGTCATAATCATTTGTAACAAAATTCAAAGCTATAATCTAGGCACCAACAATTGAATAACAAAATAGTACATACTACCATCAAAAAATGCATTACCACTGTACTTAGAACTTATTAACAAAACGTTAGAAAATCACACCAAAATAAAATAAAATATAATATAAAAGAAATTGTAAAATAAAATAAAATAAAATATAAAATAAAGTATAAAATTTTCAAGAAATAGCAAATGTACTAACGATGGTGGAAAAAGAAAATTTGAAAAGATTAATAACATGAAAATAAGAAGATGCAAAATAAAGAATGTGTAAAATAAAAAGTTGTAAAACAAAAATGTGTAAAACAAAAAGATGAAAAACTGAAGTGCCATTGATATGGTTAGCATGGATGGCCATCTCCCCCATGACTAAGTTAAAAGGAAGAGATCCAAAATATGGAGTGTGGTTGTCCATCTGATGAGGCATTTTTTGTATTAGCTAGCTTATGGTCGTGGAAAGGTTTGATTTGTTGGATATTGATAAACTATTTCTTGTCTAGGCTCTCAAGTTTGTAGATCGTCATGGCCTTAGAAGAAAAATTTTTGTAAATGATGTAAGGTCCTTCCCACAATGTTTGAAACTTAGTTCATTGAGGTACGTGTGTTAGGTTTTAGTAGAGAACCTTATCTCCTAGTTGAAATTTGACTTTTCTAATTTTAAAGTGATGGCACTTTTTGTTGTAGGCCTTGTGCAACTCATTAGATGATAGGGCCACCAATCAATTTTCATCTAGTAGGTTGAGATTCATTAGTCTTTCTTTTTGTACTAGACTCAAGTCAAGGTCAAGGTCATAGGCTATTGAAAGTTTATGGAGTTTGGATTGAATATAAAGTGTTGGTAATTTTCCATACACAAGCTCATAGGGAGAATAGCCTTTAGGAAATTTCCATGTCGAGAAGTAGGCCTAAAAGGCATCGTTGAGTTTTGTTCTCTAGTCTTTATTATATTTGCTAATAGTTCTTGTTAAAATCCTTATGATTTTCCTATTGGTAACCTTAGCTTGACTATTAACTTAGGGGTGATAGGGTGTTGTGAGTTTGTGTTCAACCCCTAAGTGTTGCATGAGCTTCCAAAAAGTAGTTCTTGTAAAGTGAGTTCCATTATCAAAAATTAATGCACATGGCACACCAAACCTGTTTATAACATTTTGTTGTATAAACCGAGCAATAGTAGATGATGTATAGTGAATGACAGGTACTACTTCTGCCCATTTTGTACAATAGTTAATAGCGACTATGATGTATGCCTTTTCATTTGACATAGGCATGATGAGACCCATGACATTAATGCCCTAGATGTTGAAGGGTTCTAGTGGTTGAATCCATTGCTGAGGTTCCTCCATTCAAGTAGTCATTCCACCATCTTGTTAGCATCATTCACAAGAGTGGATGTAGCGGTGAGCATCCCTGAAGATTGGTGGCTAATAGTACCCTACCATCAGGATTTTAATGGCTATGCATCTTCTAGCATAATGTCCTCCACAAGGACCTTCGTGAGCATCTTGGAAAACATATAGTTGATCAGCATCAAGGACCCACCAATGAACTAAGCCATTGATGCACACCTTGTAGAGATGTTTGTTGATCTCCAGAAAGTGTTTTACTTGGTGAAGAAATTGTTGTTTCTTCTTGTGGTCCCACCCTTGTGGCATCTCTTGGGTGAGAAGATAAGTAAGAATGCCATCATACCATTTACGCTTATTGGGAAATTATTTAGTTATAGCCCTAATAAAGAGGAGTTCATTAGGAAACATATTAGATAGTGAGTTTTTTTCCTCTTTATTGTTTCATCACAATCAAGACAAGTGATTAGCAATCACATTCTTAGTGCCCTTTCGATCTACCAATTCATTAGGAAACATATTAGATAGTGAGTTTTTTCCTCTTTGTTGTTCCATCTCAAATCAAGACAAGTGATCAGTGATCACATTCTTAGTGCCCTTTCGATCTACCATCATAAGATTGAATTCCTACAAGATCACTAGCCATTATATGACATAGGGGCTCACCATTGGCTTGTTCATTAGGAAGGAGATGGCACTATGGTCCATGTGCATAAAAACTTTGTATCCAAGCACATAATACTTGAACTTCTCTAGAGCAAACACTATTGCTATCAATTCTTTTTTTGTAGTGGTATAGTTTAGTTGTGCACCAAAAATGCTTCGACTAGTGCAATGGATGTAATATGGATGTTTCTTGTCATTCATTTGCATAAGAATGGATCCCAAGGCACAATTTGATGCATTTGCCATGGCATGAAATAGCTTGGACTAGTCAGGTTCTTGTAGGATTGGAATTTCTACAAGTTTTTCTTTTAGCTGTTGGAATGTTTTTTCACATTTTTTAGTCTAGAAAAATGGAGCATCTTTCTTTGTTAGCTTCACCAACAGATTTACAATCTTAGAGAAATTCTCTATAAATCACTAGTATTAGCTAGTATGTACAAGGAATGATCAAACATATTTGACATTTTTTGGTTTGTAGGTTATTCCTTGGATGATCCTTATTTTCTTAGGGTCTACCTCAATTCCTACTTGTGATATTCTGTGCCCTAATACAATGCCTTCCTAGACCATTAGGTGACTTTTTTGCCAATAGAGTCACAAGTTGGTTTCAACACATTGTTTTAGCACTTGTTCAAGGGAGTCTAGGGTTTGCTAAAATGTAGCTCCGTAAGTGGAGAAGTCATCCATGAAGACTTCTCCACCACTTCCAATTTTCTATTGAAAAATGCTCAGGACCAAGCATTAGAATGTAGTAGGAGCATTTCTTAGACCAAATGGCATCTTGCAATATATAAAATTTCCCTGAGGACTCCTGAATGTTGTCTTCTCCTATTCCTCTAGTGCAATTTGAATTTAGTTATATCCATTATAACTATCTAGAAAACTATAGTAGTAATGCCTAGATATTGTGTCTACCACTTGATCAACAAATGGAAATGGAAAATGGTCCTTGAATGTTGCCATATTCAATAACCAAAAATTGATGCAGACCTATGACTTACCTTCTTTCTTTGGCAAAATCACAAGTGGACTAACCCACTCGCTATTCACAAAGGAATAAATGAACCTTACCATGAGGAGTTGTTTAATTTCCTCTTTAATAACTTGCTTCAATTTGGGGTTCAATTGTCTCTATGGTTATCTCCTTTGCTTCATGATCGGATTAGTGTAGATACAATGCTAGCATATCCTAGGATCAATCCTTGTGAGTTCAGGATATGACCAAGCAAAAGTTGCTGCCCATTTTTCAAGTACATTCAACAACATCTTTTTCTATTCTAGAGAAAGACTTGTATTGATTATGACTAGCTTTCCATTTTTTAAAAACACATATTTCATTCTGACCAGTAGCATTTTTAGTTTAAGGGGCTCTTACTTAAAAATTTTATGAATTTCCAACTCTTTCCAATAAGTATCATCATTTGCATCATCAGAGAGTTGATGATCCACTTACTCTAGTTCATCTATGCCTACAACATATGTGCATGTCAGGCTCTAAGTCAGTTCCATGCAAAGTGTGTTGCTCTTGGAATTAGTAGTCAGCCACTAGATTCCCTCCTATTTTATGGCTACTACGTACATACACCTTTGGATTTTTGCTTCTAGTGCACACTGCTTGCATATAGAGATAGATGCTTATTTCACAGCCTAAAGTTTCTATACACAATTGCACCCTATGTCATTGTATGTGATGCATGAAAATTGCTTCTTCTTGATCTTTCCAAATGCATTTTCTTTAGGTGTTTCCAAGGAAAGATCTCTAATGCCCATCATTGCATCAATGGTGCTAAGCCATGCCCTTCCCATGATGATTGGGAAATCCCCTTTGCAATTCTTCACCTTGATCACTAGGAAACCAATAGGAGAAGACCACCCATAGATAGTGGTCACAATGTCTTCTACAAATCCTAATGGAACATTGATGGACTAGTCTACCAATTCTAATCTAATATTGCACTTCTTTAAAGGAGGTAGGTTCCATCTAGTATACATCTCATGAGAGATCAGGTTGACATTGGAACCTAAGTCAAGAAGAGCTTTGCACGATTCATTCCCAACAATATAAAAATGAATTAGAGGAATTCCAAGATCTACCAACTTCTTGAGAATGTTTCTAGCATGGATCTAGTTAGATACGATGTGAGTAAGCATAATAGTATGGATCTTGGGCAATGTTTGGTTTGAAGAGAACTTAAAAGGTATTTGAGACAGAGGAACACAAAGGAATAGGGTTGTCAATCGTAGGTGTATTTGAGGGCTTAGGTGGACTACATGGTTGGAAGAAAGGTCTTTTATTTATGAGTATCTAAACCACTCAGTTGATTAACTAGTCGTAGGCTAACGATCCTAGTAGCATTGTGTTGTTGTGGTTGAGCTGATAGTTCACATTGCATAGATGGAGCAGGTGGTAGTTGTGTGGATGGAGAAGGAACATGTGTAAGGATAGGAGGGGGATAAGGATAAAAGGTGGAATTTCTTCTTTCATGAAGAGAATGAGTTTGATAATAATTAGAAGGATGGTAGTGATATTGGAAAGTAGAAATGTGACTAGAGGAGTCACGGGGAGATAGGGGTTGCTAAACATAGTACCCATATGGATTTGGTTGTCTATGAGGGTATTGCTACCTTGGTGGTACCAGTGCCCATGATTGTGGTTGTTGCCATTTTTGATACTACTTATATGATTACAATGGAGTTCTAATTAGATAATATTGCTATTTCTTGTGGAACTGCCTAAACTTACCTTGAGGATAAGGTAATCTTCTGGATGTTTGCCTTTGTGTTAGTCATGGATTTAAAGTATACAACCTAGACTCCTATAAGTGTGACACTATGGGGTAACATCCCTTAGGATGTTCATACTGGTAGATATCACATTCAACATCATCATCTTATTCACTTTTCACAATTTCTTCTATTGCAATAATCTTTCCCTTACCTTTTTGATAGGCACGTTCAACTTCCTTGCACCTTTTGCACTCACAATTACTACCTTATTCCTTGGACTCTTTAGCAATTTTAGGACAACTTGAAATCTACTATTCATGGAGTTCCATAATTGATCAACCTTGGACATAATTTTAGATTGAAATTTTTGGAGTGGCAAGGTTTTTCTATTCATCACCTCATTAGGTGCGGATTCTTTCTCACTATCACAGAATTGAACCTTCCTCTTTCAGATGGAAGGATCATAGTTGTACTCTTTTGCACTTTCTCTTTTTCTTAATTCACCATCCTCTTTAGCTACCTACTTAATTAGTATTTTTATCTAATGGATACTTAACTCTAATAGTTACCCTTGGGCATAGACACCAATGGTTCTCCTTGTTTCTGATCAAAGCCCATCTACAATGTGGTGAAGTTGATCTAGTTGAGAATAGCCATGGCTAGGACATTCATGCATTAAGGAATAGTATTTGTCAATGGTGGTATCAAAGGGTTAATGCATTCCTTGTTTCCATCCTTGGATTTACCTTTTCAAGATGGACACTTTGGAGTATGTTTCATATTTATTATTAAACAATTCAAGCATGGTGTTCCATCATCTGATAGATTCTAGTTCTAAGGACCAATATCCATTTTTTGCTTCTTTGATGAGTGTCCTCAGGAATAACTTAAGTTTTTTCCACTTATTCTCTATGTTCTACAAGGCACATACATCTTAAAAATCTTGGAGATGATTTTGTGGATTAGAGTTATATCCCTCTTCAAATCGAGGAATATTGTTCATGTCTAACCTTTTGATCTGACTATCCTTCACATGCCTTGTTAGAATTCATACTACCTCTATACTATTGAGCATACTTCAGGTAGCAAGCAAAGGCTCATTGAGGCCATGATCATGGTGCCTATGATGCCCTCTACTACCCCTTCATTCATGGAGATGTGCTTCTCTTAAATGTTTGCATCCTTGATCTTGCCTTTCTTGATGGTTCCTTCGATCATTTTAGTCTAATCAGTCATTTTGGTCACCTCTGTCATGGTCAAGCCTCCTACAATCATAGTCAGAGCTAGAAGAAGAAGATGATGATGACAAAGATGAACAGTAGGAGGACTAGCACCATCATGATGCTTGCTACCACCTCTTCGATGATCGTGACCATGATCATGACCTTATTTTTTGTCTACATCCCTACATTGACTTACCCCTCTAAATTCTTCTTTCTCATTGGATCCATTCTTACCAAAACTAGGATTGTGAATCATGAACTATAAGTTCTAGTTTTGACCTCCTTCACTAAAGTCAGAGAGAGGAATTTCACTGAATGGAAAACCCCTAGAGAAGGGTTCTCCATCATCTTATTGGTATAATAGCAATGGAGAATCATTAAATCCTTTTCCCTTCAAAAATTCATGGCATTGTTCTAGTTATTGATCTCATAGATGTTGTGCCTTAGTGATGAGTGGCGAGGTACCCCTACACTCAACCACATAAAACGAGTGTCACACGCATGATCTAGTCAAACTCCACAGATGGACTAGTTGTGGCACCTAGATAGTTAGCCTTAGGTCGCAGTTCGCTATCTTCCCACCTAGACTAGTTTTGCATATGTCACGTATGGTTTAGTCTAGATGAGGTGTATGATGTGTTCCTAATCTATGCTACTCCTGAAGGCAATGGAAAATAATATTTAACTAAACTAAACTAGGAGGAAAAGGTAAAGAAATCTAATCTAGCCTAAGTTCAACGAGCAACCGATTCCTTGATCAACCGTACACATCTTGGACTTCGTGCATGACTGCCACTAGGACTACCAAGCATAGGCCTAGGTACGCCATTGGGATTACCAAGCGCAGATCCCAAATACACCACTGGGTTACCAAGCATAGATTCCCTTAGCTACACCACTGGGCTACCAAGCAGTCACACTTAAATGCTCATAATCAAGTCGTACTCGTTCCGCTTCTAGGAGTTTAAGGGTGAGAGACTAATCGTGATGAGCAACAGATTCCTTAACTAGCTGTACACATCCGTAGATGCTCGTAGTCAAGTCGTACTCACACCGTGCTATGAAAGCAATAAATAAAATTAAATAAATAACAAATAAATAAAATAAGTGAATGATGCAATGATGAAGTAATCTTAATCTTTATTGCTGGTCATGTGCATGTGCAAGTACAGCACACTTGAATAAAGACACCGTACAATCACATTCACCACACTGCGGGTAGACACGAGAAAAATTCTAACTCTGGAGGGATCAAACTACCAAAGCTTCGCTACTCTCAACTGGGATCCCCAAATGAGGGAGAGCTACCTCTTATTTATAGACATGACGGTGGACTGCGATATCGTGTACGCAATATCGTAGGGGAAGATGTGATATCACATACACGATATCGCAGGGGATGCGATATCACGTCGGCTATGATATCGTGTACGCGATATCGCGGCCTGTGCGAACCGCATCTCATCATACCCCCATGATTGAATAAAAACTCATCCTTGAGTTACAAGGAGAACAAGCTTTAGTGATTACATAGTGGATAGGTATGGGATTATTAACTGGAAAAAGAAATGGACTAATGCTGCAGTGTGGGAAGACACAACACAGAGAAAAAATGCTACATCTACAAAAATGTGGAACTCATGTAGTTCCTGGTGGCGGTGGCTCCTCCATGGGTGCTTTCCCTTTGTCACGTGCTCCAAGCTTTGAAGGTTGATTACGCTGAAGAATAGCCTGGAGCTTCTCCTCTTCGGTCTGAGGATCTTGTGCCATCCATGCTGATGCTCTGATATTTGATGGAGTCAGCACTTCCCACGGACAGGGTAGTTGTGGGAACATCTGATTAGCTTTGACGTACCATGCTGCAAACACTCGTCATTCCTCTTCATAGGCTCTGGCTTTGTCTTTCTATTCATGAAGTTCTGTTAGCCGACAAGCCAAGTCGGTTGCCACATCTTTCTGTCCTTGGTAGCTTTCTTTTACCACTGCGAGTTCAAAATTTGCGACATCTAGTTTTTTAGCCAACTTCTTTCACTCTGCAAATTCTGCTTCATATTTGATATGGGTGGAAGCTACCTGTTGCTCGAGCTCTGACCTCAGGCGTCTTGCTATTAACATGGCCAAGTTGGCATATCGAAGGTTTGCCAACTCCATGTATTTAGTTAAGTCTTGGATCTGTAGGTCTCGGTTCTTAATTTCCGCCTGGTGGATGTAGGTGTAAGTGTCCAATATGGCCTCCCAATCAGTGTGCTGGGCACTGTTGTTGTTGATTTGAGCTTTGGCCATATGGATCTCCTTCTCCAAGATTTGTTTGTACATCCCCACCTAATCACGGAAGTGCTCCTTCAGCTTCTCATGTCGTTTAGCCTCATTCTGCCATGTGCTAATTTCGATGGTTGATTTTTGTCAAATAGCATGTACCTCCTCCATTGAGAGGGTTTGATTTTCTCTGGCTAAACGGCTTACATCTCGGTTGACCCGAATGAATTGTTCTCACAGCTAATGAAAGTGTTCATCGAGAACATTCTTTTGCTTCTGCACAAAAGTCAACCGAAGGTTATCTGCAACCAACTGCTTATTCTCTTCTTGCAAGGCCTTGAGTGCCTTAAGATGTGCATGAGTTTGCGCCTTTGCTGCGGAGGCATCCCAAGTGGCTTTCTCCTTTTCTTCTGCCACCCTCTTATTTTCTGCAATTAGTTTTGTTAGTTGCTTGGTTTAAAAATTATCTAGCTGGTCTGCGGGAACCAATCGCAAAGGATCCCGCTGTGTTGCTTGTAAGGCTATGAGCTACTCTTGTAGTTTTTGTACTTCAGCTTTAGCATGCTTTACCCTTACTTCGGATAGGACTAGCTTCCCCTTTGTGGAAATGAGATCTGATTGAATTGCCGTTACATCCTGGGGGATGTTAAACAGGGACGTCAAAACTTGTCCTGTTTGAAGCAATCTGTCCAATACATCCTCATGTTCTGCAGAAGTCATTGAGGTTTCGGCAATAGTTTGAGCATCCTGTGCTCCTGAAAGATTTTCCAGTGGCATAATAGGTACGTTGAAAGACTCTTTGATGTGGTCAACGACCACTTCAGTAGCTCCCGCAGCATCCTGGTGTTGCATGACCACCACAGTGGCCCCTTCACCAGTCTCTAACTGCACTTGAAAAGATGCTACGTGTCTAGAGATCTGTTGTGACCATTTGCTTTCCCCTCCTCCTGTTTGCATTGAAAACTCACCCCATGTGCGATCTACTAAAATCGTAGGCCGGCTGGCATCATCGATGACGTGGAAGAGATTGGCGTCATCACGACTTCCCCAACTGACCGTCTCAGCAATGGCCCTCAGATGGCTCATTGATGGTCTATAGTCTTGCGGCAGTGGCTGATCCTGGCCTGTGCTGGGTCCTGCTTCTTATTGTTGGCTGGGACTTGTGGCTGGAGGTTGACTGGGTCCTGCGAGTTGAGTTGCAGGGTGTCCCGTCATTTCTTCTTCATCTTCTTCATATGGTCCCAGCTCTTCGCCAGTGCTCTTTCTTGGAGCTGGCGCCTTTAATAATTCAGCATAAAAAGCATTTTGGGCCTTTCGAAGGACGTCATTTGTGTATCCCCGAATGCCAACCTGACGACACAGTTTTCTAATAAGGTAGGGAAAAGGGAGTACCATTTTTCCTATCCTTCGTTCTTCGAATTTCCTTAGGATCTCTATCAAATATAGATGAGGAAGGTTAGCATTAACCTTTTCCATCAACACTGCACATCCTCTTGCCATGTACGTTGATATTCTTTTTAAACCTTTTGTGGGGAAGAGGTGATAGGTTCTGATTTTGAAATAAACTCTCTCTTCTGTTGTCAGCTCACCAAAAGCGTTATCTCTGCCATAAGCCTTTTCTAGCCAATCCTTTCGCACATCAGGGCTTGATCGGGTAGATAACCGAGCAACATGGGGGCCTGAATTCGAAAGGTTTAACACCTTTGAAATCACTTGTGCAGAAAAATCTACTATCACACCACTAATGTTGACTATGGTGCATTGCTCCTTATTGTGCCAGAATAGGTACGTTTCTCCTAAGTACTAGGCACCTTGTTCAGAGAGGAGAGGCCATAAGGGAGACCCTTTGAGGCGATCCCTAACAGCCTCAGGAGTGAACTCTACAAAAGATTCAAAGTTGAGTTCCACAATCACCGAAGTGATTGTGGACTTCATGTGGATAGCCTGAACACATTCCAGGGGGGCAACATGAGTTGTTGTCCTAGTTCAGGCACAACAGCTCCTCCTTCCACCTGCCCAGATCGTCTGGTAGGAGGTTCTTCTTGATGGATACTGAATGAGTGCACCTCTTGTTCATTATGTTGTCTGGCAGGGCCTTGCCTTCTACTTCTCCTAGGTTGTTTTGCTCCACCTTGGGTAGGACTCTTCTGCTGTGAATGTTTCAGGGCCATCTACAATCACACGGGCCAAACGTTAGTAAGGTTGTTTTCAAATTCAAGTTATACCTTACTACGTGCCTTTAATTGAAGATCTTATGTTATTGTGTGATCGTGCCTGAAAATTATGATAATGGGTCCTATGACTTAGGTAAATTTTCATTTTAATCTCCCGGTATACTTAAGGTCATATATTTTTTGGCACAATTTCTTCTAAGTGTTAGTATTAATTACCCTAATTGATTTCCTTTGGGCAATGAAAAATTTCAAAAAAGTTAGGCACTTTTCGGTAAGTGTCTCTCCCCCACGACTAAACTGAATACTCCGGGTTCAAGCAGGTTCAAACGGAATTAAAATCAGAGTACCAGCACGCTAGATATAAGAGAAAAAGCAAGGGTCATGCAATCGCAAGTCGCAGAGAAAAAATTTCAAAAATTCTCCACGCGTAAATGGCCAAATGATGCTAAGTGTTGCAGTGGGGGTTCCTATTTATAGGGAAATAGGATGCGATATCATGTACGGTACATCACATATGTGATATCACGTGGGACGCGATATCGCATACGCGATATGTCGTCCCAACTAAGGTGAGACACAGGAAAAAGACTAAATTTTTAATGATTTTCTTAAAATTATTAGTGTAAAATGAGGACATTGACAAAGATTAATATATGCAAGGGCAATTACATGAATTCGAGAGGCACTTTGAATGATATTAATGTGAATTTAGCAATTAAAAATTTGGTGGTTATGAAGAAAAAGGAATGTAATGGTACATTGGAATGTTAAAGTTTTGAGGGTTAATAAATGGGAAAGAAATTTATGAAAATTAAGCTAAGGGTAAGAGATTGTGTGTTCTAGCTAAAGAATTAATGAAGATTACAACAAAATTACACAAGTGGGTCCTCCCCAAAGCAGGTTTCAACCTATTATGCCCTTGTGTAATCACACTTAAAGTGTTCGTGGGTACTAGAAGGGTTAAATGTAATCTGCACTAACTCCACAAAACACACACATGTAAATATCACCAGAATGAGATGAAAATTCTATGCTACGTGGGACATGAGCTACAATTACACGAACAGTGAGATGAGACGAAGTGTAGAAAGGGATCGTAGAGATCGGGACATGAGGTAACTGACCCAGGACACAGTGAATCTTGCATGCAAAGCATGATTAAGGTGTCATTAACCCA